>CM076680.1:73236654-73639154 GCA_038501925.1 Xenopus petersii | reverse complement strand
CTTCGATCGAATTCGAACGAATTTAACCAATTCGATGGTCGAAGTACCCAAAAAAAACTTCGAAATTCGAAGTTTTTTTCATTCGAACCCTTCACTCGAGCTGAGTGAATCGGCCCCTAAGCCTAATAAACACTTAGTGGCGGGAAAAGAACATAGGTGACTTCATAGCACTTCACAAAAAAGGGACAAGCGAACCCAACATAAAAAATGAACACCTAAAAGTACAAAAACAACTAAACTTAACACTGTGAGGAAAAAATAATGGCCAAGAACCGGTACAAAGGCTATCATTACTGACAAGCTATTGACAGTACAGTAGCAAAATAATTAAAAAGTAATATGTAGCAATCTTGTGACAAAAAGGTATTTGGCTTAGTTTGCCAAAATAACCATCACATGTAATTGACCTACCTTGTAAATTATCACTAGTGTCTCATGGGTAAACCACCTCAATAATAAGTAACATATAATAGTTATCAAACAAGTCTGCTTAATATCCATCAGTAGTGTTAATCAGAACAATAGGCAAATGTAGCATCTACGAGAGCCCGTGACCAAGGTTTACTAAATATAACAGACGTTAAGGCAATGCTTGGCGATATGACGCACATGCCGTTACAAGCTCACTGTACATAGTGCACATCCTAGTGCGCACAATTGTCGGCAAAAGTTGCTAGGTTGGTGGCCCCATAGCAACCAAGGTTACGTTATGCATTTTAAATCTGCATTTTCAATGTGCAGCAACTATGTTGCAAGTATCCTCAAGTAAAATAGGTAATCAAATAACTTTGAATTATGATTGTCCAGTATAAAAAGGATGATTTCACAAATGTATGCTAGATTAACCTTACAATGCATTATGGATGCCAACTCAGCACTACAATATTGGTTACTTAAAAACTACACTATTAGTAACTAGCAAAAACACTACACCTGAATGTACTGCTTATTTGTTACTACTGCAGGGACAGGGTAGCAAAACCCGCTCTCCATGAAACAATAAAAAAATACTAACCCAGGTGCTGTAACCCATAGCAACCAATCAGCATGGATCATCTGTTTAAAAGCAAATATCTTATTGGTTGCTGTGGGTTAATGAAGATGAGCAAACTGTGGGCAAATAAAGAGCTTTTTATTACATATGGGGATTAAAACGTACCTATGAAAATCACACCAATTTGACAACTTGCAATGGCTTAGAGCTGGAAATAAGCATTAGTAAGTAAGCCATTTTGCTGGGTTGCTATAACTCCAACTACTTTGACAGAAGAGGTTCAGAATGATACTTTCTCCACGTGGTTGCCTAACTGATGGACAAGAGCCTTGCCTTGAAAACCTCTATGGCTCGAGCCACAAAAGAACAGGTCCTTGACTCTTGAATACGATCATTCAAAAGTCTGCCTTCTTAAATTTTTATTCATGGGGCAAAAGTATTTATTCATGGGGTAAGTACATTATCTTCTTAAGTAAGTACATTACCTTCTTAATTATATTGCTAAACTTCTTCTTAAAAAGCATCTGTCTCTTAAAGTGCAACTGGCACAAATTACATTTTAAAGTATTATTATTATTATTATAATGACCTTCTGGCCAATGTCAAGAAACAAACCGAGTCCATTTAAGGTTTCATACATGTATCTGCAGTATCTTCCACAGTAGTTTTTCTTGCTAGCCTAACTATATCTGTATCAAGTTTGAAAAGACCGTGACAAAGTTGTGCCTCAACCTCTTCCGCTGCATACATGCAATATTTCAAGGATAATTACTATCCTTTCAGTCTTCAGTTCTAAAAAACTAATCTCATTGACTGAAAAGTAAACAGGAAAATGCACTCACTTCTGTACTGTGGACTTTGGTTGCTTAAGTGAAAAAGTTAAAATTTCCATACTTCCACAAACATTTTAACAACAGAATTATAAAAAGTTGGATTTGTTTCAGCTTTTTAGACCCCCCCCCCTCCATATTTAGCCATGTGAAAAGCTCTTCCACATTGTTCCAACCAAAAGTGCTACCTGATGGTGGCCACATTGCACTGGGAGAGGAGAACATGAACATGCAAGCTGTTTAGAAATTAAAATAGTTACCCAAAAAGGTAATCTTTAGGAAGAAGAAAACAAATCCAAAAAAGTAAAAGTAACAGACAAAATAAATATGCAACAAAAAAATTTCCTGCCTGAAAATTTCCATGCTTTCCCATGTAAGTCAGTCTTAAAAGAGGGGCATTCCCTTTCCTGTAGTGCTGTAAAGCTCAAGGCTACATACATCGGCATAAGCCTAATAGTTTTCTGTGCACCAAATATGTATTTCAACAAGTATTATCTTCAAATGCATGGAGAACACGCACCTGTTTGGAGTCTTGTACTTATAACCATGGAAGGATGATGGGTGCATTGTAATTTCACTTAAATACTGCACTTGTGCCAAATGATTTTCAACAGATGGTTAAATGTCCCAATAGATTTGAGACAAGAGCAGCATTTTTTCTGCCCAGTATTTCTGACATCTATCACCCACAGTAAGTGCTGACCCCTGTAAAGAGTTTTCTTTAAAGCTGAAGCTGCAATAATCACAATTTCTAAAGGATTTTTTTTGAGAGAGTCCTAACCTATGCCCATGCCCCTTTTCTCACCCAACACTATCACAATGGCAGCACGTGGAGTCCTGAGTTCCATTCCAGCCAGGGCACCAACTGCAAGGAGTGTATATGTTCTCCTTGTACTTGCCTAGGTTTCCTTCAGGTACTCCTGTTTCCGCCCACACTCCAAAAACATACATGCAGCTTAATTGGCTCCTGATGAAACTGTCCCTAATGTGCCATAGGGACCTTAGATTGAGGCAGGGACTGGAGGGAATGATGTAATCTCTGTAAATGCTGCCGATTATGTTGGCACTAGTGTATATAAAGATAATAATAATTCCGCTATTGAAAGCAGAAAATGAACACAGAATCATGTACCTCGCCCCACACACACTTTACTTGATATGAAAATAATCAGAACAGCAACCTTTATTGCAATCTTCTGTACAACCTTTCTGATAATCTTTATATCAAGTTAATGGTCTGCTGTGAGTTCCATGATTGTGTATATAGACTGAGCAAACAATGGCATGCGAAAGGGAACTCGCTGCACCACAATACTAAATACAGTGGGTGTTGCCAACCACCATTTTATAACAGAAACCAGAACATCATACATCAGAGAGTAATAAAAGAAAAGTAACAATGTCTTCAGAAGCGTCTTTGATGAATTAACGTTCTTTCCTTGAGAATTGACAGCCCCTTAGGCTGGGCACACACACTGACCAGATTCAAATCAATGGGGCACGAGTACTGAGCAGATTTTTTTTTTTTTTATTTCTTTATAATACACAAGAGCCATGAATATCCTGTACATTAGATCAGTGATGTCATTGGTTATAATCAGAGCTTATGTGATGTCTTTTCTGTCACATGACTCACTGAAACGTGTGTATAATAAGAAATAAAGTTCCCCTTGTTGAAAAATATCAGGATATTAGAAGTCACCTCAGAGTTCAATGACCAGTATAAAAACACTCGGACTTCTGTCTTGTCCTTTTATATATATGGTCCTCGTTAACTTAGAATATCATTATATTTTACAATAGGGGGTACTTTATTCACTATATCAAGAAAAAAAGCACCTCCAGCAACAGGCAGTGTGCTCTGTAAATGATATCATATCTATATAAACGAGAAAATAAAAATATGGATTTTTGTAAAATTAAAATAAGTGGTAGAACACATGCTCAACACAAGTCATATTTAATGTGTTCATGTCGGACAAAAGCGTATACCGTATATACCCGAGTATAAGCCGAGTTTTTCAGCATCCAAAATGTGCTGAAAAAGTCTACCTCGGCTTATACTCGGGTCAGCGGTACCCAACCCGACTAGCTGAGATTGCAGTCACTTTTAATCATTCCTATACCAACAGTACACTTGGGGAGAGACTGCAATATCCCACAATGCCCTCTGTTGGTTATATGAAAGAATAACAGTGACTGCAATATCACACAGCGCCATCTGTTGGTTATATGAAAGAATAACAGTGACTGCATATCACACAGCGCCATCTGTTGGTTATACGAAAGATTAACAGTGATGGCAATATCAAACAGCACCCTCTGCACATGGTAGTGGGACAGTGGGACAATGCACACAGTAATCCGTTTGGCAATTCTGTCACCATCAACTTTGCAAAGAAGTCCGGTTGATCGCTGGGGGGGTCGCTTTGGCAGAATGTGCGCTGCTGGGAGACAGGGCTGTAGTTGTGTCTAGGCTTATACTAGAGTCAATACGTTTTCCCAGTTTTCGTAGGTAAAATTAGGTACCTCGGCTTATACTCGGGTCGGCTTATACTCGAGTATATATGGTATATGAGTATGAGCATGAAAACTTTGTTCACAGCTCCTAAAATTAGAAAAAAACATCTTGCGTGTCAAATAGCACAGCTGAAATAAAAACCTATCTTTCAGACACAGCTTTGTCAACTTTAAAGTTAATGGAGCACAGGGCACTTGAAGGCAACTTTGCTTAGGCAGAATATGCCAGGGTCAAGCCAGACCTAGCTGCATGTAGCTGCTACCCAAAGAAATGTATAGGAAATGCTAAGAATAAGGTAGATCTGAACTGACAGATGCATCACTACTCGGAAATGCTCGTTTTTGTGTTTCCAAAAAGTGAACCCTCTGCCACCACCACATAGGTCACAAGCATACCACACAATGCACGAAGAGGTGGAATTCTGGCCCAAGGAAGCAATGAGTACCACTAGTGCATAACCACTGCTTGTCCTCTAAGGGATTCCGTCATGATTTTTATGATGTAGTTTACACTGTAAATAATTCACTTTCATTCCTGAACCGGCAAGTGTATTTTTTTTTTTAGTTGTAATATTGGTGTTTAAGCGCCATCTCAGGTCATTTTGCCTGGTCATGTGCTTTCAGAAAGTCACCGTGCACCGGGCAATCAACACGAAGGCCAGGGAGTGCGAGAAGAGTTGTTCTTTTGAATCAATTGCTTTCAGAAAGAGCCAACACCTAGGATGCTTTCTGGCAGGCTGTTGTTTCTCCTACTCAATGTAACTGAATGTGTCACAGTGGGACCTGGATTTTACTATTGCGTGCTGTTCTTAGATCTACCAGGCAGCTGTTATCTTGTGTCAGGGAGCTGCTATCTGGTTACCTTCCCACTGATCTGTTGTTAGGCTGCTGTACAGCAGTAAAGAGTGATTGAAGTTTATCAGAGCACAAGTCACATGACTGGGGGCAGCTGGGAAATTGACAAAAGGTCTAGCTCCATGTCAGATTTCAAAATTGAATATAAAAAAATCTGTTTGCTCTTTTGAGAAATGGATTTCAGTGCAGAATTCTGCTGGAGCAGCACTATTAACTGATACATTTTGAAAAAAAAACATTTTTACAGTATCCCTTTAAGGAATCTTACACTTTTGATGTGTTCCATGCTTGCTCCTGTGTGAGTACAGAGTGGATGTCAGAAAGAAAATTATAAGTATTTTCATGACAAAAATCGGTAGTGATTGCACGGACAAGCTGATCCTCTGCCTTTCAGCACACACAAATATGCATTCACTTATCAAAGGCACAGTGAGAAAAGTGTAATTTCTAGCGCAATTGCCATAATTTTCTCTCACAAGGCACAGGTTTTCCTAGAATTACATCATTCTGAATACAAACAGGCATTTCTCTTGACACTGTGATTACAATTGAATTTGATTCGCCAAAATGGACACGACTGTACTGTGATCCACTGCAACATCTGTGCCTGAATCTTTATGTGCACGTGTACTGCGCTATTTACGCAGGGGGCGAAGAGAACTCTGGAGCTTCTGCCTGGTCAGGAAGTGACCAGGGCTCTCCTGGGTAGCAGTATCTGTTCTTAATTCAAAAGGCAGAAAGGACTGATTATGCAAATATATGGAAGTGCAAGGAACTAATTTTGACGCAAGTACCTTTAATGGAAGTGGTCTTTCTCTGCTGGTGCATATACACAAGCAGAGGAAACTACTCATTAGCCTTAAAGGCACTTTATATTACACCCATTTCTACACAACTTTTCACTGGGTTATCATTATTTATTTATTACATATGGCTTGGAATCATTAGCTTTCCTATACGTGCCCTTTCCTGCTTGCAACTGAAAATTCTGTCTTGTCGTCATGGTCACTAACACCATCATACAAAACAGACTGACTGAGGATTCAATTTTATTTTATTTGGTATTGCGCATTTTCTTTACATGACCTCTCCCCCACTTTGAATGCAAAACTATTGTCTGGCTGCTAAAATAATTAGCCCCAGTAAATAAAGAGGGAAAAAAAACATGCGCATAATTAAACAAAAACAACTAACCAAGACAAACACCACTGCTAATTGTGTTGGAATCCCGTTGTCTACCTCACGTTTTAGGTGTTTCAGGGGACCATAAAAATAGCATTAAATTCAGGTAAGTGTAAAGTCAGGGAAATGTATTCATTGGTCACATAAAAAGTAATTACCTGGAAGGTGTAAAATTGGGATATTATTATTATTAGGGATGCACCAGATCCGCTATTTTGGAATCCAAAATAGTGGATTCGGGTGGGAAGGGGAAACATTTTTTACTTCCTTGTTTTGTGACAAAAAGCCGTGCTATTTCCCTCCCCACCCCTAATTTGCATATGCAAATTAGGATTTGGTTTGGCTGGCAAGAAGTATTCGGCAGAATCCTGCTGAAAAAGGCCGAATCCTGGCCAAATCCCGAACCGAATCCTGGATTCGGTGCATCCCTATTTATTATTAACATCTATTATGTATTGAGGTTAAAATAAAACTTCACTTTACTATAAAGTTTTTTAAGGTTAACAGTTGCAGACATTCAGGTTGGAAAAGTTGAAAGGGGTTGTTCACCTTTGAATAAACTTTTAGTATAAGGTAGAGAGTGATATTCTGAGACAATCTGCAATTTATTTTGATTTTTTTTTTTTTTTTTTACTTTTTGTGGATTAACATAATTTAACTTCTAATCAGTAGCTCTCCATTTTGCAATTTCAGCAATTTGGTTGCCAGGGTTCCAAATACCTTAGCAACCATGTATCAATTTAAATAAGCGACTGGAATATGAATAGGAGATTGACGGAATATGAAGAGGAGTAATAAAAAGTAGCAATAATAATCCTTGCATAGCATAACAGCGCATTTGTTTTTAGATGGGGTCAGTGACCCCCCACTAGAAATCTTGAAAGTCCAAAGAATATGGCAAATCATTTTAAACTATAAAAAATAACATAAAGACCAACGGAAGAGTTGCTTAGAAGGGACTATTCTATAACGTTGATGAACCACCCCTTTGAAGCAAAACCTAGAGTCTATTTAAGTATAATAAAGATGTATAAGGCAGTAGGACGAGGAATTAAAACACGATTAGTAGAGCAAGCTGCAGGCCCAGGGAGCCCGAGACAAGTCCAGCACTTGTGGGTTAGAGCTTGCGGCAGGCCGAAAAGAAGCACCGGCACGCATGTGTCCTACCGCAGCTATAGCGATGCGCCGCGTTTGTTTTGCTGGACAGATTACTGGCACATAGAGAACGTGCGCTCCCCATATATAAATTCCCTACATAAACACAACACACACGCTAAGTGAGACGCATCAACGCGATACATACACACACGCACGCACGCCCAGTAGCTGCGAACAGCACAGCACATTATGGAGGCCTCTCATGCTCATGTCGGGGCTACCTGCAAATTTCCCTCAACCACCAGGACAATTAAGGAACACTTTGTATGAATAGTAACAATGATTATCTTGCCCCAGCTGAATCTATTTATAGCCCCAAGTGTCAGAGGGTTACTTACCGAGGTGGGGGCGGTCACGGCTGACGAGCTGCTCATGTCTACGGCCTTCCTCCTAGCGCGCTATCACGAGCCAATGCGCGCCCCCCAGCGCTTCCTTGTGCTCTCCCTCCTCTCACGGGAACGTTCCCTTCACGTCATGCGCTGCCGCTGCTACTGTCCTAGGTAATGAGTGACGCGGCGTCAGAATACCCGGGTCCGCTCACCCTAAAGGGGTTGTTTACCTTTGAGTTAACTGTGACGAGAGATATTCTGAAAAATTTTCAATTGCTTTTCATTTTTTATTATCTGTGGTGTTTTACTTATTTAGCTTTTTATTCAGCTGCTCTCCAATTTGCAATTTCAGCACTCTGGTTGCTAGGGTACAAACTAGCCTAGCAACCATGCATTGATTTGAATAAGAGACTGGAATGTGAATAGGACAGGCCAGAATAGAAAGATGAGGAATAAAAAGTAACAATACATTTGTAGCCTTACAGAGCATTTGTTTTTTTTTAGATGGAGTCGGTGACCCCCCATTTGAAAGCTTGTGCATAATAATGCAAAAACAGTAAATAATGAAGACCAATTGAAAAGTTGCTTAGAATTAACCCTTCAGTGACGGAACTACCGGGGGTGCGAGCGGGCCAGGGCCCGCACCTCCTCAGGGCCCCCCGGCAGCTCGCGCGCCACTGTAATCCGGCCTGAAAATTGCGTACGGAGGAGGGCGGGGGGCCCGGCTGCGCGTCACGCACCAGGGCCCGCCCCCTCTAGTTAAGTTACTGTCTAGGACATACTTAAAGTTCACTGCCACAGGGTTGCCACCTGTTCAGTTTTTGTAAGGCCTGTTCGGGTCTGAACTTTCTGTTCGCTTTTCAACCTTATGAAACCCCAACCCCAATAATCTGGCCAATACACGAAAAACATTTAAATACTAAGATACTCACCTCAACATGACTTGGTTACTATCAAGTGCAGGTAATTTCTTATTATTACAGATACAAAAAAAAAGCAAATCAAAAATAAATGTTTATTTCTAAATTAGCATTGCTGTATTTCAGAGCTTTCTGGATAACTGATTTCTGTATAATAGATCTCATACCTGTAATTAAAGGATTGGGCTTACTCATCAAGCAGAATATAGCTAGAGATAGGGGTTTGAACTGGGCATCAACATTTTAAAACATTGTGAAAACTGGATAGAAATCCAGCCAGTTGCATCTAAGTAAATAGCCTCGCCCCGGTGTCATAACTCCACAAACATCATTGTGCCCACCTCTGATGTCATCATGCCTATTCCTACATCACTGCCCCACCTCCAATGCTATCTGCCCGTGTCCCGTGTTCAGGTTTAGCCATGATCAAAGGTGTCAACCCTAGTGAACCACCCATTTAATGTCGCCTTAGAGGTCCTAGTCCAGGGGGACTGCTCATCAACCAATGCCTGGCTCGGGCTGGCCAGTTGCATGCCAATTTTTATCCAGGGCTGCCCTTGAATGAGCGAATTCTTGTTTAAGGCTGGGGGCCAGTCTAAACTTAAAAATGGGCAGTAATTGACGCTCTGGCCGGGGTTTGGACATGCCTGTCCTAGTCCTTGACACCCCAATACTGGGCCTTTTGCACTTGTTAGCATTCTGTGTACATAAGATAACAGCAGCAAGTGAAATCAAATATTTCTAGAAAGCAAAATTCATATTTTCCTATACTCGATGGCCGGTTCTATGCGTTCCACCACACTGCTTGTATTCACTACATCGCTAACTTTCATTCACGTTTGCCTGATCGCATAAAAAAGTTTGTGGCTTTCCAAAGCAAGTTTTATGTTCCCAGTCTGCTTAAGAGATCTTTGTATGACATAGTTTTAATAAAATGTTACCCTCATGCATGTTACAAGTAATTTTCCCACTGCATGCGAACATCAATGATTGTCATGTTCCTGTAATATTTGTGTTAATGCAGGGATATCCAAAAGTTAGATGGGATCATCTACCAGTAGACCTTTAGCTGGTGATCAGTAGATCTCAAGATACTGTCAACAAACAGCTTGACTTAATCACCCTTCTTTGTCATTCAGATATTTATTCTGTTAAAGGGATACTGTCATCGGAAAACATGTTTTTTTCAAAATGCATCAGTTAATAGTGCTGCTCCAACAGAATTCTGCACTGCGATCCATTTCTCAAAAGAGCAAACAGATTTTTTTATATTCAATTTTGAAATCTGACATGGGGCTAGACATTTTGTCAATATCCCAGCTGCCCCCAGTCATGTGACTTGTGCCTGCACTTTAGGAGAGAAAAATGCTTTCTGGCAGGCTGTTATTTTTCCTTCTCAATGTAACTGAATGTGTCGCAGTGGGACATGGGTTTTTTCTATTGAGTGTTGTTCTTAGATCTACCAGGCAGCTGTTATCTTGTGTTAGGGAGCTGCTATCTGGTTACCTTCCCATTGTTCTTTTGTTTGGCTGCTGGGGGGGGGGGGGAAGGGAGGGGGTGATATCACTCTAACTTGCAGTACAGCAGTAAAGAGTGATTGAAGTTTATCAGAGCACAAGTCACATGACTTGGGGCAGCTGGGAAATTGACAATATGTCTAGCCCCATGTCAGATTTCAAAATTGAATATAAAAAAATCTGTTTGCTCTTTTGAGAAATGGATTTCAGTGTATAATTCTGCTGGAGCAGCACTATTAACTGATTCATTTTGAAAAAAAATTTTTTTCCCATGACAGTATCCCTTTAAGGTTACATAAGAAATAGTTGTTTCTTACATTTAGAAATATCAATTCTCTCATAAATCAATGTAATATTTAAGTAATATTTTCCATGGAACAGAATGCTAACAATACTATTATGGATGTAGATCATAATGGGACAACATAACTAAAAGTAGACCCCGCATTAGAAAAGTATGGGCACTCCTGTGTTAATGCATGCGGATCTTGCACGGTATATGCAAGTATATAGAATTTAAGGGCTATATAACAAATTTATAAATTCATCATTTATAAACATTGGGCAAATTTGCCCCGGAGCAGTATCCCATAGCAACCAATCAGTGATAAGCTTTTTTCAGCCAGCTGCAGGTTGAACTCTAAAAGGAATGATTGTATTGGTTTCCATGGGTTACTGCCCAGGTGCAAATTTGTCCAGTGTTTATAAATAACCCCCAGTGTGCTCTGCTCCAGTCGAAAAATGCACACTCCACTGGTTTTAAAGGGGTTGTTCATCTTTAAATTAACTTTTAGTATAATGTAGAGAGTGATGTTCTGAGACACTTTGCAATTGGTTTTCATTTTTTATTATTTAGCTTTTTAATCAGCAGCTCTCCGGTTTGCAGTTGTAACAATCTGATCCCTAGGGTCCGAATTACTCTAGCAACATTGATTGAATGAGAGACTAAAATATGAATATAACAGGCCCGAGTAGAAATTTGACATTTGTACTTACCATAATTGCTCTTTTATTTGGATCCAAGCAGCAGCACCATGAGATTTATTCCTCCCCATTTAAAAGGATAGGACAGTTGAACACACCTAAATTTTCAAAATCCCATGAATACCTCCTAGTAAACTCCAGCTTTATTGTAATAAGAAGTAACACCAAATACTGCAAACATATTTATTAGGGGGGGGGGTTCTTTGTGCTGCTTGGATACAAAGGAAAGAGATCCTGCACAGCACCAGCACCATGAAATATAAAAAGTAATTTCTTAAGAGGGAGGGAGTCCTTTTGACATTGTTTTTTGCAAGACCTTTCTGCCAAATTCCACCTCTTGAGAAGCCCTTATGTGAAGCCTATAATATGCTTTGAAAAGGTATATAAGTTGCTTCAAGTAGCTGCCTTCAAATTTGGCCTGCTGAAACTTGTGCCCTTTCAGCCCAAGAAGTAGCCATAGCTCTTGTAGAATGAGCCTTTACAAAAGCTGGAGGTGAAAAACCTGCTGATTCGTAGCACAGTTCTATAGTGTCTCATATCGACCTGGAAATTTTGACGCTCAACATCCTTTTGTTTTTCCAGTAAAATAGACTAATAGACTTCCTGAAGATTTCCGTTTATGATAAATACCACTTCAGAATTATGGCAACATCTAGAGAATGAAAGGTTCTAAAGGTTCAATAACCCATTCAACACCAGGTTCAAATCCCAACTAGGGACCGGAACTTTGAACGGAGGACAAATATTATTCAAGGCTCTCATGAATCATATCACGAAGGGATCAGTTGAAAAAGATACCCCTGTAAAAGCTTAAATAGCTGATACATGAGCTCTTAAGGTTCCTGGTTTCAGCCCTTTGTCAAAACCTTGTTGAAGGAAGTCTAGTACACTTTGAATTGTGGGTAATGAAAGTTCAACTCCATGATTCAGACACCAAGATCTAAAAGTATTTTGCACTCTACAATATGTTTTATTGGTAGATGGTTTTCAAGAATGAAGCATAGTTTCAATCACCTTTTCCGAGAGGCCCAATTGTTTCAATGTGGGCCCTTCAAGTTCCAGGCTGTCAGATGAAGTCTTCCTACCTCCCTGTAGAGAAATTGACCCAGAGACAACAGGTCATTACTGGAAGAATCCAGTAATCCCCATGACTCAACTGAATAAATTGGGAGAACCATGTTGTATTGGGCCAGAAGAGGATTATTGCAATGACTCTTGATTGATCTTCCAGTATCTTCCTGAGGACTCTGCTCTCCATTGGAAAGGGGGAAAATGTATGCCAGCTTGTAGTCTCAAATCACGGACATTGCATCCCATGCTTCCGGAGCATCCTGTTTGAAAAGGGAGTGGAACCTTGACAGTTTGGTATTCTTTCTCAATGCCATCAAGTCTATCTGAAAACATCCGAACCTTTTCACTATCCAACAAAATGCCTGTGGCTTCAGAGACCATTCTCCCGGCAGAGTTATTGTTCACTCCCTTTATGTGAATATCTTAAATTTGATACAGAAAAGTCTCTGCTCAATGTAGCATGTTTATGGCTTCTTTCAGTAGCAAGGGGGACCTGATCCCCTCCTTACAATTTTTATGTGAGACAATTGTAGCATTGTTCGTCAGGACCTTTACGGATTTCCTCCCCACTCTCGGCTGAAAGCATCCATGGTGACTATGCATAATTTCTTCTGGAGAAAAGATTGCCCTTGATTCAATCTGGTCTTGTGAGACCACCACCTGCGTTGAGATCTTATCACCTTTGACAGAATCCAGGTGTTGACCAGCGAACTGATTTTCCTGTTCCATTTCTGTAATGGCTTTATATAAAGCCTTGCCCAGGGACTTTCCTCTATTGTTGAGGCCATCAGGTCTAAAACTTTCATGGCCTTCCTGACTGAGACCGGATCTGAGACCTTCTTTTCCGAGTCTATTATGAACCCCAAAAATTAGGGATGCACCGAATCCAGGATTCGGTTCGAGATTCAGCCAGGATTGGGCCTTTTTCAGCAGGATTGGGCCGAATCCTTGTGCCTGGCCGAACCAAATCCACATCCTAATTTGCATATGTAAATTAGGGACAGGTAGGTAAATCGTGATTTTTCGCCACAAAAGAAGAATTTTTTCCACATTTTTCCTTTCTGCCCCTAATTTTCGTAAGCAAATTAGGGTTCGGATTCGGTTCGGCCGAATCTTTCACCAAGGATTCGGGTATTCGTGAATCCCTCCAAAAAAAGGAATCCTCCTTTTGGGAACTAGGGAGGATTTCTGGGTGTTCACAATCCATCCCAACGATTGTAGCAATTCTTGGGTTTTGTCTAGAATAGATGTTTCCTCAAAAGAGACTAGGAGACTGCCGTTAGCCACCAGTCATCCAGATATGGGACTATACAAATGCCCTGGGACCTCAGAACCGCCATTACTGAAGCCACAATCTTTATAAATGCCCTGGAGGCAGATGAGATCTCAAAGGGGTGAGCTGTAAATTGAAGGTGCCATATCTTTCCCTGTATGGGAAATGCTACTCTTAGATACTTCTGATGAGAAAAGAACTACATTGGAAGCAATTGGTTTTTAATGACATAATGACTTTGCTCATTACTGATATATGCAGTAATACTTTTATGTGTTCCATATGCTTTTTAAACACTTGCAGTTGCTCTATGAGCAACTACCTGTTCAACCTGTATACGTGTTTACCACTGACCATGTCTATTGGATACTGCTATAAAATGATCTCTCCTCCACTTGTTTGTTTCTAAAAGGCTGTAGCATGATTCACTGAAAAAACACGTGTACAGTAGCCCTATAACACAAACGTGGCCTTCAGTGATATATCTTTTCATGATTAGAATACATTTTTAGCCTAATGCAATCTGACTATTGGGACATATGGGATAGTAAAATATTTTTTTTTATTTCTAAAAATAAAAATTGTTTGAAAACAGTTAATAAACACTACTAAATGTTGCAGGACAAATATGTGACAGTAGAACAGCGTGTCTTTATGCAGAAGGTACATTTAGGCTACCTAGTAGTGGCCCCTCTATATTTGTGCTACTTTCAAATTGCGCAGGTCAGAGGGCAGATGGATGGACATACACACACACAAATTGCTAAACCCCATACCTAATCCATCGGTCCTTTGCAGAATGGAGTGCAAATTGGACAAATTTTTAAAAGTACAACACCACCAAAGAACTTTATCTGTGCATGTGGTTCAAATGCATTCACCACAAAAACACTATTTTTCAGTTCAGTGGTTTTCACATTTTCTTAATTGTTTTCTATGGAGGGGTCCCTGAACTAAATTGATACATTATTTGATACATTTCTTATCTTTGGCCCTACTTAATATAATCCCTGAGATTCATTATAGGGAGCTGTTATAATGATACAATAGTTGCTAATATTCCTGCTGAGAAATGTAGCAACTTGTAAAAATTCAGCATCTGGATTACTGAGCTGCCAGACAGAAACAACATAGACATCAAACTTTATTTTAGATAAAGATCATAAATAAAACTTAGAAAGCAACTGAAAAAGAAATCTTTATTTCTAGTGTACTATCTGAAACGACTGAACTGAAAAAAGCATGAGTAACCCTCCCACCTCTGTCTGCATTGAGTAAGGCTAGGACTAGAGACTTTGGTGGATTTCGGCACAAAATGTAGACTTGCGGTTCTTCACCTTTTGTTCGAGTTTTGAGAGGATTAAATGTTTTTGTTAACACTTATGTCTGTGTCCTTCAAACATCACACAATTTCTGAATGCTTGCAAAAGCTAGTTGGTTAAACTGAAACCTGACCAGTATAATAGTTACACATACTATCTGTATGTTGAAGTCTACTCATACTTATATTTAAGTCTTCTTATGCATGCCATGGAAATCAGCATCCAACCCGAATAGTGGTTTCCAGTTAATTTGAAGGGAATATGACACACATTTCTACTGGCAGGCAAGTAATATATAGAGTGGACTTCCATGATCCAAAGTTACCTACCAATTACACTGTTCTAACAGACTGGAAACAGGAACAGGCTTTTTTTTTATCATTGCTTCCTAGAAGGGTGTGCAGTAGCCTGTGGGGTATATTTATCAGAGAGTGAAGTTAATAGTGAAGTTCCGCCACTAGAGTAAAATTCCGCCACTCTCCATTCATTTCTATGGGATTTTTATAGGTGTATTTATCGAAGTGTGAACTTTCACCCATTGATAAATACACCTTTCAAAATCCCATAGAAATGAATTGAGAGCTGCGGAATTTCACTCTAGTGGCGGAACTTCACTCTTTGATAAATTTACCCCCGTGTCTTTTAGGGCAATGACACAGGCTGCTATTTTGGGAGATAAGTTGCCCAGCAACAAATCGCTTCTTCTTCGGGCAACTAATCTCCCCAAACTGCCTTCCCACCGGTTAGAATGTAAATCGGTTCGGTTTTCTGAAGTTTCCTCATGAGGCAACTTCGGAAAACGAAGTGTTCCGAGTGCCATCCTGCCACGACTTACATTCTAGCTGTCAGGAAGGCCGGGTCTCTGCCCTTAAAGCCCAAATCCATTATCCTACTTGAATAGATAGCCCCCACAATCAAGGCTCTTCCAGAAGTAGCAAAGAAACTGATCATTTGTTTGTAAGATTGGGCTGGTAGCTTCCAGAATAAAGTTATTAAACTATAGTTTAGGGTTAATGTTTTAGTTTCAAATATAAATCACTATTACAACTACACAATGCGTGGGAGATTCTCGGTTTATAGGTATAGGAATCGCCTCTTCTTCAGGCAACTAATCTCCCAAACTGCCTTCCCACCGGCTAGAATGTAAATAGATTCCGCTTTCTGAAGTCGCCCAAAGTTTTCTCGTGAGGCAACTTCGGAAAATGAAGTGTTCCAAGTGCCATCCCACCACATTCTAGCCGTCAGGAAGGCAGTTCGGGGAGATTAGCCGCCCGAAGAGGCGATTTGCCGCTGGGCGACTAATCTACTGAAATAGCAGCGTGTCTCTGCCCTTAAAGCCCAAATCCATTATGCTACTTGAATAGATTACCCCCACAATCAAGGCTCTTTCATAAGTAGCAAAGAAACTGATAATTTATTTGTAAGATTGGGCTGGTAGCTTACAGAAAAAAAGTTTAAAACAAACTATAGTTTAGGGTTAATGTTTTAATCTCAAATATAAATCACTATTGCAACTACAAAATGCTTGGGAGATTCTCTGTTTATAGGTTTTATTAATTTTCTTTTAAATGCCATAATGCCGGAGCTGTAGCAGAAATAAATTGGAACAATCTGACATCAACAGATTAACAGAAAGTGACACTGCAAATTCAAAGGGACTCATTACCCCAAGCAATAATACCAAATGATATGCAATCATGTTAGTCAAGCAAAAACTTTACATATACTATATAAATGGGTAGATTTATCAAAGGTTGAATTTCAGATGTATATTAATTTGTTTTTACTCTAATAAATGCGAATATTCTCACAACTCGAATGGGAGGTTAAAAAAAAAAAAAAATTAACATCTAATATTCAATCATATAGTCCCGACCAGAAAATTCGAATTCAAATTGAGTTTTCCCCCCGAAAAAAACTTGAATGTCAGGAAGGCAATTAACATATTAAAAATGAAAACGGACCTCTGCCATTGACTTGTAAAGGTTTTAGGTGGATAATATTCGAATTAGGACTGTTTCCACGGCAGAGGTGTGATAAATCTCACATTCGAATTGGGGGGTTTATAAGAGTGTGTGTGAATTTTGACAAAAAATTTGAAAATTCGAATTTACTATTCAACCCTCGATAAATCTGCCCCAAAATGTTTAAAACTCTTGTTTCCTTCTTTTGTTATCTGCAAGCTTTGCATCTTTCAAATGGGTAAAAAAAAAAAAAAAAAAAAGATTTTGTCTGTGGTAGTGTTTGAACTTGCACGACTGCAACAGAAGTTCAGATGGGTAATGATAACCACACATTTATTTTCCACTCTTTATTTTGATGTTCAAGCTCTCCTACTAGATTTACAAGCTGGTGAACACTAGTAACTTATTCTCCCACAGAACTAACATCACACATTTCCAAGACAGTATAAATATATGCTTGCGCTAACAATACAGACCACCATTTTTATCAATTACATAATAAAACAAATCAAGTATCCAAATATCAACACAGCTCAAAAAGCATACAAAATACAGACACTGAGCTCCACTTTGGAAGTAGCAGAACTTTAGGAAGGGAAATCAAGGAATTACAGAGCAATTGTTGAAAAGCAATTCTCCAAATGTATCATAATAAAAGAAATAGGTTCAAAAATTGTATGATAAGAATTTAGCTTTACAGTTTAAAAATATTTATGGATAACAAAAAAAAAAAAAAAAAAAAAAAAAAAGATATTCTATACTTCCTGCACAAGACAAAGGCAACATTTGACTATTAGGGCAAGGGGATATAGCACATATTAGGCCCTTCATAACACGGGTGCAAACATTAATTTAAACAGTAAGGCTTTGTCTGAAAACTTGTACAGGATAACTGGTATGCTTCTATAACAGAAATATTAAACCAAGGTGGTTAGTATTAGGGCTAATTACTAACTAATTCACTAATTCATGGGTTGGCAATGCATAAAAAGAAGGCTAAAAAAGTTGGGGCAAAGCATTGTTGAGCAAATCTTGATATTACAAAAACTGTGGGAGAAGATGTAAACATACAGTGAGCAGCCAGCCAGTTATGAACCAATGCCCATGTTTAATTGTAGCCGTTTGAATTATTAAAAACAGTTAGGCGGGGTGTTGAAAACTGCATATTAAAATGTTGGCATCTGCAAAATTTGACTAATGTAGAGATTTAAAAAACAAAATCAACACTGCATAATTGCAACAAGGAGGGACACAGACAATAAGCAAAATAATTAAGCTCAATTACATGAATTTTATTCTACAGTATGTAGTAACAGCAGTCGCAGTACTGCTAGGATTGTGACCTACTCATGTTCATTATAAGTAAGCTTCACTTGACCTATAAATATTGACTATAAGCACAAAGTCGGCACAGGTCTTCAGTTTTCTTCTGCAGTGTATTCTGGAATGCAAATTCACTGAATGCAACAGTTATTTCGGTGTCCGTTGGAATCTTTAAAGCGTAAACGCATCTTAGGACGATATTTCTCCAAGTAGAGCAGCTGCTTACTGTTGAAGGCTCCGCGTCTTTTCCTATAAAAAGAACACATTACAGATGAGCTTTAGGCAACAAGAAAAAAAATTTTTGATTTGGGGGAAAAAAAAAAAAGAAGCTGTGCCTAGTTTCAAACGAGAGCAAAAACACAAGTATCATGCCTGGCTATATACAGATATGTATAAAGCAGAACCCCAGTTTCACATTTTTCAGGGGGCGAAGAAAAAAAAATGTGTTAAATTAAAATTCAAGTACTCAACGGTTACAAGCACAGATGTCCATTTTACTTCAAACCTGTAAATATTATGTTTAAATGAGAAGCGTTGCAGCACTATGGGGAACATGTGCAAAGACTCTCTGACAGTCACATGCACAACCTAAAACAATACATGATTGGTGCATGGCTGTACAGACTATTTAGAATTAACAATTTTAAGACAAAATATTAAATAAATATTAGACTTCCAACAATTTAATTTTAAAAATTGAACAATGCTGGCACTTATTTCCCATCAATTCTAATGCTGAATGCCAGCTCAGAGCTGGAAAGCACATACAGGTATGGGACCGGTTACCCAGAATGTTTGGGACCAGGGGGTTTCCGTATAAGGGGTCTTTCCGTAATTTGGAGTCTACAAAAAAAAAAATCACAGCATTCTATAGGAAAATCCCTTGAACGTTATTAAATATGCCTGAGCATAAAGCCGACCATAAATGGGAAGATTTGTATGAGTGCGCACATGTCTGTTTGCGTGCACGTGTCTGTGTGTCTTGTCTGTCTGTTTGTACAGGTATGGGATCAGTTATCTGGAAACCAGTTATCCAGAATGCTCCGAATTACGGAGAGGCCATCTCCCATAGGCTCTATTATAATCAAACAATACAGATTTTTAAAAAGTTACTTTTTCTCTGTAATAATAAAACAGTAGCTTGTACTTGATCCCAACAAAGATATAATTAATCCTTACTGGAGGCAAAACCAGCCTATTGTGTTTATTTAATGTTTACATAATTTTCTAGCAGACTTAAGGCATGAAGATCTAAATTACGGATCATTTATCTGGAAAACCCCAGGTCCCGAGCAGTCTGGATAACAGGGAGTTGCTCCCGAAACGAGCCAGGTGATGGTTTGTGGCCTGTTTCAATAAACCACCTTCTTTTTACCGGAGTGCCGCTTTTCTATCCTTTTGCATTACAGGTCCCATACCTGTACAAAGAAACCCTCAAAATGCAACTATCTATTCAACCTCAAATGGGAAAAAATAACCACTATTCTGTAAGATTTGCTTGAATAATAAACTAGAGAGAGATTTTTCCCCAAGGCTGTGGGTTTTTTTTTTTTGTTATTGCTACCCCAACTCTGATCCAGCTATCAGGGCAGAATTAAATGTGCATGAGTTAGTAACATGGCTCTGAAACCCCATATTGATTACAGTTTGGTATGGCTCACAAGAAAGGACAAGGAAGAATGGAAGCGCTGCTTCTATGAAGGATTTTTTAACTTGTTATATTAATACATCATTTTCGAATGAAATATCAGACAAGTTAGGCACATAGGATGTTAGGCTCATTTTCTTCCTCCAAAATTGCAGCAATAATGAGCTTTGAGTTATAGGGGGTGGTTAACCTTAAGTTAACAATTATTTGCTGCCGTCTTCTTTTTCCAGCTTTTAAATGGGGGTCACTGACCCCATATAAAAATAAATGCTCTGAAAGGCTACAAATGTATTGTTATTGCAACTTTGTATTACTTATCCTTCTATTCGGACCTCTCATTCATTTTCCAGTCTCTTACTCAAATCAATGCATGGTTGCTAGGGTAATTTTGGGCCCTAGCAACCAAAATTGCAAACTGGTGTGCTACTGAATAAAAATCAAAATAACTCAAAAGCCACAAATATAAACATAAAAAACGATAGCAAATTGTCTTAGAATATCCCTCTCTGCATCATGCTAAAACTTCATTAAAAGGGGATTAACTCCCTTAAGGAACTTAAATAAATAAATACTGTAGTATCTGAAGACAAATAGACACTACACACCTGTAGCTGTGTATTTTGCCATATTATCTAAAGGTGGGTGAGGGGTGGACAGGTCAGCAATTGCTTGAATTGGCTCTCAGAGAAAGGCTCCTTACTATTTGGGTTATTTTTTCCTTTTATTTTAAAAAGTAAGCATTTTTGTTAAACTAATATATTTGAGGATATTATTATTTTTATCATATCTGACCATCTGTACAAATTGGATTTTCACGATAGTTCCACTTTAAAAAAAAAAGTTTTTCTCCAGCAAATGCAAATAGAATTTCTTTGCAGCAACAGTTCTGTTTTGGAAGCCTATAGGTTGGCTTTGTAAACTCTGCCCCAAATAACTTCTGATTGGCTCCTTTCTAAAGAAAGTTAGCCTGTGATTAAGTGTCTCTTGATGACACGAAACACGTAAGGCTGTTATCTTTTATACATAAATGTAAAATAAATATTTTTGTACTATGTAAACATTGGGCTCCTGGGTTCTACTTTTGATGGTCCGGATTGGTGCCTGCCTACAACTACAATTTTCCATGTCTGATCTTAAAGCTGGGCTTTCAAGTATATCTGTGAAATCAAACTGCCATTGTCCCCATAAATGACCTTCAGGCAAAGCACCCTTTGTCACTGACCCATACCCCCTCCCCAAAAAAGGCCAGTGTCACATTTTGGAAAGTACTGGGCCAGAGCAATGTTCAACAATGTGCATACAGTTAATTGAAGAGTGTAGAAAACTGTGTGTAAACACAACTACTTTTTGGGTCAACCTCACACCGATTTTTCCCAGTGTGTTTGAATGTACTTTGCACATGGCTAAAAGGAAGTTAAGGAAATACTTACTGCCTTATAAACTGCACTGCATCTTCATACTTCATTCCACTTTCAATGAGTGCAAGAGCAACAAGAACTGGAGCTCTGTAAAAAGTCAAGGGAAATTCAGTTAGTGTTGCTGTATTTCAACTTGAAATGGAAAATAAAATAAAAGCATTTTCTGAAACTATGCCTTGCACTTTATTTTTCAATTTAAAGGGCAACTAAAGCGAGTTAAGTGCAAGTGGCACAGTCAAAGCTGGGTCATAGGGTAATGGCACCCAAGGCATAATAGTATAGTACTCAAAAGTAACTAGCAACTACTAGCTGCTAGTTGGATTGCATAAATAACCCAGTGGTTGATACCATCAGATCAACCACGGACTGTTTAACTGCAAATAATTCACTCAACAATATAAAATTTAATTCCTAAATGAGCAAGTATATATTTTTTAGTTGTACTATTGGTGTGCAGGCAGCCATTTTGCCTGGTCATGCGCTTTCAGAAAGAGCCAGCACTTTAAGATCAAACTGTTTTCTGGCAGGCTGTTTCTCCTACTCAATGTAACTGAATGTGTCGCAGTGGGACCTGGATTTTACTATTAAGTGTTGTTCTTGGATCTACCAGGCAGCTGTTATCTTGTGTTAGGGAGCGGTTACCTGGTTACCTTCCCATTGTTCTGTTGTTAGGCTGCTAGGAGGGTTGATGATCACTCCAACTTGCAGTACAGCAGTAAAGAGTGACTGAAGTTTATGAGACACAAGTCACTTAACTGGGGGCAGCTGGGAAATGTCCGATTTCAAAATTAAATATAAAAAAAATCTTTTTGCTCTTTTAAAAAACAGATTTCAGCACAGAAGTCTACTGGAGCAGCACTATTACCTGATTAGTTTTGAAAAAAACATTTTTTCCACCCATGACAGTATCACTTTAAGCAACACTGGAGCAATTTAACACCTATGTACAAGATATGCTCCACCATGTGCATAGTTGTAGCTGCTGCAAGTTGAGAAAGAATACATCTACCTGCCAAGGCCAGCAACGCAATGAACTGCAATACAGCAACCAGGCTCTTCACGGAATTTCACTTTCAGGAGGTTTAACCAATCATCTACAATCTGGCTGGATGGAGGTGCACCATCATCAAATGGCCAATCCTACAAAACAAAAAATAGTGAGAATTTCATTGAAGTGCTAAAATAAGCAAACCTAGGCTTGAGTTGAAAAGGGCATATTAAAATCTGGCTATTGTGTTTACTGCAGATATTCAATAATAAATCATGTTTATCCTATGTACAATGAAATAACAGTACATTTCTTCTTTACAAGATAAATGCAAAAATCCTTATATTTAACAACACTGAGTAGAAATATTGGTTTGGAAGGTTTTACTTCACTTCACTGTTAAAGGAATTGTTCAGTATTAAAATAAAAACGCTGTGCAAAATAAAAAATGTTTCTAATATAGTTAGAAAAATGCAATGTATAAAGGCTGGCGAGAATGGATGTCTAACATAATAGCCAGAACACTACTTCCTGCTTTGCAGCTCTCTTGGGTAGATAAGACTCCTGTGTAAAAATAAGTTTCCCATTGCTGAAACATTGCCCTGACACAACATTTAAGGCGTATAGCAAACCAAGCATTTTCTCTGAAAGCTTGGAAATTTACTCACCAAAACTTGAATTCCTTCCTTTTCAACCAGAGCAGTGTCATAAGTGGCTTCACACACTCTTACTAAGGTTGTAACACCATATTTTTTAAGCTCCTAGAAGATATTTGGGGGGAGAAATACGTTAATGTCAAAATTGTTAAAAGGCTCATGTAAGTTGAAAAATCACAGCCTATAACCTTTCTTCTATTTCTGACAGTGGTACTGAGCATTCTACAAGCAATCCTTCACCTACTGCCATAACCTCAATTAAAAAAAAACACATTTCTATTGGGTCTAATTCCAGTGAAACCCATTCCCCACAACAAAACAAATATTAAGCTTTTTGCTTTCTATTAAGTGCAAAATTACAGCTTTGATTTTGCAGCTGGACAGCCTCAAGCATTTTCCAGGCTTATGTGATAAACTGTAAATAATACAATGGCACGAGAGGTCAATTAGCAATTGCATTTTCAAAAAGCAATCAGTTTAGAAAAAAAACAAGTGTGCCAGTGCATTATACTCTTAAATATAGAAGGAATGTGCTTTAAAAAAAATGTAATATTTCGGGTTGATTTAATGAATATTTCTGCAAAAATCCTACTAGTCCTGCACTTCTGTTCCACTTAGGGCCACCTCCTTTCCAAAGGTATGCAGGGGAGATAGGAAACCTTTGCTTGTGCAACTGCAGGAGTGTGGCTATCCTCTCCTACTGTGCTTCTGGCAAGAACCAATTACAAATTACCCTCCATTCAATTTGAAACAATGACAGGGACTGTAGCAGAACTAAAATAGAAGGCGCCATTTTTAAAATGAATGATCATTTTTATCCGGAAGTAAAACCAACCCTTTATATTATTTAATGGCGACAAGAATGGAGGAGTTTTCAGTTATGTCTACTTTAAAAGAGACATTATTACAACTGAACACTTAAAACCAAATTTAACTAGAACTTGTTAAGGAAGCAAACTATGTAGAGGTCTTTGATGGAGAACCACTGGTCTATAAAATAAAAGAAACAAAAACTCCATATAGGCATTATTTATGAAGATATAATATTGCTGCATTATGTTGGACAGCAAACTTCCAGTTTCACACCATAGCAGAGTTCGCTGTCTTACCTCTATGAATTTGTTTAAAGTTGCGTTGGTTGGGTTGTGCGTTATAAGGAATCTCATGTTCTTGTAGGTTATCTCCACTGGAGCTGGGCGGTTCATTCTGGCCATTTTAATGTCATAAAAAATGTGCACAGTTCAAAAGAAAAAAAATGTTGTTTGGGGAGCAACAAAAAGTTAATCAAAAGAAATTATGCTTGTAACTGAAGCCAACTTCACTCTACTCCACGTAAAAATTCTCAGTGCTTGCTTGGATGGAAGCAATGGAAGTGAAATGGACCTCCGTATAAGAAGCAGCAAATCTTTAAATCAGTAATACTGAGGCAAAAGAAATGCAGTGCACTGATGTTTACCCCATCCAGATTTCAGCCCCTTAAGCAAAGTGCTCAGTCAAATTCAGTTTTAATCCAACACTTCTTGTACAGGCTGACGGCTCTTAGGGGGGTTTCTTGGTGGAGTAGTAATGAATTTCTTCTACAGTTCACTTGTCAGCATAGAGCGCATGCTGTGCCTGGCAGTAATCTCCACTGCCCTTCAGAAACTCCATAAATGTGTAACCAAGAACACCACAGAACTGCTGTTGAAAAAGAGGAGAGAGGAAAAAAAAAATGTCCTTTTAATACACATTTTCATAAAAGCCAGCACATACATAATCCTAATAAGTATATATTTTATACATGCTTCAAATTCATTGTGCATGCCTAGAAATAGAATGTAGACATTATTAACTGAAAACATACAATTTAAATATTGTTTTAGGTCAAACTTTTCTCTATTATGGATGCCACTTGTTAGAAGGCATATGAACTCAATAATGTGATGATATGCCTAAGAACTTATCAGAAGAAGGGAATGTCCCGGCTGATAGAACAGATATGCAGCTTTACTTTCATTAGCACTAATTTTAAAAGTGTTTGCCCTGATCAATGTTGATTGTTGGAAGATTTTTCTATCACAATATTTATTCTGACAGGACAGAAACTTCCAACGATCAGAGCACTAATAAAGGTGGTTGGATGTCCCAAGCCAATGACGTTATGTCCCCATCAGGAAGTCGCCCAGCACCATTTATTGACTGCAGATAATTAAAGCACACGGTTTTGGGCAATCCTCTTTGTCACTTGCAATTCAACTCATTACTTTACGTAATGCCCCTAACATATGCATCTCTTACTGGTTTAAATGTATGCGATTGCTTGGTTATGTTGGATTTCCCAGTGCCTCTTTAGCGAGTTACTGATTAACATGTCTGCCGGTTTGCTACCACATAAGAAGCCTTCGGGCAAATTGCTGCCCAGATTAATGCTGCAATTACATAGTATAGTAATTTAGCTTGAAAAAAAAAAATGTTCATCGAGTTCAAACTTTTGGTCTAATAGAACATGCCTAACTGCTAATGATACAGAGCCTTTTCTCTGTAGCCTTTTCAAATTAAAGAATCTCACCAAACTGTTATATATATTTAAGTAAATATTGCTCTTTTACATATCTTGCCTTGAACCACCATTTCATGGTGGTCTGTGTACTGACCGGAAATACCACAACCCTAACTGTAACAGGAAGAAATGTGGAAGCAAAAGGCAAAACTCAGGAGATGGCTCTTACTTTAAAATAGCAATTTAAATATTCAATATTACTAAAAAAAAAGTACATTATTGTGAAAATGGTTTGTTTACATCAAGTAGGGTTTTACATATAAACTGTTATATGGGGTAATAATATGAATATTATTCTGGGGGTATAGTTTTCCTTTAAGCGATCTAATGTATCTGAAAGTGCAACTGTTTCAGGGAGAGAATTGCACAACTTCACAGCTCTTAGGCTGTGGGCACACAGGCTGAAGGTTCAGGGGCTCCCTGCTCCCTGGATGTGAATTTGAGCAGCCTGTGTGCGCAGTCTCAGAAAAGTGGAGGTTAGCCTGGAGATGCCTCAGTGAGTGTCTTTGCGGTGTATGTGAGACCCGCTTCTCCCAGCCTGCAAAAATACATAGGTTGAAGGCTCAGCTGCTCTCAGCCTGAGTGCCCACAGCCTTACTAATAAAATCTTTCAAATATTAAAATGGAACCTCTTTTCTTCTAATCTGTATGGATGCCCAGTGTCTTCTAGATGCATCAGAATTATTCAGTAGATCAGTGACATCTTGTCCTGGGAACTACATGAAATGTTTAGAAGGGCCCTGTCACACAGGGCATGCGGCAGGGCATCCTCTCTCCTGCATCTGATTAGATACCCAAAAATGCATGCCCCATAACAAATGAAATCACTGCATGTAAAACAAATTATGTGGCGATTCCGGGTAATCGCTTAATGATGTCTCCTTCTGCATTTTCAGGTGAT
This sequence comes from Xenopus petersii, assembly GCA_038501925.1. Classification (NCBI taxonomy): domain Eukaryota; kingdom Metazoa; phylum Chordata; class Amphibia; order Anura; family Pipidae; genus Xenopus; species Xenopus petersii. The sequence goes on along the minus strand of CM076680.1, from coordinate 73,612,762 downwards.
TACCCAGGATCGGATTGCAACTAATGTGAAGGAGCAGATATTGTCTATTGTTGAAATGGCACTAACTAGAATAGTTCCCTATATAGTAGGGTCTGAAGTTTTAGATTATAATAAGGTATGGCTAACATTGGCCAGTCATCTCCAAATTGATCTACAACTTCAGCTACCCAGACAAGTGTGACAGGCGGATATTCAGCATAAAGCTAAGGTGAACCATGCACAGTCTAACTGGCCATAGACGAAAGATTTGAACGATCGGACTTCCCCATCTCCAGACCTGCCACTAAACTTTCAGATCAAATAAAGCAGTAAAGAACAGATCAGCCAATGTTCTGCCCCTACAGCAATCGTACGAAAGTTATGTCCGACAAAAGCTAGGGACAGTCTCCCATTAAAAATCGTCTGATCAGCAATACATGCAGACATATCGGCAGCCGACAAATCTTTTAACCTGGCCGATCAACAAAACGACTGATCCCCATGGGACGAAAAATGTTGGGACTCTCCACACATGGTCAGAAAAACGTACGGATCGACGATTCGTACAATCGGATCATTGCGTCTATGGCCATCTTAAGTCAGTAGTTTATCAACCCATGTTGATCGTTGAGCAGGATATTTTTGATTACATCACCCTTCAAGGCCAGCTCATTTATCGGTTTCAGGAATATGCTCTGTTCTTCTTTCTATCCTATAGCTTACACTAGGGCCAACTAGTTTCCAATCATCCATATACTCTCCATCTTCTCAGTATCCTGTTTCAGTTTTTGTCCAGATAGTGGACGGGTAGCGCCATTATTAGGCAGATAAGCTGATGAAACAGTCTAAAGGACTTAAATAAGCAGTCCAAATCTGGCCATGTTTAGCTGGTAACTGGTGGTGAGCGAATCTGACCCATTTCGCTTTGCCAAAAATTGACAAAACGGCAAAAAATTCAGCAACTGCATTGAAGTAAATGGGCATTTTTTCCAAGCAATATTTTGCAACTTTTGTTTTACTATACATTAGAGTCTATGGGCGTTTTATTGTGGCAAAATATTTCGCTCATCCCTAGTTGTCACAGCTATGTGTAGCATTACATGGTTTAGGGCTTGCAATTAAAACATAGGTTAAAGAAATGAAAACAGCCAGACTATTTCATTTGAAGAGAAGGCAATAAAAGAATGCAAATTACACAATACTTTGTAACCTATCATCTGTCTTAACAGTCAGCAGCAATGCTATTTTTTTAGTATAGTACCTTGCATCACAAGGTGCACTTTTCCCAGCACAGTTCATTCCACTCATAAAGTTATCCAAGAAGTGTAAAAAAAGTGTCATATTAATGTATTAGCCACTAGCTAGAAAGCTAGACAGTGACCTTCCTAAATCAGGGTTGCATACACATTTAGGAATAGTTAATAAGTAGGCCCTGATATAAAGGCTCATCCTTGTTGCCTATTAACACCACTTTGCATTCTGCATACCTACACCCTCCTCACTATTACGGTCAGGCTAACCTTGGGCCCCTCTATCAGCAAGAACAAACATCCAAGAATTGGCTAAGAGCAAGCTTGATAAAGGCCTGAAACACTGCCATGTGTCCTTGTCAGAGTATTTTTAAGCAACAATGTGATTTTAAGTGTGTAAATAACAGTAGTGCAGTCTACTTTAAGAACGCTGTAAGGAAATCCAACAATGATTGGGCACCAAGTTTACCAATGGTTCATTCTTGCACTGCTTTGCAAATGTCATTTAAATCACCCTTATGTGCCTTCTAAGCTTCAGTTTCAAATTCCAAAGCAATTTTTCAGTCTGCGCTACCTGGGGGTTTTAGTACATAATTAAGTCACAATTTATGATAGAAAACCTACCGTCATTGATTGAACTACTTTTGGTACTAACAAAACAACTAGATTTCAAGCTCAATAGCAGCATAATACATGAAAATAGAATTGCAAATGTGCCTCCACGTGTAATTTTGAATATGGTCTTCTCCAAAATGGATACATGGGAGCGATTGAAAAGATTGCACATGGCTACACTTTTACTTGCACTGGGAAATACATGTTTTGAGTGTGTCAAATAAACATCAAAAAGCCAAATTTCATAAGCTTTAAAGGACAACCAAATCTAATTATGGGTACCGGATCCGTTATCTGGAAACCCCTTATTCAGAAAGCTCCATTTTGGAAAGGCCATCTACCATAGATTCCATTTTATACAAATAATTCAAACAGTACCTTGTACTTGATCCAAGCTAAGATATAATTAATCCTTATTGGAAGCAACACCAGCATATTGAGTTTATTTAATGTTTATATAATTTTCTAGTAGACTTAAGGCATGATGAGCCAAATTACTTTAAGATCCCCTATACAGAAACCCCCAAGTCCAGAGGATTCTGGATGACAGGTCCAATACCTGGTTTCAGTGAAATCTCTCTTGTCCAATTGTTTGCAGGCCAAGCAGGCAGCTACCCTCAGTTTTCCTGGCTTCAATGATCGTTTCAAGATAAGCTTGGTCTTACCATAACGAAAAGGTCTTTTAAAAACCCAAACATCTATGTGATCTGCGATATATGCACAGATAATATAGTACAAAACTAATTTTCGTACGCTATTCGGTGTGTGTATGGTGGGAAAAGAGCCAACCTATATTGGCAGAAGACTTGGATATCAGTCGGCTCATCGATTGGGCTGGACGGAAAATTTTAATGGGTGCCTTTGAAGGCACCCAATCATCTGCAATTGCTAGTGCTGAATTGTCAGATACAGGTAGAAATCTATTGTTTCTACCTGTATATTTGACGATTCAGCACTACACGTGTGTCTTGAAGCAAACGATCTTTCTTGGAAACATCTTTTCCAAGAAAGATCGGAATTGTTACGTCTATGGCCACAAGTAAAGCCAACTTTAGTCCAACTCCCAACACATTGGTAGCCCTGATGTAAAACATGGCTGACAGTAGTAAATCAGGTCATGACACAACCAGTCAACACTGGAGAGAGACATAATTATAGTACAAATCCAGCACGCTCAGGCATAAAATAAACGACAAGGGGAGTGTGAGCCCAGAACCAACTGGGGGCCAAGAGATTGGGAGACACTGCCATGAAAGGTCACAAGAACAAGCTCCAGCAAGATGTATGGGCTCGCACTACAAATAACAGCCATGGCAAATAGACAGACCACTAACTGAAAGTTGATGTTAAAGCACAGCAACAGTCTATCCATTGGGGCCAGAGATAAAGGGGCCTCTCATACTACAGAAGGCTTAACCCCAAATATCACAGGATCAATAGATCTGGGAGACCCTATCTGCGACCCTGACGGTTAAGTTTACCTACAAACCCCAGCAAAAAAAAAAAATCATTACTTATTAAACAATTACAGGCTGTCAAAGTTAAAGCCTCTCTGCCGTATTTAGATAATCAAATGTTGGAGCAAGACACTCTAGTAGGTCACGTATGCCAGACTAATAAAAAGTAAAAATTATAACATTTTATATATATATAAATATAAACATCTCACACCTAACGCATTTCACATCACTAGGACACTTATTCATAGACAAGCCTGCCCATGTGACACAAAACACGTTAGGCGTGAGATGTTTATACAAATACAATTTTCTACCTTTTACTTATTATTTATGCGTGACCTACTAGAGTGCCTTGCTCCAACATTCCTTTATCTACACACGGATTGTCAGTTGTTTTGGGCTGAGGGACTGGGGCAGGACCACCTACTTAACTTGACTTATTCCATTGGCGAAGTGTTCTGCTTGAACATATATACCTGGAAGCCATTTACACATCCACAGCATTGCAGCCCACAGAGTCCTTTGTGTGTGACAGTGAAAGAGCGCTGATATCCGAGTGACAGGCCACATGGAAGCCCAAACGCCACCCCAAAAAAGGTATAGCGGCATTCTAATGTCAAACAGACCGAGCTTTAACACGGGCGAGTAGTAGTGGTGCGAGAGAAACACTGCGTTTGCGTTAATACCGGCGCAGGTACAGCAGCATACTTACAGGGCTATGCTTACTCATTGAAGAGTGTATCTTAATCATACAGTCGGTTCCTAAGAATAAGGCGGTGATGGAGCATACAGCAGACTGCTGTTTCCCGGGCGTAGGGCGCGGTGATCCGGGCTCAGTTGACGCGGCCCCGACCTCCTTCCTTGATGTTCTCCTCAGTGACCAGTTAACAGCATGGGACGCAGATTACGTACAACTCAGACAGACGCCGGGCCGCCTGCGTCACTAAGGAATTATTATATATCTCGTGACGTACGAAAGGACCTCGCCAATCAGAAGGCAGAGAACAGAAGGCAGTGGGGGGTTACGACGGAGGGACGTATCACATTGACGTCACGCCGCGGAAAGCCGGTGCGAACTGGTTGAACAAGCTGAAAGCTTCTGTCTACTATTATGGGGGTGGGGGGAAATTGACATATCCGATTGCCCTGTCACAATAGGTTGACCTTTATGCAGAGGCACGCCGTAGAGGCTCTGTAATTAGGAATGAAATACTGTGTGCTGGAGCTTGAGTGACTCGCATTGTTCTTTTTTTTCTGTGTCGCAGTAGCCTAGTTCTAAGCAGAGGTCGGCGCAGTGCGTCAAAATATTTCACGTTGTTGTGCGATTACTTGTTAGCGCCTGTCCTGAAGAACCATTTTGTACAGTGGAGGAGTGGTTCATTCTCCACGTACAGAGAATACAGTAACTTTAATGGCACAAGAGGCAGTGTGTGTGGCTATTATTGTGTTTGTTACATTGCAGTTATACCAGACATATTAATGAGCTGCCATTGCTGCCCATATCACTTGGGATGCCAATTTAGTTTTTTGCTTTTGTATATTTGTTGTTTGCTTTTGTATCTTAATATAAAGCGGGCCCTGACTGAGTTTCAAAAAAATAGTTCCAAACAAGGTTAGAGATCACCGCACCCCTTACATACCCTCAATTTCCTCTCTTGGTGCTCAGTGATAGAGGAATTGGCCACTGCAACCCTTGATTTCTATAGCCTTTTTTTCTCAAAAACTGCTAATATTAAAGGCAGGCTCAGTGGCGCATTTGATGAATTTTTATTGTAATTTCTAATAATGATTCCCTCCAACCCTCATGATATCAGCCACCATTTAGTTGTACTGTGCCGGGCTGTTAAATGAGTGGCTCTTTGTCAACCCACACAGTGGGATGATCCTGCCAACACATTTAAACTTTCTTTCACTCTCACTCTTCCCTAACATTGTTGTGTAGAGTAGTGTTAAAGAGATATGTGACAGGCAAGCACAGTGCACATCTCGTTAGATTTCAATAAAAGCGACCTAATTGAGCCAAGGGGCCAACTTTAACATAAAACAGAGCAGCCCATCTGGCCCAAATGGTCAGGCCTGGTGTAAAGGTGCCTTACCATCTGGTACAGATAGAACATGGACTTGTATGCAGATGGGCCCTCGCTAAGTGTTGGAGAAAGGGAGTTGGTGTTGTAAAACGACACCTCTGGACTTTGTAGAAATAAATATAGGATGGCAGAAGTTCTTGCAAACAAAACAAAAGGGGTTTTATTGAACCGCACCACAAGGTTAATACTCACAAATAATACAGCAGTATTTGCAATCAGTTACAGTGAAAAGTAGAGCTGGGTTCTGTAACACCACTGTTGAGATGCTTGGTTGGTTTTAAGATACAGCTAGGTTACCAACTAGTGGCCCAGATCCAGGCCTGGACTGGCAGTCAAAATAGGCCCTGCCATTCCAAGTACACAGAGGCCCAAACAGCCCCCTACCAGCACACTATATGGTGACTTTCTATGGAACCATATAGCAGCCCCTGTTCAGGGCATGATACACCAATCCTGAATACCTTAGGCCTAAGGGTAAGCTACTTTCAACTATAAATCCTTAGGTGGTGCACAATCCGTACTAGCTTGTCTTACTATCATATTACCTTCATAGTATGTACTTCTGACAAAGCTAGTCCTGAAATCTTGCTGAACCTCATTCATGGGGTCCTTGATCCCCAATTTTCAATAAAGTGGTTGTCCCTCGAGGGCTGAACTTTTTATTGGGCCTTGTTGACACCAGAATTCTCAGACACTTCCACCTAGAAATTGGAGGCAAAAGAGGAACAGCCACACCTCTCCAATTACTGTATTAAAGGAGGAAGTGGTCAAGGGGCGTAACTATAGAGGAAGCAGACCCTGCGGCTGCAGGGGGGCCCAGGAGGTATAGGGGCCCCATGAGGCCCTAATTCATATACTGCTTCAATAAATATTGGAGAAACAAGTCAACCTCTAAACATTTTGGGGGCCTGAAAAATAATTTGCTGTGGGGCCCAGTAATATCTAGTTACGCCACTGTCAATGGATATATAAATAAGATAACTTAAATACATAAGCTTCTGCCTAGCAACTATGGGAATAGCACTTGTAGGGGATTTCCATCCATAGGGACTGGTAACCCTATGGGTCCATAAACTTTTAATGACAATCTAGTTAGAGGGCAAATTGTTTATGTTATTTAAACTAAAATACAATGCTGCTATTTAACTGCTTTAATTATTTACAAAAACCTCCAATTTTAACTTTGTAACTGTATTCTTATGTATAAAGCTTTTTGATAGACATTCAATATGTAGCCTTAATCTATAACCATACTGTGGATTGGCCGAAGTAAGACTAATTACTATAGGCCTTTCTCCAATTACCGCCTCCAATTTGGATTGGCAGTTAGACACATGCAACTGATTGGTTACTTTTCATTTAAATATGATTGTGTGTTAAATGTTTATTTAGCCTATGCCCCCAAGGCACGAAACGCGTAAGCAATGTGTAAAAGAAACGGATCCGCACACACACCGATTAGTGCAGTTGGGGATTATCCCCTTTTATTCAGCCACCAAACATCAACGTTTCGGGGGGGAACACCCACATCAACGTTTCGGGGGGGAACACCCACCCTTCATCAGGATCCTGATGAAGGGTGGGTGTTCCCCCCCGAAACATTGATGTGGGTTTCCCCCCCCGAAACGTTGATGTTTGGTGGCTGAATAAAAGGGGATAATCCCCAACTGCACTAATCGGTGTGTGTGCGGATCCGTTTCTTTTACACATTGGTTGCTAAAGGACCCGGCCGGGTCAACGGAAGGAACGCACCACCAGCTTGCAGGATTGGTGAACTACAGGTGTGCGGTAGGATAATTACATGAAACGCGTAAGGCCTTTGCTGTGATGTTTTTGTTCAAATAAATTAACTTTTTTTACTACATCTATTTTTGGAGTGTGATCCAGTTTGTGCCAGCCCACCACTATTTTTCTATTTTGCTACATTCATTCCTGAGCCGAAAGTTTGGGGTTTGTGCATCTGGATCCCCTGTTTGTCGGGGTAAGTTAACCCCAAAATTACTGTCCAATGCACAAGCACTGAACATTTTTCTATATATGTATCCCTGAGTCTTGCTCTGTAGAGTTTGCCCTCCTATGCTGAGCCATTCGCTTGGTGAGCAGTTGTTTTGTCTCCCCAATGTATAGATCTGTGCACTCCTTGCTACACTGGACTCTGTATACCACATTGCTTTGTTTTTCTTTTGGTGTTGGATCCTTTGGGTTTACCAATTTTTGTCTCAGTGTGTTGCTAGGTTTGAAAAACACAGGGACGTGATGTTTGTTGAAAATCCTCCTGAGTTTCTCCAACACTCCAGCTACATATGGTATGGGATGACTATGTTTCGCTTACTATGTCTCTCCGGCGGTTATTTCTATTGGTGTTCCTGTTGGGCTTGGTTGCTGCTGTTTTGAAAAGGGCCCAGTCTGGGTAGCCACACACTTTCAAAGCTCCTCTGAGATGTTTATGCTCTTTGTCTTTGGACTCTGTATCAGTTGCCACACATTCTGCCCTGTGGTGCAGAGTTTTAATGACCCCCAGTTTGTGTTCCAGCGGATGGTGGGAGTCAAACAACAGATATTGATCCGTATGAGTGGGTTTCCTGTATACTTCCGTTTTCAAGTTACTCCCCTCTTGAATACATATCAAACAGTCCAAAAAGGCAAGTTTGTTTTCTTCCCTTGTGATCTTGATGTTATTGTCCACTGAGTTAATGTATTCTGTAAAGGCTGCACACTTCATTGGATCTGATTTTAACCCAAGTGTCATCCACATACCTGAACCAGTGACTCTGTGTTGTTCCCTGGAATGTAAATAAGGCCCTCCTTTCCACTTCCTCCATGTACAAGTTAGCTACAATGGGAGAGACTGGAGAACCCATTGCACATAGAAGGATCACCGGCACACAGGAGTTTAGTCAGCAGGGCAAGCCCTTGCAATTTTATTAATGCACTGCATTAATAAAATTGCAAGGGCATGCCCTGCTGACTAAACTCCTGTGTGCCGGTGATCCTTCTATGTACCTTGGTTGGGCGGTTGCCGATTCCCCTACCACCGAGCACCAGGAAACTCTCCTTGCGTTTGTGAGGTGTGTGGTTTCTCCAATTGGCTTGGAACCCATTGCACAGCCATGTTTCTGTCTATAAAAAGGTTCTTGTACTTGTATGTGGTGTTAAGGCACAAATCTAGCAACATACTTGGTTAGGACTGAGCTTCGTTCTGCTGCTGAGGGTGTTATCTTGTTGCAGTAGATTTCTTACAGTCTTAATTGTCTCTGTCGTAGGTATACATGTGAACAATGAAGTGACATAATATGATACCATTGTTTCATCTGCCTCTAGTGTAACGTCGTGAATCTTGGTTAATCTAGGTTACAAACTCTTTGGCATTCTGGATATGTTGCACTGTATTGCCTACCAATGGGGCTAAGATGTTAAAATTTTGCAATGCTGTGTGTCACTGAATTTATGCTGCTAACAATGGGTCTTAGTGGGGCTCCTTCTTTGTGTATCTTGGGGAGTCCATATAAGCATGGTGTGGCTTCTCTGGGGTACAGGCGGTGGTATAAAACTCGATCAATGGCTTTTTCCTTTTCAAGTTGTTGTAGGCAACCTATCACCTTTTTCTTGTAACCACTGGTTGTTCTTTCCTTAAGGGTTCATATGTATTGCTATCACTGTGTAGTGTGGTTATCTTGCAGTGGTAATCAGTTGTGTTGAGGACAACTGTGCATCGCCCTTTATCTGCTGGCAGAATAATGATGTTCATGGTCCTTACTCTCTCTCTTGTGTAGTAAGGTTAGAGGGTGGTGTTCTGGCACTTGACAAGGCAGCTGCCACTTTTAGCCAGAGTTGTTCCACTTCTTCGTTTTTCATGTGATTATTATTGATAGCAGATTCTGTGGCTGTGACAAGTTCAACTACTGGGATGTGTTGTGGTGTCACTGCATAGTTTAACCCCTTGGCTAGTACATCCTTTTCTGGCTGAATTAGTACCCTATCTGATAGGTTCCTAACCCGTGTGTCTTTGGTGTTCTTTGGTGTCTCATCTTTCTGCCTCCAGGTTAGTTCTTCAGTCCTTTTCCAATTGCTGCTTCGTGCCAGTAATGTGGTGAATTTGCTTATTTGTCGCTCCTTAATGTGTTGGTCAATCTGTGCATGTTCAACAAAAACAACCACCCTTTCCAGAGTTCCATCAGGCAGTTCTTTTGCCAGACTCAGTTTCAGATGTTCCACCTTCTGCTTAAGGGCATCAATGGTAAAGTTGATCTGTCTGACCCGTTTATTTAGTAGGAGTTTGGGCTTTTTGTAAAATCTTGTTGGCTCTTTTACGGGTGAGTCCCTGATGTCGGCATCTGAGATTAAATCGTAGATGGTTTCGATAGTCCGCCACTTTTCTTGCTGTTCTTTTATATTCCTGAACCAGTTTTAGAGCATTCTCTCAAAAATGAATGGCAATATGACTATAAACATTTTCATTCATCCGGTCATGGTATATCTAGTATCTAGTACTTGCTGAGTAATCATTGAAGACGTTTCACTACTCATCCGAGCAGCTTCTTCAGTTCAACTGGCTGGTGTTGGAAGTTCACACATCCGTTCATGCAACTCTCATAAGTAACACCTGTTTCTATTAGTTGCATGACGCATTGGATGATCCTATCACAGTAACTACACAGAATCACAGAATTTCAGATTTTACCTTTTAGAAGAGTTACAATGTGCCATTGTGATTGGATTAGTGAAAGAGTTTATATGGTGAGAATTTCCCACACCAGTCAGTTGAACTGAAGAAGCTGCTCGGATGAGTAGTGAAACATCTTCAATGATTACTAAGCAAGTCCAGTTGTTTTTAGATTTACCTATACTAGATGTACCATGACCTGGATGAATGCAAATCTTCATAGTCAATGTGCAGCATATATTTTCCCATCAGAGATTTGCATTATTGCGAATAGGAAAGCATTTGCAGGAGATAAGTCAACCATGGTAGCAAAGATTTTATTGTGGGCAACGAATCTGTTCACATGCCATTACTCTTAGAAATGCTAAATTTCTTTAAATTATATTGTAATTTACCCTGAAACCCAAATTTCAATTTCACTGTCTTTCCTAATGTGTGATTGCCCAATAGTTATCAGCACTCTCATAATGCCAACACAATCACTTTATATAGTTGAGACATTTCACAACCAATAGATTAAAAATGCAAATTGCAATTGCTGGTCAAGAAAAGAAGATACGAGCACCTAAATTAAACTGTTAACCTCGTAGAAAGGTCCTAGACATGATATCTACAAAACCACAAAGGACCCCTTAACACTAACAATAATAACAGTTTCAAATACAGGTATAGGATTTGCTATCCGGAACGAGTACGGAAAGTGGTGAGAAAATATTGGCCTATACTAATGACAGATCCTAGTACAGCCAAGGTATTTAAAGAGTATCCTAGATTTGCTTATAAGAGAGGGAAGAATGTAAATGATTTTCTGGTGCATACCGATCTGCAACCTCTTAGAACACCCAAACAAAGATTTTTGGGTAAGCCAGTAGTTGGGCCTTTTCCATGCATGTCATGCCAAAATTGTAATGGAATAATAAAAGGAGACACAGTGCTGCACCCGACACAGGGCAATAAAATTAAATTACAAGGTTACTTTACATGTATATCTAAAATGCCTGTGTGGAAAGGGTTATGTAGGAAAAACTAATAGAATGGTGAGGTTGCGTATAAATGAGCATCGTAGCGCAACCCACAACTTTCAGACAAAGGCTACTCCTATTAGCAAACATTGAAATTAGGATTAGGTTCGGTATTCTGCCAAATCTTTCATGAAGGATTCGGGGGTTTGGCAGAATCCAAAATAGTTTGATGCACTTTATACACGTTAGAACTCACATGAATGAATTTTTAATGGCAAAGATGAAGGAAATGATATATTTAGTGATGGGTGAATTTGTGCAGTTTCGCCGAAAAATTCGCGAATTTCGCGCGAAATTCGCGAAACGGCGAAAAATTCGCGAAATGGCGAAATTTGGACACCGGCGAATTTTTTGCGCTAATTTTCGCGGCCGTTTCGCAAATTTATTCGCCGTCGGCGAATCGCGCAAATTCGCCGCGAATTCGCGCCTGGCGAATAAATTCGCCCATCACTAGATATATTCTCTCGTATTGTAAAATGTTATATAACACTTATGGACTTTAAGATGGCCACAAATTCTTTAAATTATTTTTTTATATAATAATTGTGGACCACCACTAGGGGTCAATTTGTCTATAAATTTTGCACAGCTTCTCTGTTTGACCTGTCACATGACCTTGCTCCAATATACCAAAACGTCTCTTCCGTGATCCACCCAAAACACTCCACCAGAACTTCCACCTGTTTTGTGACCTACTTATGCCACTTTGCATCTCTTGGGGTCCTAGCCAGCCACAAGACCCTTTGCCACCCAATTTTGGCCCTGCTTGCTCTGATACAAATACACCAACTTGGAAGTTTTATCATTTTTGTGTGTCCACACCTTAAAGGAGAAGCACACCCTAAATTTAAAAAAAACCCTACTCCCCTACCCTACGTAGACCCCCTCCCTCCTCCTCCCCAGCCTACCTGCTACCCCGGGCAAATGCCCCCCAAGTTTTTACTTACCTCCTGGTGCAGATTATGTCCAGCGGAGCTCACAGGTGCCATTTTCAGCTGCTTCAGTAATCTTCAGGTCTTCTTCCGGCACACTGGCAATTTCCATGCGTTTCATTGCTCCAACTGCGCATGCGCCAATGCGGCACTTCTTGAAGATTACTGAAGCGAAAAAGATGGCGCTCGTGAATTCCCCTGGACAGAATCTGCACCGAGGGGTAAGTAAAGACTTAGGGGCAATCGTGAATTCCACTGGACAGAATCTGCACCGAGGGGTAAGTAAAGACTATGGGGCATTTGGCCAGGGTAGCAGCTAGGCTGGGAGTGAGGGGGTCTCTGTAGGGTATAGGGGTAGGGTTTTTTAAACTTGAGGGTTTGCTTCTTCTTTAACCACACCCATTATGCTCATGGCCATGCTCTTGCTCTGCCCAATGCTGCCTATTCGCAAGTGTTTATTTGAATGCTTTTCAATGGTGGGGTTATTGTAAACTTGGGTGCAAATCACAAGGAGCAGGAGACTGGGCTGTTACTCAAAAATCCATGTGAAGTGAGATGCAACTTTTTAAATAAGTTATGAAATGAATAGCATCTCAAACAAAGTTAACAAGGTTATATAATTAAAGGCACTAAGGGGGCTATTTATCAACATTTAATTTTGAGTTTATACTCAAATTTAAAGCTACAAATTTGAGCTAGGGTTTCCAAAACTCAAATTTTCAGATTTAGGGGCATATTTATTAATAGTCTAATTGAAAATTTTAATTTTCGAATTTATTTTATGGTCAAAACTGTCAAATTCAACTAGGGAGTTATTAAAATTAAAAAGTTTTTTTAAAAAATTAGATTTTTAAGAATTCAAATTTGTCTATAAACCCCCTAAAACCTGCCGAATTGCTGTTTAAGTCAATGGAAGAGGTCCAGGGATCAATTTGGAGCTGTTTGCATCCTTCCTGACATTAAAGTTTTTTTTGAAGAAAAAACCCGAATCATGTTTGATCGAATTCTGTTTGAATTTTCAGGTCATTTCAATTCATCCAAGTTTTAAAAACTTGATGTCGAAGCCAATAGGAGTTGTCCTAGACACAGTTATAAGCATTTTTTGTTAAAGGGATCCTGTCATTGGAAAACACAGTTAATAGTGCAGAATAGTCCAGTAGAATTCTGCACTGAAATCCATTTCTCAAAAGAGCAAACTGACATTTTGTCAATTTCCCAGCTGCCCCAGCGAAAATTCAGCAGCTTCCGGCGCCCTGGATGCAACTTAGCACTTTAGTGAATCGGCGTAGTCGGAATGAATTTACGCCTGGCGAAGTGTTGCAATGGCTGCGAAGCCGTCGCTAGAGAATTTTTGCCGCTTAGGGAAATTGCCCCATAGTCTTCTGAAATCCCCCCTAAATTACATTTGATCATGCACATATTGTGATTGACGCCCTTACTGACCTATAGACTGGCAAATTATAGCCCTTATTTAGCAACCACTAGGAATTTTATTTACACTAGTCTAGCTACCGAAAACTTTTTATATTTGAGGGAGGAATGCAGGTCCAGAAGGCTGGGGACCTTTGTTTGAGTTTGTGTTACTTAAATGGTTTACTTAGCAACTTTCACATTTACATGATATTAAAATGAGTAAATATCACTTTCATACAATTTTTTACATTACGTACATCAGCATGTCTGACAACATTCAGTTATACATTGTAAACTAGCTAAGAAAAAAAACAGCTTTAGTGTAAATTGCGTGTTGGTTGCAGCCATTGTTGGTTTGCTGGTGCACCCCTGTGAAAGAGATGCATCACTTTAGTGATTTATAACAGTATAATACACAAAAGCCATGAATATCCTGTAAATTATATCCTTATAAACGGTGAGTAGTGATGTCATCAGTTATAAACGGTGAGTAGTGATGTCATTTCTGTCACATGACTCACTAAAATTTGTGTATTATAATAAATAAAGTACCCCCAGTTGTAAAATATAAGGATATTAGAAGTTACCTCGGAGTTCCATGACCTGTATAAAAACACTCGGCCTTCGGCCTCGTGTTTTTATATGGTCATGAAACTCCTCGGTAACTAATAATATCCTTATATTTTACAAGAGGGGGTACTTTATTCACTATATAATATTTGCAGAGGATTTGGCAGAATAGAACTAAGAGGTTTACCAGTGCTGGCCCTTGCTTCATACAGTTTCTGAAGACTAGATTAAATCTGATGATCAGTCTATATCAAATATAACAACCACCACAAGGACTAATCTCCTTTGTACCATGTAGGGGAATCACAAAACTATTTATAGATTAGCCTGAAGTACTATTATTAGTATTAGTATTATTCTTTTTTCTATTTTTTGCTTTCTTTCCCCTTCAGCAGTTGTATAACCACCCTAACCCACCCCACATGGGCACAGTGCTGACACAGTACTGATTTTTTTACAACATCTGTGTTTGCATCTCATGGTCAGTATCTAAGCACTCAAAACATACAGTATAATTCCTGCTGCTCTGTAGATTCCTGGAGTTAAGAAGCAATGAGTTAGCGTTGGATAACAGTTTTTTTCTTTAGTTTACAAGTTCCTGTTATGGCAGGGCCAAGATTATTGTAAATGGTTACTTGGCAAATAAGGTTGGTCTCTAGAAATTAAGAGATTTTCTGCACTCCTAGAGTCAAGACTTGATGCAGGTTTAAACATGTAACCATCATTTTGAATATTTGACACTTGATCTGCTCTGCAAACTGTTACATTACAAGTGAAATGTGTCACACAATATTGTTAGTTAGTCCACAGGTGCTTTTTGATCATCCACCTGTTGCTGTCAACCCAAAGGAAGCACCCCTGACTCAGAATTGTTCTACAGGTGAGTAAAAAAAAATGAGACATTTTTTTTTAAAGCCAATGTTTTATTTGTTTTTATGAATAAAAACATTAACAACCATAAACAATTGACATCTAAACGTGTGTCACTGAAATTGATTTAACATTGTTTCAGAATCTTAGCACCATATCTTATGCATTTACTATATGATTTCTTGGTTGAGTGCCAGGACCTGATTCCCAGCAGGGACTCCACGCCTTATCAAATTTGCGGGCGGTACCTCTGGCTTCGTATGTGAGCTTATTCAAAGGTATGACAGAATCAACTAAGTTGATCCAGGAATCCCTTGTGGAGGGGGGGGTGGCGTACATTTTTCTCTGGCGTAGAATAGTAGGGTCTGGAATCTCAGCCTTCCATGTGTGGTAGGCACTAGGTGTTCAACTACACCCAGTAGACAGACAATTGGAGATAGCACCTGTGGGAAGTCAAGGGTGGTTGCAAGGGAGGCCATTACCTGAGACCAGTATGTTCTTATTACTGGGCAGTCCCAGATCATGTGTATAAAATTGGCCATTGGGGTTCTACACCTAGCACAGGTATCATCATCTCTTTTACCCATAGCCTTAAAGGGATACTGTCATGGGAAAAACATTTTTTTTTCAAAATGAATCAGTTAAAAGAGCTGCTCCAGCAAACAGATTTTTTTATATTCAATTTTGAAATCTGACATGGGGCTAGACATATTGTCCATTTCCCAGCTGCCCCCAGTCATGTGACTTGTGCTCTGATAAACTCTTTACTGCTGTACTGCAAGTTGGAGTGATATCACCCCCCTCCCTTTTCCCCCCAGCAGCCAAACAAAAGAACAATGGGAAGGTAACCAGATAACAGCTCCCTAACACAAGATAACAACTGCCTGGGGGCAGCTGGGAAATGGACAATATGTCTAGCCCCATGTCAGATTTCAAAATTGAATATAAAAAAATCTGTTTGCTCTTTTGAGAAATGGATTTCAGTGCAGAATTCTGCTGGAGCAGCACTATTAACTGAATCATTTGAAAAATGTTTTTTTTCCCATGACAGTATCCCTTTAAGTATTAGCGGGGTTTTTGTAAAGTTGATGGAAAACTTTATACTGAGTCTGTCTGTCACTGATATTATGCTATTATACATAGTTTCTGTGGCCTCATCCCAGTTTTCTTGGGTGAGCTCTGGGATCTGTTCCTGCTATTTAGTGTGTGCTGTATGAAATGCAGGGCAACACTGGCTAATAGGTTTTGGTAAAGTCTGGACACCAGCTTTGTAGGTTGTTCTATTGAGAGGGTGTCCTCTATTGCCAGTGTGGTCACGGCTGGAGAGCAGGGCCGGATTTACATAGTGGGCGCCCCTAGGCCCACTACCGGTCGCCACCCCTGTCCCCTCTAGGGGGACAGGACCAATGGGGATTGGCACACGGGAAATGTATTAAACTATGGTATCTCCAGTGCATCCCCAGTGTTTTTAAACAAATGTGGGTGTGGTTGGGCAGCATGCCGCCCCCCTAAAATCCTGCCGCCCTAGGCCCGGGCCTAGGTGGCCTTTCCACAAATCCGGGCCTGCTGGAGAGAGTGTACCAAACTGAGCCTTAAATACGTGACAGATTTGAAAGTATCTAAACTGCGGGAGACTCTCTGTCACACATTTAGCTTTGATCAAAGGATATGAGATGAATGCATTGTTCTGCAGGAGGTCACCCAAGTATTTGATTCCCTTTTGTGGCCAATACAGGAAATCATCTAAGTTTCGGAAGTGTGGGAGATTGGCATTACCCCACAACGGCAGGATGGGGTTCAGATGGATAGTTCCTTTTTTGAGTGTTTTCAATCCTTGACACCAGGCCATGTGGGTTGTAGTAATGGTAGATGGTATGTTGCCTAGATCTGAGAGCTTCTTTAGGCATTCTAAGGATCCTACTATGTTGGCTTGCAGCGCCATTTTGGGATTATATGTATCAGGGTGGTACCACCAGTGCAGACAGTATATATGTGCTGCCAGGTAATATAGTTAAAAGTTGATAGGCCTCTTTACTCTTTATCAGCCGTCAGTTTCTCCCAGGCAATTCTCGGCACTTTGCGATTCCATATAAAGGGAAGAATCAGGTTGATTTGTTTAAAAATAGACCTGGGGATATAGGTTGGGGCATTGTGCAAATGGTATAGCAATTTGGGGAGATGCACCATCTTAATGAGATTGATTCTTCCCCACAATGTGAGGGGAAGATTGGCCCAAATGTGAAGATTGGATTCTTGCTTTGAAATGATAGGGCTAAGATTGTTCTGTACGAACTGAGAAGGGTTCGCTTGTATGTTGATCCCAAGGTATTTGAACTCCTGAACCCGCTTTAGTGGGGCGATGGGGGGGGGCTGGTTATCGATGGGAAATAATAAGGATTTCTTCAGGTTTATCTTTAGGCCCAAGAAAAATCGAAATGTTCTACTATATTACAGAGTGTGGTCAGAGAATTTTGAGTGTCTGCTAGGTATATTAACAGATCATCAGCATACAGACATATATTTTCTATGAGTGGGCCAAGAGACAGCCCAACAATTTGCTCAAATTCCCTTATAGCTATGGCCAGGGGTTTAATGGCTAGTGCGAACAGAAAGTGTGATACTGGCAACCCTGACGGGGTGCAACGTCTTAGATGGAATGGGGCAGATATCAATCCATTAACTCTGACCCTTGCAGTTGGCTGATGAGATCACATTTGCAACCATTTGATAAATTGTTCCCATAGATTGAACCAGCACAGAGTCTCCCAGAGATAGGGCCATTCAATTGAATGAAAGACTTTGGCAGAGTCTAGTGAGGCCACTACTCTGGTTCCCACCTGGTCGTGCTGTATTTCTATACTGGTATGCAGTCTCTGGAGATTAATATTAGTGGATCTGCCTGGCACAAATCCAGATTGGTCTGGATGAATCAGATCAATAATATAATGTTGGAGATGTGTGGCAAGAGTATTTTGGCGTCAGTGTTTATGAGGGAGATTGGCTGGTATGAGCTGCACTGATCTGGATCTTTGCCCTGTTTTGGAACCACTACAATGAGAGCTTTACTGAACGAGGGACGGGAGAGACCCTGCTCCAAAGGAAGCTTAGAGGGTGGTAGTATTCCAATTATCTGGAAAACCATCTATCCCTGGCGTTTTGTTGGATGGGAGAGAAGCTATGGTGGTCTTAACCTTTTCCATAGTTATAGGTTGATTTTGTGCGGCTTTGCCAGCTGGATATAGAGCCAGGATGAGAATACTGTCCACAAATGGGCAGTGTGTGTTATTAGAGTGGCCGGTACTGCAGTGTTTTTGCAAAATATGCTAACATACGCCCGTTCTTGTCTCCCAAAGTATCTCTGTGATTGGTATAAAAGAGCTTTCTTTGTTAGGATGGTATTATGTTGTTCCAAGGCACTGCATTTCTCTAGTAATAGTGTGTATGACTTTGGTGTTGGGTTAGAGGGATGATCATTTTCTGCTTGCAGGGCTTCTGCTTGTTCTACCATTTCCGGGCTTGGTGCCAGGCTAGGATGCCTTACTGCCTTAGATGCGTCCCATATGATTGCCTGAGAGGCTGACCCTGTGTTAGTTTCCCAGTAATTGGCATATCCCTCAGAATTGGCTGTTTGTACTAAGTCATTGGCCAACCTTGAAGTTGTTGGGATTGACCAACGTAGACAGAGTCGGGAGTGGTCAGAAAGGATTCATGGAAGGAACTGCACTTTGTCAATGAGGGGGAGGACGTCTGTAGTTACAAAGGCCAAGTCAATCCTTGAGAAAGTCTGGTGTGTGGTCGAGTGACAGGAGTACTCTCTCAATTCTGGGTGCTTCCATCTCCAATCTACCAATTGAAGTGCTTCCGCCCATTGAGCTAGTTTTGTGGTGCTTGTGTCTTGTGATTTAAGGCATTCTGTTTCGGGGTCCATTGTGGAGTTAAAGTTCCCTATTATACACACTGGGGCAGCTGGTAAAGTTGCTTATTTGTTCCAGAGTAAGGTGGGAGCATCTAGATAAGAACGCTGCATCACGGAGATGTGAGGGTTTCCAAAAAATGAAAAGTCAGATGTAAAAAGTAAAAAATCTTTATTAGGACATAGATACCTAACGCGTTTCGTGCCTGTGTGGGCACTTACTCATAGGCCTATGCCTATGAGTAAGTGCCCACACAGGCACGAAACGCGTTAGGTATCTATGTCCTAATAAAGATTTTTTACATCTGACTTTTCATTTTTTGGAAACCCTCACATCTCCGTGATGCAGCGTTCTTGGCTTTTTGCACCTTGGGACTGAGGTGAACTGTGAGTGTTTTCCACATTTATTGCTTTTTTCTTACTTTTTTGAATTTAACTATTTTTGTGAGGTGGTACTACAGATTTCCTATTGTGGCAGCAGCACAAACTAAAGCATTTGGGAGCATCTAGATGTTAATAATTGTAATAGGTTTGCTGTATAGGGTGCAATTTAGTATTATATATCGACCAAAGTGGTCAGTCATAACCTGTGCTAATGTGAATATCCTGTTTTTCTTGATCATTATTGATACCCCTCGTGCATGTGTGGAGAATGTGGAGTGATAAGACCACCCGACCCAAGTTCGTTTGAGGGAAAGAAACTTTTGCCCTGTTAGGTGCGTTTCCTGTAATAGGAGAATAGAGGGCTTGTGTTTCTTAATATAGTTATGCATAAGACTGCGTTTAAATTTGAAGTTGAGACCCCTAATATTCCATGAAATAATGTTACAGACTGTCATAATATTGGGAGCAATCATGTATGTGCAGTATGGGTCTTGGTACCTGTATATTAGGTGTATTCAGCGACATTATGGTGTAGGAGAAATAGAATATTATCATAACACACAAAAAACATCCCAACATTTTAAAAAACTGAGACATTTTTAAGTCATTAGCTTTAGGAGGGGCTTTTCCCCAGGTACCAAGGCCATGAAACAAGGTGTAATAAAAAATACTCACCATGGTGGTCTAGTGGAGGGACACCTGCCGCGTCAAGCCTCATTGCCACAGGCGCCGGTTCCTTAGGGTGCGTGCGGTGCGCCTCTTCTGAATTTAGAGGCGCTGGTGTGATGACGCCAGCGCGCAATGGCGCGAAGTTTGAAAGTATTTAAAGGGCCATTATACAGTTTCTCACTGCCCATTATAGTTTTTTCCTGTGGTGTTTTGAGCTTATTCTGATTCTGATTCTCATTCCTTGTTGTGACCCTGCTGTCACAATCGCCGCCCGGAGCTCCTGGAACTGCTCCGGGTGGCGATTGTGACAGCAGGTCCTACCCTGCCGGCGTCGCTCCCAAAATGGCGGCGCCCATGGCCGCCACATGGGTAGCGGTGCCGGCGCGATGATGTCAGTGCGCCGACGTCGGCGTAAGGACGCCAATGACGTCACAATGGCGCCAAATTCAAAATAAAAACGCTACCTAGATGCCAGAATGTGAGCTGATATTGTTCCTGATTATTATCCTTGACCCTTGCCTGGACTTTGGACTTGCTGTTATCTGCCTGCCCCTGAACTCTTGCCTGGATTCTGACTACTCTTTGGATTAACCCTTTGGACACCGCGACTTTGCTCCCTCGTGAGGGCTTCCTCCTCGATCCTGACTGCTTCCCTGGAGGGAGCTCCCGGCTCCCTGACACCTGCCTGGCTATTGACGATTCTGAACTCTTGTATCCTGACCCTTCCTGAATTCTGACTACCTCTTCTGCTTAATCCCTCTGATTGATCTCCTGGTTTTGACCTTTGCCTGCCTGACTACGTTATTCTCTGCCTGCCTCAACCCGGCCTGATCTGACTACTCTATTGCCTAACGCCTTGTACCACGACCTTCTGCCCAAAGACTTTGCCTTAGAGTTGTGCCCCTCTGCCTGTCTAGAACCCCTCGCCTTGCACCTCTTGTTATAAGACCTGGCGGTATCTGAGTAGCTGAGGGCTCCTCCCGAGGCCAAAGGCGGATGCTACAGGCAGAAGCACGAGCCGAGACCAGGGTGCTTGGCATCGGTTCTAGATTTAGGGAGCCAACCGTTACACAAGGACTTATAGGAACCCTACACATGACAGGTCTACTCATTGGTCTAGTATGTGATTTCTATACATCCTAACCTGCCTTTATCTGTAATACAGTTAAATAATAGCACAGTGGGCAATTTTTCTCATAATTTTTCCTTTCGAAAAGATGCTAAGGCACAAATTGTCAGTGAGAAAAATGATAAAAATAAAACTCCTATTCTGGTAAATTTAACTTGTTATCAGGCTAACAGAGAGAAAATGTGACTAGCAGCAGATTCTCTTTCCAGAAGGCATTCTGTGTCCAAAATGTCCTTTCAAAAATGAAGCACAAATCAGCTTTTTTGCCTTCCTTTGTTTAACATTCACAATTAACTAGCAAAGCATCACTCGACTGTTCCACTTTTATTACAGTATACTCATGTGCAAATCACATCAATGTATTTACAGCACTAGAAAATACTGTCCTTCCAAATGTCACATCTTTCATTATTGTAAAATGACCTATAAATGTTGTGTATCGTTTATTTCATTTTGACCTGCAATTTTGCTCCTCATGGTGACCTAAACTGGCATTTACTTGTAATGGCTAATGAAATTAATGCTGTGGTAAGATTTACCCTACTTTATTTATCTGTGTAGTTGATATTAAACAAATCACTGCCATGGCAGATGAATAAGTATTACTAATGTGATTTATTACGAATACCCTGCCCTGATATGTGGACGGTGAGTGCTAGTGCTGTATGGAATCCACGTGAAGGTAAGCCCACAAGCAGCCACACGCACCCGTTGGTCTAAAGTCGCTAGGCTCAATATGTGCTGACAAGTGCGGACGCTTTTATTAGTATCTTGCATTTGCCCAACATTCCTTGCCTATAGTATGGTCGGCAAATACCAGTAATGTATAGCTGGTGTGTTCCAGGACTTATTCTGTGTGAATGACCTAGGAACAAAAATACACGATGACACTAGACCGGTAAGGCGGGTTGCTAGGCAACGCAGTATACTTCCTACGCACTGAACCTCCCGGGGACCCTTGCGGCCCCAGTCCACCGCTACAGGACGTAGGACGGGGAATCGTAGCCGCATACTTAGCGAAAACGAAGGATCGGATGTACCGGCCTGAAGGGTGCCAGTAGTCATATGATATGGGAACCCCGCCCACGACGGTAGTGCGATTTTTAACCTTTATTCTTGTGCTTGTAATCCGGATCGTAGGTAATGCCTAATGCATATCTGGTTACTTAGCAACGGCCATTTGGCGCCAAGACAAGTATTTAAATGTTTTTCACGTGTACTGCACTGTTTGCTTCCCTGACGAAGGTTCCGGTTAGGAACCGAAACGTAGGATGTATTAAACCTCACTTTTGATTCATAATACAGCTGTTTTGGTCAAATTCCTAGGAGTGCCGTCGTCTGCAGCAATTTTACTATTTAAACTTTGACTGGCACCCAGGGTGAATATGGATACACGGTTCCTTATGCCTCTCTATATCTATATATATATATATATATATATATATATATATATATATATATATATATATGTATATATATATATCCGATGTAGACAGGTGCACACTGGGAGCCTTTAAAAGTTAAAAACGTATTTTATTTATTAATACATTTTAAAAGTTTTTAACTTTTAAAGGCTCCCAGTGTGCAGCTGTCTACATCAAACTTTTTAATCATTTCAGATTGTTTTGTTAGATGACCTGTTCTGAGGCAGGTGTCCCAGGAAATATAGGTTTTTTTGCCCTAACTATAACTTAGCTTAATTACATTTTAAAACCATACCCCTTTTCCTTCTCTACGCTTTATTCTGTTTTTTGTCTCTTCACTATTCATTTTTCTCAGTCCCTTTCTCTTTTCATTCTGCTTTGTTTCTCTTTCCTGTTTTATCTTTCTTGTATTATGGATTGTTACCATTAATCATCCTGGGCACCTACTGTGAGCGATCTCTGGCATATAAGGGAGCCATGCTACTAGTTTTGATAGTTTGTATATGCAGTCACGTTTCCTAGTGTGACTCTGATATACCAGTATAATTTATGTATATTGCACCATGCAATGCTGCCTTCTGGGTGGCAGCTGGATAGCCCTGTTCTAGATGACTGTAGATCCTAGATCTAGTCCTGATTAAAGATGACTCTTAGTTTATTCTGAGGGAGGGTTAATACACCTTTAGAAAGATGTACATCCTTTTACATGTGCATTTGTTTTGGAATCAACTGGTTGACCTGCTGCTGATAATTGCTATATTTTACAATTTTGGTATTATTGAACATTGCATCAGTTTACTTCTTATGTGAGTCAAATAGAGAAATGTGACCTATGGGTATTTTTTGCTAAAAGAGGCTTAGAGTAAAGCTGGCCACAGACAAAATTTCCAAAACACAGATTCTGACCTATTTTGGGCACACAAATTGCTAATATATGATCGCTTATTTGAGCTTACAAAAGGTTAACATGGTGGGTCCTTGGAGAACTGTTGGAAGATGACCACCTCCATAGTCTGCAATCCTTCCCCAAATGGAATATTCTGAATTGGATATTAAGTGAAGAGGTAATCATTATGGCCCCAATCACAGGCCATTAGGCTGTCAGTTTGGTTGAGTAGCATTCAAAATTGGCTTATATGTGACCAGCATTACTGTCGTGCTTCCTTAATTAACAGGGTTAAATATGCACTTCTCAGTTTTATGTTAAATGTTACATTTGGCTGCTTAACCATACCCTAACTAATTAAGGGAATATATTAATGTTATATATGACTGTTTTTGGTGAATTCAGGACCTCTATGAAACAGATTTTTGTGAAGTTGATGGAAGTATAATATCAAGAATAAGAAGAAAGATGGGTGTTAGAGTAACTGGCAAGTATATACCTCCACTGGAATGGGAGAAGAACAATACCTCATCTTCTACAAGATACTTGAGTTGGTCACCTTTAGATAAAGATTGTACTGACACAGACAACAACAAAGATGCACATATTGAAAAAGTCAGTAATAGGTCTGCTGAACCACTTCTCAAGGATTCAAGAGAAGGTACTGACTACCCAAATTACAGAGAAGAAGAAACTTTTAAAACAGAAGAAAAACATATCATGGACAAGCAGCAGGTGGAATCTCTACAAGCCAATACTAGCCAGATATGTCTGGCAAAAATAAAAGATGCAAAAGGGACAAGTAAATATAATTTTGGGAAAATAAATGATAAATTAATTCTGTTTGGGCCAGCAATACCCAAGGAAACATTGAAAGAAATAAAAAGTATCTCCATGGAAAGACCATCAAAAACTAATAAATGTAATATTAAATACAGACCAGTTGTAACAGAAATAAAACTGGCTAAATATTATGACAGCAGGACTGAGAAGGCAGGTTTAACATTTGAAACTTTCAGGCCCACTGTGCAAAAAAGCAGCCAAAGTCTGTCCATTAAAAATCCTGAGAAAAAATCACTTTGTGAGTCTATAGCTGATTATAGTTCAAGTGAATCAACAGAGCCAGTGAAGAGATCATTAAATGAAAACCAGTCTCAAATACAGGAAAAATCAAGCACTGCTGCTGGAAAGCAATTGGACCACACATCCCCTGATATCTATGGTAAGGAAATAACATTTTATAAAAGTCTGAAATGCTGAAAATATCTATCAACTTAATGCTAGTTTTAGCACTTATTTAGCAGTATTTATAGCAAGTTTGTTACTTAAAGGGTAACTATTGAGAAAAGGAAAATGTAATAGAAGCTTGATCATACTGAAATAAGAAACTTTCCAAATACAATTAATTAAAAATTCTGTATTGTTTCTGAAATAATCAAGTTTATCTTCACTATCCCTCCCTCAGCATCTGTTTCTTTTCATTCTGTCTTCTTGCAGCAGTTGGGTGTCAGATAATCATTGACAGTTAGATCCAGTAGGGGGGCTCCGTTTGCCTAGAAGATGTATTAGAGCTCACTCTACTCTAAAATCACAGACATCATATCTCTCTACATGCCAGATTTGTGCAAAAGGCAGTTATTTTGTTAGAATTTGTTTGTACTGGAATCAGTTATTTGAGTGAGCTCTAATACATCTGCTAGGAAAGGAAGCCCCCCTATAAGATATATTGGACTATATATATATTTAACTGTCAATGAATATCTGACACCCAACTCCTGCAAGAAGACAGAATAAAGAGAAACAGATGCTGAGAGAGGAATAGTGAACATAAACTTGATTATTTAGAAACAATGCAGAATTTTTAACTGATTGTATTTAAATTTATATTAAATTTTCATGCTAGTTCCCCTTTTAAGGGTGTTTATATTTAAACTCATTTTAAAATGCACCTTTCATTATCTATTCCCATTATATCAAAGTAGGTGCAAACTTACTCTTTAGATTGAAAAAGTACCATGTGATATAATTAATTTGAAAACATAAAGTTGTCAGGTGTTTTCAACACTCTAAGGGGTTGTTTACCTTTAAGTTTTAGCACGATGTAGAGAGTGATATTCTGAGACAATTTTCAATTGGTTTTAATTTATTATTTGTGGGTTTTGATTTATTTTATCAGCAGCTCTCCAGTCTGCAATTTGAGCAGTCTAGTTGCTATGGTACAAATTACCCTGTTGACCATGCATTGAGTTGAATAAGAGATTCAAATATGAAAGGGAGAGAGCCAGAATAGAAAGAAAGCAATAACAAGTTGCAATAACAATATGGTTGTAGCCTTACAGAGCATTTGGTTTTTAGATGGGGTCAGTGGAAAGAGCCAGAAGAAAAAGGCAAATAATTTAAAAAAACTGAAAAAATAATAATAAGGACCAATTGAAAAGTTTCTTAGAACTGGCCATTCTATAACTTACTTAAAGTTAACTTAAAGGTGAACGACCCCTTTAACAGGAATCTGTTTTCTATATCTTGCATTAGTTGCCTCCTCCCGCTAGTGTGTCACTAAAATGTCTGCTTCAAGCAACATGCTAAAATGTAGACCTCTTTTCTGCACAGTGCTTAATAATGTGTGGCTTCTGCATATCTCCTCATGTTGTTATTTAACATTTCTTTTTGTCTTTTATTTTTCCTTTTCAGCTGCACTTCCTTTTCTGCAGACACAACATACATTGGCAGGTGTGATTGATGAACCAACTGATATCCACTGAATTAAGATATTGGTTGGGAGCATCTAAGTACATGTACTTTACCTTAGAGAATACATTTCGGCACAAGATATCACTAGAATATTCTGTCCCAATATGAATGTAGTTCAAGTGTAAGACAAAAATAGACAATTGGTGTTGGGGGCCCAAAGAAACTTAAAAATGTGATTCACTGGTTGCAAAGGAGGTGGGGCTTGTGGACAAATGGGCAGGGTTTGGTAGATGCTGGGTGAGGTTTTACATAATGGAGCATAACTGGGTTGGGTCAGGGGCATGGTCATTGGGCACAGGCCATTTTTTTTATTGGGCCAATTGTACTTGTTGGTAGCACTCTACTCCCAGGGGCTCGGGTGGCCAATAGGTTAATAATAAATCCCCCTTGGGAATGGGGTTTGATAGTAGTATAGGGTGAAGTATACAAGTTGGTTTTGGTGGCACTTAGTTAATTTTTCTGTTCAGATCAATACAATTGCTTTTCAGTTCCCCTTTTACTCCAAATAAATACATCACTTGCATCTCTAATTGTGTCACCTGGGGTAGGAATGCATAGGTATTATGTGAATGTTGTAAATAAATATAGTTTTTGTTTAATAATGTTTTAATAAACAAAGAAAATGTATGTTTCAGGTCACAGGCCTATTGGAAGTAAAGACCTGCATTGTGGGAAAATTGGAATTCCAGAACCTCTTTATATTAATTCCCATATTGAAGTGATTAAACAGCAGATTGCTCAAGAAGACATACATTTTATACGATTTGAAGCACCAGACCTTCATGGGTTTCCTAGATCTAAAACAATTCCTGAACGCTATTTCCATGTAAGTTACAGTAAGTTTTTAACGTTCACCCACTGTTTTTCGGTACCTATTATAGACAGGGTTTCAAAAAGTTCCATTTGAGACACCATGGGGGTTATTTAGTCTGAATTTATCTCAATATTTTCTGCTACAAACTCCGGTCAAATCCGCTCAGGTTTTCTACGCTTATTTATTATTGCATATTCCCAAAAATTAGCTTTGCGTGAAAAAATAGTATTTTCACTATTTTTTTAATTTTTCTATCCGATTTTCACTATTTTTTCGGAATTTTCACCCGAAAACTCAGAAAACGTGGATCTTCTCCCACTGATCTATATACAACCTCAACAGGTCTGAGATGCCGGATTTTCCGATTCTGACTTTTCCATCCTCTGGGTTTAATAAATGCTAAAAAAAATTAGTAATTTTTTAAAGTCAGATTTTACAAAGAAAAAAAAATCACAAATTTTTTGGGATTTTTGCATTCGGAGTTTAGTAAATAACCCCCCATGTGTAGTCGAAATCATGTTATATATAGGTATGTTAAGGCTTGTGCAATCAGTTTATTTGATTACTGTGATATGCAATCTAGCATTCAACTATGTGAATTCATTAAAATGTCATGCATTATTTTTTATTTTTTAATTTTATCTGGAAATATAAATTGTACATTTTTTTATATGATTCTGAGGAACTTTTGCAGCTTGCTTTACAATGTTTTGCCCCACAACCACAAGTGCGTAAAGGGGATCATAGGTCTGGCTGCATACACCACCTAGCACCAGATTTCCTAGATGCAGAGTGTAATGGCAGCAAGTGAAAGGCAGCCCTGGTTGGGGGATGTAGAACCATACAGGCCAACCCTTGTTCTCTCTCCCTACTTGCCAACCTATATTCTCTCATGAATCCCATGCTGCCAAACACAGACAACATCATGGCAGCTTGGCAGTGAGCCTAGAGCAAAATTACATGCCTTTATTTGTATTGTGCACCCTGCTCTGCATTTATTAAATGAGCCCCAGTATTCAACACAAAGTATTCCACTGTGACCCCCCCCCCATTTTTGAGTGCACAGACCCTGAGGGGGGTCAGCCTTAACTATAATAATTATCAACCTCTACGGATAATTATTATGTATGGCATATTTATACCCAGCCTGTGCTCTGTTGAGTATATAATTATGCCAATGTGTTTGGGAAAATGTAAAATTGTAACATATTTTACTCTTATTTCTTTGTTTTTGCATAGGAGAAAGCAGTCAGTGGTATTCACATGCCAAGAAGTTATCTAGAATCCAATATGAATCCAAAAGAGCCTGAAATAGACCATAAAAGGGCAACATACTTTAACGGTGATATTGTCTTGAAACCAGAGCTATCAACCTTCAGAGTTCTACCATGGGCAGAAAAAACTGGAAATGTAATTTGTGATGCATATACCATTATGGGAGACTTACTGTTAACTTCACCAAGATATCTAGCAAAACACTTACTCACACAACTCCAAGAAAGTGGGTTTTCTCTCCATGCTTCTTTCACTTATGAATTTAGTATTTTTGGAGTTGCTGAAACTGTAGATTCTAAGCAAGTTGTATTCCCTGCTGCAACATTAGTGACTGACAATGACCAGTCAATAATCCAAGAACTTTTTGATAGAATGTATTATATAGGTGTAGATATTGAAAGCTTTTGTTCATCCAGTACACCTGGGCAAATGGAGGTTTCTTTCCAGCCCGAGTATGGCCTGGCTACTGCTGATAATGCTTTTACCTTCAGAAATGGTTTAAAAGAGGTAGCTAAGAATAATGGGTACATTGCTAGTTTTTATAATGATGTAAGTGGTATTTTTAATTCTGGGGTTTTCTCACACAGCTTGTGGGATTCAAGTGGAACGAAAAACTTGTTTAATGATGGAAACCGAGTTCAGGAACTCGCAGACATTGGCAAAAATTGGCTTTCTGGTTTACTTTTGCATTCAGCAGCTCTCAGTTGTTTAGTGTCCCCTGGTGAAAGCTGTCGCATGCATTTCGCAAAAGGTGCAAAGGATTTACAGCAAAGTATAGGAGTTACATATGGATTTAATGATACCAGCTGTTCATACAATGTCAAATGTCATTGTTCTAATGGCACCTACATAGAGAACAAGCTATGCTCAGCCTCAGCAAATCCTTATCTAGTGCTTGCAGCTACAGTTGCAGCAGGTTTGGATGGGATTAGACGAGGCCTGGATGTCTTTAGTGACACAAATCACAAGTTTTCTCCTCACCAGTTAAAAATGCACTCAATACCACTGAAAATGGAAGATGCACTGTCTGCTCTGAAGGAGGATAGATATTTAAAAGCAGCATTGGGAGATGAATTTATACATTATTTTATTGTTGTGAAACAACATGAACTGGAAACAGAAGAAATTAATTCAGAGAGAAACAAATTTCTAGAGTATTTCATCTAGATCATAACATGTAAACATTCAAATAAAAAGTACTTATAAACACCAAGGAGCAGATTTATCAAGGGTCGAAGGGAATTAGAGGGAATTTTCCAAGTAAAAAAATTCGAAATTCAAAGTAATCTTTTTGATACTTCGACCATCGAATAGGATACTACGACTTTGATTCAAAGTGCTATGTTAGCCTATGGGGACCTTCTACAACCATATTCTAAGTCTTCACACATCAAAGTTAAATCTTTCGATCGTACGCTAAAATTGTTCGAACGATTTTACTTCGATCGTTCGATGGCCAAATTTGCTGAAAAATACTTCTACTTCGATATTCGAAGTCAAAGTATTTTAATTTGAGGGGTCGAATTTCAAGTATTTTACACTTCAAAATTCGACCCTTCATAAATCTGCCCCCAAATGTATTGCTCACATACGCTGCAAATTAATATTAGTATAATTAGTATAACAGTGTAATCGGATTTAATTGATTCAAAAAAAACCTTTAATTCATAAAAGGCTTACAGATACAGTATATGAAAACGTTGTTTAATCTGCCATTTAGCCATAGTTCCACTAATATATATATATAGAATCAATCAACAGTTCACCCAAAGTCTTGCTCTAATGGACCTATAATATGGGCTTCCAGGTGTATCAAGTACAGAAAATAGGCATTCAAACAATATATGTCTCTTAACTGGCCATCAGGCAAATCTTTAAGCAGTTTGGACACCACAGCGTCATACTAAAGCTCAGTGCTGTCCAACTTTTGTGGTACCAAGGGCCAGAATATTTCTGGCCTACGTGGTGGAAGGCCAATAATGGAAGCCAGTGTTGACACATTTATGGTAAACCATAAAAACAAATGCTTGGTGCTCACTACAGGAATATCACTGATCAATCATATGTGGAAAATTTGTCATATTAAAACATATCCTTAAATCCATACGCCTCCTCCCCTGTGGATAGCACAGCAACACCCAGCACATAATTAAACACCTTAAGGGGCCCCTAACAACAATTTCCAAATGCTAAGAAACCCGTACCAGGCTCATGTCCCACAAGTCGCTTATGGCAGGCAGAGTATGGCACACACACAGGGGGCACATGACAGGCAGAGTATGGCACACACAAGGAGCATAGGGCAGGCAGAACATGGCACACACAGGGAGCATAGGGCATGCAGAGTATGTCACACACAGGAAGCATAGGGAAGGCAGAATACAGCAGGAGACAGGGAAACCTATCATGACCTCTCTAAGGAACAGTTCATACTGTGCTACCTACAGTGACACAATGCTGGTGCCCTTCCAGCAGTTTGTATGAGGTGTGAACAGGTGGACAATGTATGCACTTTAAGTCTGAGGTGTGAACATTACAGGGCTTTAAGGGTGTGAACAATTGAGGTGTAACAGGTGTGAACAATGCATAAGCTTACTGTCTGAATTTGAGGTGTAAACAATGCAGGGGTCGGTTAATATGATATCTTTTAAAGCTTACACAAGGTAAGCAGACACAGCAGGCAGACTTTCATGTGGGGGCCACACAAGAGGGGGGGGTGGTTGCGGACCACCAGTTTGACAGCCCTGCTGTAGCTTATCGATAAATAATGCCAGTTTGCTCTTCCCATAATTTACAAAATCTGAGCCCATTTATGCTAAGTGATCAAAATTTCAGTTTCCTACTGGTACATTCTCATAGCAAAACAATATTAATTTGGTTCTACTAAGTCATGCAACAATCTTTTAATTTGGCCATATACTAAAACAAATCAAGACTATCTATACGTATATTCTAGAATGGAGAAAATAACAATTAAAAGGATAGGTATATGTAAAAGTCAGTATACTGTCCTCACATCAGATGTTTTTTAAATCTATGAGGAATACTAAAAAACTAAAAATTATAATTATACCATCATCTAAATAATATAGTGCAACAAGGGTTTTACAATTTATTTTATTTTTTTGAAATGTATACTTAGTTTAAAAAAGAGAAGACTGTTTTTTCATCAATATATCAATGAAATCCACTTACAAACTATTTTTGCATAATGAATAATAATTCTAAGCTACTTTCCAAATCGATGAAATCAATGAAATCGTTCATTTTAAAGTTATTTGTAAATATGAATGGTAATGAAAGAAGTATCTGCCTCTAACTATAATTTACACTAGCTTGAATCAGAAATTGCCTCTCCTCCAGCCAGTGTTCAATTTCACACAGTGCCTTGCTTGTTCTATGATTAACTGGTCTGAAAAGAAAGGTGATATAAGTGCAAGACACTGAAGTATTCAATTCTATTACATTGTTTCTGGTCACAAGAATATCGAAAAAAAGGAATTACTGCTTTTAACTACAAATAACTACAAACATCCTATAATTTTGCAAAATTATATACATATTGCAAAGTTGATAAGAATCATTTATTTCTGTCATTGTGAAAAAAGTGTTATCCTTTGTGCTAACCCAACATAATAGTATAAAACAAACACAATACATTTGAATGGTATTGTGTTTTTCCATAGGTTCAACGCTTTGTATAATAAAAGCTTCATGATGCTAAAACTGATAATTGTTTATTTTTTCAGCAGCTTAAATCCCATTTTTGAATAAAGATCGGGTATCCAAACACCCATCTACTTATGCATTGAAGTGATTCCAAGTCTATGAAAAAAATTCAAGTAAAAAGTAAAGGCTTTATTTTTGCTGCAATAAAGCAATTAAAAGTAATAAAAGTTGAGCATTTAACATAATTTTTCTGTTTTTAGACTGGACGGGACTGATTGGGTTGTGAAAGTAGCAGAAATTAATAAACAAATCAATTTATGTTACATATAGGGTATACCAAAATTATGACTGTGTATTTAAAGTATACAGCTCAGAAGTGGAACCACTCACAGATAATACAAAATTAATTTATTAAAGTTTTACAAACTCCCCCACTTCAACGTGATTCGGTTCTCCTTGAACCATCCTCAGGATGCACTCAGAAGTCATCACCTGGTGCATAAATTCAAACAGCTACCAATCATTGAATACAGTTAGCTACATTTTGTGGGCAATTTATATAACAGTCATTAATGTGTTAATATATAAATATATATTTATACATCCACTACAAAAGTTCAAACACATATTTAAATGATTTGTAAAACTGTGTAAAATGTACAATCTAAGAAACTTGTAAAATATGATCAAATCGATTTAAAAACGCCAAGTATAGGTTGCCATAATACTAATATCATATGGTTCTAAAAGGGGAGATTTTATACCTTATATAATTACATCAAGATCTGAAAACACAGTCAAACCAATGTATCAAGTAGTAGAAATATTGTATCACTATGGTATTATATCTCTGCCATTCTGTGAGATCATCAGCCAGTGGCTACATATTTGCCATGCATCTTGTTATTTAATCAAATACATCCTACTACTATATTGGAATGGCTTTTTGTTTAGTTTCAAATGACCTATATCATCATAAGCCATTAGGGCACATTCACAATACTAGTATTCAGTCTAGAAAAGAACAGATCCCTATTGCTAAAAAATGCTCATTCCAAATTTCCATTTTATCATTATTCAAGCTTCCTGTTCCAAAATTTCTTTTACAAACATCTTGTTGTATATAATCAATTGAAGTGCAGACTAGTGTACTTAGTGTAAAAACTGTGCAAATACATCACAAATTCTACCTTGCCAACAAGGTTGAAAACTATAGCCCACAAACAATCCATGAATAATGTGATTAAAACATTTCAAAAAACGTTTTCAAGTAAACAGAGGGACATGACCGTTTCTATATAAAACAAACGAATGACTACCCTAGGGGGCACAGTGTCCAGAGTCCAAATCCACTTAGCCTCCTTTTGTAACAAATTTCTTCCCCTTCCCCTATGTTTCAGGAGGGGTACATGGCCAATCAGCCCACATTGAATAGAGGGAAGTGAATGACCAAAATTCAGACAATGGGGCAAAGTGACTAACAGTAGCGAAAGTTTGCAAGCGTGACGTCATTATGGAAATTCGCAGATTCCCTAACGGGTCACAGGTGACATTTACAGTGATAGCCTGCAAATGTACGTAAAAAAATGTTTGGGCAGAAGTATCAGATTCTTTGAGAAAAAAAATAAATGAAAGGCAATTTCACATTAATCTAAATACCCATATTAATCTGCTTTCCTTACATTATTTATAGGGATAGACTCCTACCTCTGGCCTAAGAAGGCATGACTATAACCAGATTATACTAGGTTCTAATTAAATATCAACACCTGCCAACACTGGTGCTGAACATCAGCTTTGGGCACAGTTTCAACTATTTTATCTTTTTAGATTTCTTAATACAAGGACTACATGATAAGAGCTAAGAAGTGATTCCTTTTTATTTTCTCTATCTTGAAAATATATTTGTCAAGATTCTCTTCAGGCCAACTTTACATGCTGCCACAATCTGCTTATTCATACAATGTATATAATGGTGCATTCACTTACCTTGACACAGTATGTGACACTGGGGATGTAATTTGGGCTCCGAATTTGACACAACTGTGCTGTGTCCAGTGCAACTGTGTCTGATTTGTCAAATTCAATATTTTTGTAGTCTGTCTGGTGTCAGTTCCAGTAGTGTGCAATGATGATTCTTTAGATGCAAGTGTGCTTTTTCTTTTGGCGCAGGGTTCTGTAGGAACCCTGGAGCTACCAAATGGTCAGGAGGTGACAGTAGCTCCAGGTTCACAAAGGGGCAGATTTATCAAGCGTCGAATTTCGAAGTAGAAAAATCTTCGAAATTCGACCATCGAATTGGAATACTTCGAATATCAAATTTGGCCATTTGCGGTCGAAGTAAAATCATTAGATTTTCATCTAATGGATGTCATCTATAGATCGAATGATTTTTCCTCAACTTCAAAAAACTTAACTCTTGAAGGTCCCCATAGGCTAACATAGCTTGAAGTCGAAGTCGAAATTTTTTAAAGAGACAGTACTTCAATTATCGAATGATCGAAGTATTTTTACTTCTAATCGAAGTCATAGTAGCCTATTTAATGGTCGAAATATCCAAAAAAAATACTTCGAATTTTTAATTTTTTTACCTCTAAAATTCCCTCGAATTCACTTCGACCCTTGATAAATCTGCCCCACAATGTCCAGTGGTAGTAGCCACAGCAACTAAAATGTACAGGAGTACCAAGACATCATTAGGACTCAAGTTCCTTTAATGAAAATGGTTTTAGACACATCTCACTGCAGGAAAAGTGCAATTTGCCCACTGCATCTTTGGAAGAAAATTAGTACTATAATATTAATGTATCATTTTGAAATGTCTTTATTTTGTTCCCTGCAATATCCTATTGTAGCCACTAGATGTTGCCCTGGTATAGTAATCATATAATGTTTTCAATATATTATTTTATTAAATGTAGCAATTCCTAAACAATGACACAATAAAACAAATATGTTTATTTGGTTTGATTTTGTAGCTACAAAAGACAGTGGGGCTTTGTATAAGGAGTGCAAAGTACATACAAACATATTCAATCTATATGCAGCTTTGCATCCCAGAATTCCTAATTCCAGAAGGCATAATGCAAGCTGCAGAGATCTCATTGAAAAGCGGCTTAATGAATGATGTGCATGTAGCCCCCTATGCCTGCATAATGGTTGTACTGACAGCTCTGGTTCTGAGTTAGCAAAGCTGGTCATACACGCAGCAATTCAATTATAAGAAACTAAGTCTTGTTTGTGGTGTATTTCTCATGCTATCATTAGTGAGCCATTGACTAGGGTGGCTTTAATGTGCTTGTGTTTTCAGGGGGTGGTGCAAAATTGAGATATATGCACAAGCCAGCCTTGGGTATCACAATCTAATAAAGGTGATTGTAATACCCCATTATTACCACTAGATGTGGTCCTGACCTAACAATACCACTACATCACTATCACTACATTCCTTTCAGTGTTCTCAAACATTTCAGTTTCTTCTAGTTTATCAGACAAAAGAAAAACATAACCATTTGTTGAAGGATAATCTAAGTAGTGAATTGCTTCTAATTTAATGTGCACAAAAGTCAATCAAGACAGGCAAGAGCATCATCTAATAATATTAATTATTATTATAGTAATTATGAATGTGTGTGAATGAAATCTAATCTCTGTTTACAGGACTGTATAATATGTTGGTGCTGTATAAATAAACTAATAATATTCCCCATATTGTTTGTATAGTAGCATATGTGTATGAAATATTCTACAAGCTATATACACAACTGCCTTACATTTTATATAAATAAAGCTAATGGCAATAATTAAATAACTAAGTGGCATTCATTTCAATACACAGAGTGGAATGAGGAGAAGGAGAAAGACAGAAACAAAAGTATGTGTGTATGTGCTAAGCACAACATATCACATCTAAAACTTAGTGGCTGTAAAAGAAAGAAGTTAAGAATTAGGAATGGTTTAGATTTAACTACATTGAGATTTTGTGGCAGGACCTTAACTGAGCTGTAAAAGGATTCCTAACAACTTTATTATACATACAGTGTACATATCTTTTATATCTTTATGTTTGGACTTTCGTGGACAGTAACAAGAACACAACTGACCACTGAATGTATGTATATTTAAGCATGAAATCTTAAGGTACGCCATGATATTGGCATGCAATTTTGTACAAACAATACTGAAGATATAATTTGATGGAATTGCAAGTAATTATCCCTCTCTCGGTTGTACCATGCATTTTAATATGCACAATATCAGGGCCGCCATTAGAACTCAAGGGGCCCCATACATACCTCCCAACTGTCCCTTTTTCGGAGGGACAGTCCCTCTTTTGACAGCTCAACCCGCAGTCCCTCATTTGTACTGGAAAGTCCCTCTTTTCTCTGCACTGAACAGCCAGAAAAAGAAACAAAGTTTCTCACTTAATTGGCTTTTAGCAGAGAGCCCAAACAGCTATCAGGTGCAAATAAGATACTTTGTAACAATTTTGAGACACAAAAACAGTTTAGATAAGTAGAAATATTGTCAAACTTTCATAACCTGCCAAATTTTGTAAAACAAACATGGTAATTAGGGGGTGTGGCCACAGAAAGGGGTGGGGTCAAAAAAAATTTTGTCCCTCTTTTTACTTCCAAAATGTTGGGCGGTATGCCATACAACAAAATTTTCAGGCGCTCCTGGGCCCTGCCTTCCCCATCCCCCAAGCCCCACCCCAGAAACCGCCCACCCCACCTCATTGGTGGTCAGAGCCCCCTATAAATTAAAAGAAAATGTTGGCACCAGGGCCCCCATAAAAGTTTTTTCTAAAAAAAATTGGCGCCAGGGCCCCCCTTACAAGATAAAAAAAACATTGGAGTCCCAGAGAATATTTCAAAAAAACATTGGTGGCAGGGGCCTATAGAGTATTAAAATAATAAATTTTTTGGCTAGGGGTTTGAAAAATAAAAAAACACACATTGGTTTCAGTATAACTGAACTCAGGACTTTAGCTTCGACTCCTTTCGTGACCTCGGGTCTTTTCTCTGCTTCGGGACTTCAAGTTCGGCTCTTTTCGTGACTTTGGGTCTTTTCGCGGCTTTGGGACTTCAACTTTGGCTCGTTTCGTGGCTTCGGATCTTTTTGCACCTTTGGGACTTCAGCTGTTTGGGAGGCGGCACGGCTTTGGTGCTGTCAAGGGAGGCCCAAAATAGTGCAGCACAGCCAGGCCCCCCTTTAGGCCCAGGCCCGGTACAGGAGTACTCCCTGTGCCCACTTGATAGTGGCCCTGCACAATATCATATTGATTTCATGCTTCACACTGAAAGATAACACACAGTTACAAGCCCTAAACATGCTACAGTATGTTTCCCATATTTGTATTTGATCTATAGATTTTTTTTGTGTTATTTGTTGCAATGATGATTAGTTCTTCTGCCTTCAGAAATTCATTCCTTTTTTTAGAATGACATTTTTTTTGTTCTTGGTAGATAAAAATATTTGTTCTTTTGGTTGTGCCTATTAAAAGTAGTATATTTAAATGTGAGTGGGATGAATAAATGTACCTTTACCTCCCTTCAGTATTTTCAGTGTCCACAGTATTAACATGCACATGTGAAATCTAGGTGCAGGTACTCCTGGAGTATTGATAGTGGGAGTGTTTTTGATTTAGATCCTAGGTGATAGTGTTCTCACTAACATATATGACAAGCAGGATCAACTGGTTGCTGGTCATTTGGAATAAATTTATGAAGAGAAAGCTAAAGGGGTATACAGAGGCAAGGGAAGAAGGTCACAGGGTAAGGACTAGGTTGGAAATCTTGAGCTCCAGTGGAGATTGGTAGTGGGCTAAGAATCCCAGAGGAACCCACCAGAACAATGTGTGACTCTGCCTGAAGCGTTCCAGATAGTCAAGAATGGCACATCCAATTATTAAGCCCTATCATTTATATACAGTATGTCTATAACCTATGAAGTAAAGAAACCTTGATCTAAATACTAAACCACAAAGTGAGATGTGGATTGAAAAAAACAGAAAACCTCTAGAGAATAAGCCTCGTATATGCTTTGATCTTATTAGAAAAATACTATTCAGTTATACTCATTTCACGTGTTCCCATAACTCGATTGTACAGATTCTTTAACTCACTTAGAAGCAGCTATCATTGTTAGAATTGTTTATTGCGGCACTTTTTCTGCTTTATAAGGCCATTTTTCTTTCCTCTCTTAAAAGGTCTGATAACACTGAAATATGGCTTGTTCCTGGGCAAACACCAGGAAAGTAGAAAAAAGCAGCACATTTTGTAGTAGTGTTTCATGAATACTTAATGCACTTTAATATATTTAGCTGTAGTCATAAGCTGGTCATAAATGGGCAGATGTGATGCTGATTCGGCCCTACAGAGCAAGTCAGCAGCTTATCTGCCCAAGTATGGACCCTCCTTGATTTTCTCCCTGGCAGATTTCTATCTGGCAGGTTTAAGAAACCCTTTGGGGCAAGAACCATGTCAACTCGTTGATATGGTCCTCCCCCCAACACCCTGCATTGGCCTCAGTTATGATCCAATCCTTGGCCCGAGAGCCATTGGTGGCCATTTTGGCTAAAGATCAGCTCGTTTGATGACCTGGCCAAGCAAGAAGTTCTTCAGGTGTTTGGCCACATTTAGTGGGTTGCTATCCTTAGTTAAGAAAGATAAGTTATCTTTATATTTTGTTATCTAAATGCATGTGAGCCATTCATTTAATTACAGTAGATATATGACATATGTTAATGAAAGTTATATGAAGTTTTGGATAGTAACATTGGCTGATTGTCAGTTAACCAGTAACAACTTATCTGCAGTCAGGAGCCAATTAGAGGTTTGCTTAGTATTTTTGCAAATAGAACTGACTTGCTTCTGGTTATATGATGCAAACTCAGCCCATCATTCATATAATGCCTTAGTAAACAAGTCTTTTGTAATTGACTAGTAATACAACTCTTGGTTTTGACAGCTGTTAAAAAGCACCACTGTATTTTTGGGGAAGTCCAGTTTGTATTAATATTACATAGGTTTTTATTTACCAAGGTTTATTTACCAAACTGGGTGCATTTGCATTTGGAATGTAAAAATAGCAACCAATCAGTGATTAGCTTTGTTCAATCAGCTAAAGGAAACATACTGGGTTAATGTAGTGTGCATTTGCCCACTGTTAGTAAATAAAATTGCTTACTATATATATATATATATATATATATATATATATACAGTATATAATATACTATATTATCGATCGGCCGGAGCATAACATAACTAAGGAAGAATGGGCTGCTATAAAATCACTCCAGGATGACACCAATTTGGTTATACGGCCTGCTGAGAAGGGCGGGGGTATTGTGCTTTTAACTATAGAGATGAGATCATGGGCCAATTACTGGATAAGGATATCTATAGATGTTTGCCAAGAGATCCAGTAGTTCAATTTAAATCCCAGTTGGACATGGTAATTGATAAAGCGTTTGATGATCATATTATTGATCTTACCAACAGGATCATCCTATTTGTCCAATTCTCTATACGTTACCCAAGGTGCACAAAATTCTTTTAAAACCTCCTGGACGCCCTATAGTATCAAGTAGGGGTTCCTTATTAAACCCCATATGTATTTATTTGGATACCATTTTACAGCCAGTGGTACAAAATCCCCCAACATTTGCCCCACATTTGCTTGAATGTTTGAAATCTCTTGTGATTCCCAAGGGACAGAGATGCTGGTTGGCCAGTCTGGATGTGGTCAGCCTTTACACATGCATCCCCCATGAAGCTGGGATCGAGGCAGTGCAACGTTCGCTTGAGGAGTTTGAACATTATGGGGGACCCCCAATACCATTCATCTTGGAACTTTTGAGATTGTCACTAACCATGAATTATTTCCGATTCCAGTCAGATTTTTTCCTACAGGTTGCAGGGACGGCAATGGGGGCGGCCATGGCACCCTCATATGCCAACCTCATATGCACCAGTTTGAGCAACACTTTATTGTGCCAAACTATGGAAATAGGATACTTTTCTTCCGTCACTATATCGATGACGTTATCATCGTGTGGGGTAGCATGGAGGAAGAGTTCCATGGGATGGTAAATTAGTTAAATAATTAACCAGTAAAATTCACCTACGACTTACATCTGGAGCGGATTCATTTTCTAGATGTTGAACTATGGAGACAGGATGATCATATTGATTATACACTGTTTCGAAAAAAAACTGATAAAAATGCTCTCCTCCACTATAACAGCTGCCACCCTGGGCTGATGAAAAAATCTCTGCCAATTTCA
The DNA here is from genome assembly GCA_038501925.1 of Xenopus petersii. Taxonomy (NCBI): domain Eukaryota; kingdom Metazoa; phylum Chordata; class Amphibia; order Anura; family Pipidae; genus Xenopus; species Xenopus petersii. Next base: position 73,572,694 of record CM076680.1, on the reverse strand, counting down.
CAGTTCTGCCGTGTTTTACGGAATAATTCGAACCCGGAATTGGCAGAGCAACAGTTAACGGAGATGTGGGCCAGATTTAGAGAACGAGGGTACCCTAACATGGTGTTGCAGCAAGCACTAGCTACAGCTAGGAGCCGGGCGAGGGCCCCACGGCTAGAAGGGTTGAAGCACCCCAAGTTTATCTACAGCACAAAGTTCTCAACAAGCTCCAATATAGTAACAAAGGTGATTAGGAATCACTGGAGTATAATCCAAGCTGATGATAGTTTAAACAGGGTAATCCCCGAGAAGCCTATGACTTGTTACCAAAGGGGGACAAATTTGAGGGATCTCTTAGTGAAGAGTGACCCGGTGAGGTGCTACCAGATGAGACAGGAAACCTGGTTATGGAATGACACACCAGGTTGTTTCAAATGTCCTAGCTGCATCTCTTGCATATTTATGACACCGGGAAATAGTTTTTTACATCCCCAGACTGGCAGAAGGTTTTTAATAAGACACCACATCATATGTACGACTACTCATGTAGTGAACATGATCACCTGTCCCTGTGCGCTATCGTATGTGGGTAAAACGATCAAACATTGCGTTTAAGAATGGACGGATATCGGTCCGCAATTAGTACTGCATTTCAGTATGGCCATACTAATAAACCAGTAGCTAACCATTTTTTCGCAGTAGGCCATAGATTACCCACATTACGTTATATTGCCATTGATCATATTCCACCCCCGAGGAGAGGAGGGGACTGATCAAAAATGCTGCTTCAGCGTGAGGTGTTCTGCATAAAAAGGCTGAACACTTCGGCCCAAAGATAAAAGATAAGAGTTATAATATTAGGAAGTGAATTGCTACCTTGTCAGGTCTTGAGATGTTTTGGTTACATTTATGTTACATTTATGCTAGGTTGTGATACATTGTAACTGTGGACAGTACTACAAATGAGGTTAACCATGTTTTCTTGATGTGGTTCATTGGTGCCTTGTTTAACCTCACTGAGGGGGTGGAACTTCTCATCACATATCACACAGGGGGCATGGGATTGGGTGAGTGCTGTTGGTTTTATCTATTTATTTGTAAGATGTTTTAATGGGCATTATTGGTCTTGATAAAGGTCTTAGGAAAAGACCGAAACGTTGACCTGCTTTTAAATATGTATTAAATACAAATTCAGATTTTTTACTTCTATAAATGTTCCCAGTGTGCACCTCATTTTTTGGATTTTAATATATATATATATATATATAAATATTGTGGATCAAATAAATATATCCTTTAATTTTTACAATCCCCCATAAAAACATAATGCAATGCAAGGTCATGCCATGTACAACTGTGTTAATCTGGTTTGTTCAAATCTCTCTTCTTGTCAAAATCGTGAAAATAGTTGTTTAAACCATTTTATTATTTATTAAGTGTTTGTTACCATGGAAACATACCTTAATGATTGTAAATGGCAAGTTGCATTTTACCTTCTCAAGGAAGCATAAATACTAAATATAGATATAGCATAGTGTTCAAGTTGTATGAAAGTATGTCATTCTTTATTAAATACAGTGGAATTGAGTGGCATTGAATGCTTCAGTAAATAACAAACAAATACAAATATGATTGGACTGAAAAACATGGTTCCTTTCACTTAAGAACGTGGTTTTATGATGTCAAATAAGGTGTACTGAATAAAAGGGTCAGGCTATTAGCATAAACACAGATGCCCTCGAAATATAATTGTCTTCTTTTTCTTCTGCTCTGCTTCATTGCATTTTTGGGCTGCACTCAGTCAAAATAACGTGGAGCTTCAACTGTCAGTAATATCCATATGTGTGTATCCTTTTGTGTGATGATGTAAGCATGTTTTTAATTTAACTGGGATAATTTTTGTCTATATTCAAAATGGGTTTGCTGTGTATTTGCCTATTATAAATAATAATAAATAGAAGAAGAAAAGACATATAAGGGAGGTATTACCTGAGCCCTCAGCAACAGGGGTAGTGCAGCAGTAGAATCAGTATGGAAAAAGCGATTTCTTACCAAAAAAACACATGTAATGTCGACCAGTTTTCATTAAAGGGAGTCTGTCACAGAAAATATGTTTTTAACAAAACGCATCAGTTAATTGTACTGCTCCAGCAAATACATTACATTACGTTACTCCAATGCCTCACCTAGTGGTAGATATGAGAATAGCACTTAATAGTAAACACATCCGGCCACAACTCCTTCAGTTACATAGAGTCGAAGAACCCAGAGGAAGGCCAGGCCAGCCGGCAGCTCTAGGCAACCCAGCTGTCCAGCTTGCCCCCCCTTCCCCCATCGTGCATGCTTGTGCGGTGGTGTTGCACACGTACGCATGGGTCAAGGAGCGCGCAAGCTGTGTGACAGGCGAGTCCAGGCTAGGTATAGGCAGAAGAGGTATCTGCCCAACGCCCCCCAATCGTTGCACCCTAGGCAGCTGCCTCTTCTGCCTACCCCTAGTTCTGGCCCTGGAAGAAAAAATAGTTTATCTGAAAGCAGTTCCACTGTGTGTTGGCTCTTTTTAAAGCACAGGATCAGGCATAATGTCCTGAGATGGCTGTTTCCATACCAATATTACAACAAAAAAATACATTTATTGGTTCAAAAATAACATTTTAAATTATAGAATGAATTACTTGCAATGTAAAAACTTCTATTAGACATGTAAAAGGCCAAGATGTTTTGTGCCGGCACTTCAGCTTCTCTGTCCTGAACCCAGGCTTTATACAGTTGTTAGAGAAGTTCACCCCTCTGATAGAGAGAGAGAGAGAGAGAGAGAGAGAGAAAGAGAGAGAGAGAGAGAGAGAGAGAGAGAAAGAGAGAGATAGAAGAGGAGGAATAAAATATGTCTATATCTATAACATACTTGAGTTTTCGCTAAAGTGAACTTCTCCTTTGACATGATTTTCTAGGGTAGGTGTCATTTACAAAAGAGGACACTGTGTGCAAAAAAGGCCACAGTTGTGATATACTGTATGAACAATATAATATTCGCCAGTGAATGGTTTTACATGCAGATTGCATAGCCAGGTGTCTGTGGAAAAAAAATATACCTTTAATTTGTAACACATCTCTTTGGGGCCCATTCACTAAGTTCGAGTGAAGCAATAGAATAAAAAATATTTGGAATTTCGAAGATTTTTTTGGCTACTTCGACCATCAAATGGGCTACTTCGACCTTCGACTAAGACTTCGAATCGAACAAGTCAAACTACAAATCGTTCGACTATTCGACCATTCGATAGTCGAAGTACTGTCTCTTTAAGGAAAAACTTTGACCCCCTAGTTCGCCACCTAAAAGCTACTGAAGTCCATGTTAGCCATGATAGCCTTTCCAATTTTTTTCTGATCGAAGGATAATCCTTAGATCGATGGATTAAAATCCTTCGAATCGTTCGAAGGATTTAATCGTTCGATCGAACGATTATTCCTTCGATCGTTCGATCGAACGAATTGCGCAAAATCCTTCGATATTCGAAGTCGAAGGATTTTAATTCAGCAGTTGAAAATCGAGGGTTAATTAACCCTCAATATTCAACCCTTAATACATCTGCCCCTTAATGTCCACATTAACAGTAAACAAATAATAATAAAGATGTTTAGCTTAATGTGCTTATTTTGAAGGCTTGCAAGGCAGGTCAATCAGTTTGTAAAATGTAAAGCCAAACAAAAATGAATTTTGTCTCTTTTGCAGTTTACCTGAATAATGTTTTTGATGGCAAGGAAATATAAACAAGGCAAAATAAAAATTCTATATTATTAATATCAAAATACAAACAGGAACTACACCTTTTTGATGTGTACATTTGTATATGTATAAATATGTATATTGTGGAAGCATTTTTTTGACTATAAAATTCATCCAGTAGCCTGCATTTAGATACAATTGTTCATCCATAATTACATTACTTTTTGTGAAGAGGATGTGGCAGATGCCTTGATAAAAAAACAGCCAGCTGGTTTATAGACAAAACATCACAATCAATTAGGGCTACAGATTAAAACTACATAAAACATCTGTACTCATCTAAAAGCTTGACGTGGTTTTATATCTTGTGCACAATATCAACCACAATTTCTATAATTAAATGCACATTTTGTTGATTGAATCTTCTAATTTATTCATTTAAGGTACCAACTTCCTGAAGGGCTTCACTATTTTGAGGTTAACGCATTTCTTGCCTTTCCACTTTACTTTTAAAGAAAGAACTGAGACAGAAAAACTGAAAAATGTAGTCATAAATTATGGTGGTGATGACCAACATGGTAGTTGTTAGGACACAGTGAGATTTGTATGTGTGCATTCATGCACCATATGACCAGTGTTTCAGACTAATCATAGAGCAGAATACAAATGGAATCATAAATAAACCCTTGGATCATAAACATTTTTTAAAATGAGAGTATGGAGCTGATTTATTGAAAACCTTAGACGAATATTCTACACCAATGATAACACTGCTTACATGCATATCTATAACAAGAGACAATTTGTGTGTCACTATCTATTCGCTGTGCCCATGTGGCAGGTTGCATGCATGAATGCGTTGAAGCGTGTGCATATCAAAGTGCATGCATCCATATTCACTGATGTGCCGGATCAATATACATGCACAAGATATACAGCAAGCGATCTGTAGGATAAGTAACAAATATCAATTTTCTCTTTTTGGATGGGGTCATTGACCTTTGGTGACTACATAAACATTAATGTGCTGTCTCTTAAGAAGTCATCTGCATTCAAGGACAATGAGCAAGAATGTGTAATAATGGGTACACCGGACATGACCTCTATTTATACCTCTTTACCCCTCAAGGAAAGTGTTATGGCCCTATGGAATTTACAAAGACCAGAACTGTGAATAAAAGGTTACTTTCATTTAAAATTGTTATCAGCTGACTCTGAAACATTCTGAGCCCCAATAAAACAGGGATGAACTTCGATTGGGGATGCAGACAGTTTGGAATTTTCTCGACAAGCAGTAGTTTAATGCATTCCTATTCTGAGCACAGCTTCCAAGTATCACAGTGCAATGCGTAGCATTTTCCAATATGAAACAGATAAAATGAAACAATTATATACAAATTTAAATTAACATTTCAACTCATTTTAATGTTAATTATAATTTAACAGCGAATTATTTGTAAAGTCGCACACCACATAATATCATGACGGGAAAAAATCATTTAAGTAGTTCTGCCTCTACAAGGGATATATATTTACTTGTATTTGACCTTTATTCTTAACTATCCAAAAAGACTATCTGCCTATGAAATTATGAATTGATTTATTCCATTAGAAGACATTCTAATCAAGAACACTGAACAATGCTATACATTTAAATGTGGGTCATACTAGTATAGGTTTTAAGACCCCACCTTTAAATGAATTCTTCTGGAGGAAATAAAACCTACACGAGTAAGATAATTTGTTTATAAGAGAAATTGCTACATTACAGCTTTCATAGCTGCTTATAATAATTACATTGTACTAATTTTCAGTAGCCATTAAAACACTACTATAATAAGCAATTATTCTTGCCAGGCTATGCACACTAATCTGGCCTTAATTCAACAAAACTAACTTTGCGTAAACTGGATGATTTATTTGATGAATTTCTTCCGATCTGCCATCCTTCAGTGGTTTCTCAAACTAAAGTGTTTTGATGAGCAGCGAAATATTTTTGCATGATGTTGCATGATGTGTGTATTAAAAGGAAATTTGTAAAATAGAATTTTAACCTCGAAAGGAAAAATTAAACTGGGAACAGCTTCTCATACTGGGGCAAAGTGACTAACACTGGCGAAAATTCACCAGCGTGACGTCATTTCGGAACTTTGCCAATTTACTAACGGGCGCAGGTGTTACTTCGCTAGCGAAGGAGATAGACTCTAGCGTTAGTCACAATCTGATGCCGGGCGAATCTGTGCTCTGGCGAATGGACATAACTCACGCTAGGTAACGTTCAGTAAGATGCGCATATATACCTGTTCCGCCAGACTTGCCTTCGCCAGCTCAGACCAGGCAAAGTGCAATGGAGTGTAAAGGGGCTTCCTCAATATTTTGTTGAAAACGCTGGCGTCTTTTCACTATTTCAGGGTGATAGGCTGCAAAAGTTTGTAAAAATATTTTTGGGCACCCAAGCTCCCCCATAAGACTATGAAGATTTTCATTCATCCAGGTCATAGTATATCTAGTATAGGTCAATCTAAAAACAACTGGACTTGCTGAGTAATCAATGAAGACGTTTCACTACTCATCCGAGCAGCTTCTTCAGTTCAACTGACTGGTGTGGGAAGTTCTTGGCATATAAACTCTTCCACTAATCCATTTACAATGGCACATTGTAACTCTTCAAAGAGGTGACAACTGAAGAAACTCACAGAGGTGTTGATTCTGTGTAGTTGTGATAGGATTATCCAATGTGTCATGCAACTCCTAGATTCAGGTGTTACTTGTGAGAGTTGCATGAATGGATGTGTGAAGTGTTCTGAATCCACCGGGGTACAGATGTTAGAACAGCATTGTATGTAGCAGACAGGTGGTGTCGAAGGCCCCCACCTCTGTTCAGAGATGGTCTCTCCACCTTGACATGAATCGCCTCTTTCACGCCTCATTCAAACCAGCGTTCTTCTTTATCCAAGATTTGGACCTTGCTGTCTTCAAAGGAGTGTCCCTTGTCTTTTAAGTGTAGAAAGACAGCTGAGTTTTGCTCTGTAGAGTTCTCCCTCCTGTGCTGAGCCATTCGTTTGGAGAGCAGTTGTTTTGTCTCCCCGATGTATAGATCTGTGCAATCCTCGCTACACTGGACTCCGTATACCACATTGCTTTGTTTTTCTTTTGGTGTTTGATCCTTTGTATCTTCATAGTCATATTGCCATTCATTTTGGAGAGAATACTCTAAAACTGGTTCGGGAATATGAAAGAACAGCAAGAAAAGTGGCAGACTATCGAAACCATCTACGCTTTAATCTCAGATGCCGACATCAGGGTCTCACCCCTTGTAGCCTGCGCCTGGGTTCCACAGAAAAAAGTCACAGAGCCAACAAGATTTTACAAAAAGCCCAAAAACATCTACTAAATGAACGAGTCAGACAGATCAACTTTACCATTGATGCCCTTAAGCAGAAAGTAGAACATCGAAAATGTAGTCTGGCAAAAGAACTGCCTGATGGAACTCTGGAAAGGGTGGTTGTGTTCGTTGAACATGCACAGATTGCCCAACACATTAAGAGTAAGGAGCGACAAATAAGCAAATTCACCACATTACTGTCACGAAGCAGCAGTTGGAAAAGGACTTAAGAACTAACCTGGAGGCAGAAAGATGAGACACCAAAGAACACCAAAGACACTTGGGTTAGGAACCTATCAGATAGGGTACTAACCCAGCCTGAAAAGGATGTGTTAGCCAAGGGGTTAAACTATGCAGTGACACCACAACACATACCAGTAGTTGAACTCATCACAGCCACAGAGTCTGCTATCAAAAATAATAACTTGCAAAATGAAGAAGCAGAACAACTCCGGCTAAAAGTGTCAGCTGCTTTGTCAAGTGCCAGAACACCTCCCTCTAACCTTACTACAGAAGAGAGGAGAGCACTCAGCTATCTGAGTAAGGAACCAAACATCACTATCCTGCCAGCAGATAAAGGGAGATGCACAGTTGTGCTCAACACAACTGACTATGACTGCAAGATAACCACTCTGCTCAGTGATAGCAATACATACGAACCCTTAGGGAAAGACCCAACCAGTGGTTACAAGAAAAAGGTGATTGGTTGCCTACAACAACTTGAAAAGGAGAAAGCCATTGATCGAATTTTATACCACCGTCTGTATCCCAGGGAAGCCACACCATGCTTATACGGACTCCCCAAGATACACAAGGAAGGAGCCCCACTAAGACCCATTGTCAGCAGCATAAATTCAGTGACATACAGCATTGCAAAATTCTTGGCTAACATCTTAGCCCCGTTGGTAGGCAATACAGTGCATCATATCCAGAATGCCAAAGAGTTTGTAACCAAGATTCACGGCGTTACACTAGAGACAGAAGAAATGATGGTATCATATGATGTCACTTCTTTGTTCACATGTATACCTACTACAGAGGCGATTGAGACTGTAAGAAATCGACTGCAACATGATAACACCCTCAGCAGCAGAACGAAGCTCAGTCCCAACCAAGTTTGTTTGTTGCTAGATTTGTGCCTTAACACCACATACTTCAAGTACAAGAACCTTTTTTATAGACAGAAACATGGCTGTGCAATGGGTTCTCCAGTCTCTCCCATTGTAGCAAACTTGTACATGGAGGAAGTGGAAAGGAGGGCCTTACTTACTTTCCAGGGAACTACACCGACCCACTGGTTCAGGTATGTGGATGATACTTGGGTTAAAATCAGATCCAATGAAGTGGCGGCCTTCACAGAACACATTAACTCAGTGGACAATAACATCAAGTTCACAAGGGAAGATGTCCATGAGAACAAACTTGCTTTTTTGGACTGTTTGATATGTATCCAAGAGGGGGGTAACTTGAAGACGGAAGTATACAGGAAACCCACTCATACGGATCAATATCTGTTGTTTGATTCCCACCATCCACTGGAACACAAACTGGGTGTCATTCGAACCCTGCACCACTGGGCGGAATGTGTGGCAACTGATACAGAGTCCAAAGACAAAGAGCAAAAACATCTCAGAGGAGCTTTGAAAGCGTGTGGCTACCCAGACTGGGCCTTTGTCAAAACAGCAGCAACCAAGCCCAAGAGGAACACCAATAGAAATAACAGCCCGGAGACACATAGTAGGCGAAACATAGTCATCCCATATGTAGCTGGAGTGTCAGAGAAACTCAGGAGGATTTTCAACAAACACCATGTCCCTGTGTTTTTCAAACCTAGCAACACACTGAGACAAAAACTGGTACACCCAAAGGATCAAACACCAAAAGAAAAACAAAGCAATGTGGTATACGGAGTCCAGTGTAGCGAGGATTGCACAGATCTATACACCGGGGAGACAAAACAACTGCTCTCCAAACGAATGGCTCAGCACAGGAGGGAGAACTCTACAGGGCAAAACTCAGCTGTCTTTCTACACTTAAAAGACAAGGGACACTCCTTTGAAGACAGCAAGGTCCAAATCTTGGATAAAGAAGACCGCTGGTTTGAACGAGGCGTGAAAGAGGCGATTCATGTCAAGGTGGAGAGACCATCTCTGAACAGAGGTGGGGGCCTTCGACACCACCTGTCTGCTACATACAATGCTGTTCTAACATCTGTACCCCGGCGGATTCAGAACACTTCACACATCCATTCATGCAACTCTCACAAGTAACACCTGAATCTAGGAGTTGCATGACACATTGGATAATCCTATCACAACTACACAGAATCAACACCTCTGTGAGTTTCTTCAGTTGTCACCTCTTTGAAGAGTTACAATGTGCCATTGTAAATAGATTAGTGGAAGAGTTTATATGCCAAGAACTTCCCACACCAGTCAGTTGAACTGAAGAAGCTGCTCGGATGAGTAGTGAAACGTCTTCATTGATTACTCAGCAAGTCCAGTTGTTTTTAGAAGCTCCCCCATACATTTCCTACCATATGGCATATAAACTATATACTGGGCTTATGTGTAGGGCAATATAACAAATCTATTTTCTTTTATCAAAGTTCCCTGGACTTGTGTAATGTAATGTATTTGATGCAACATATACGTCCATTAAACTTGGACTTCCCGGCATATGCAAATTAGCCAACGCTAGCGCAACTTCGGTCTGCTTGCCGAATGAACGCTAACGCAACTTCGCCAACGTTCGGCATCCTGGACGCAACTTCGCATGTTCGAATTTTTCGCCTGGTGAAGTGTTGCACTGCCTGCAAAGTTGTCGCTGGCAAATTTTCGACGCTTAGTAAATTTCCCCCACTGTGTTTATATTTGTAATAGGAAAACAATAGTGAACTGATTTTGTGATGATGTGGTCATTCTTTGAGTATTAAAGTAGAATGAAATGCTAATATTATGTTATGTTTATGTGTAGTTTACTAAGTTCTACTAGTTCATTTACTTCAAAACAGAGCTGTCTAGCTGTTAACCTGCAGGACAATCCCTGCCCACGGATGTTACCTCTTTGGCCTGTAGTCTTGCAAAGCGCTTCTCCCTTTAAATGCTATAACAGAGAGAGGAAACAGTTACCTGAAACAACAGAGCTGTGTGAGGATTCAGCAAGTGGAATGAGATTTAAACAGCTGTCAAACTGAACAAAACCTCATGTGGCTTTCTTGTCTCCTGTCACGTAATGCCACTATGTAATCTTTCTGTCATGGTGGTTCAGGACAGAATAACCTTAATGGAAAGGGATATGTATATAAACATTAAAAAAATAAGGGCGAAAGTGTCATAAGGTACAAGCAAAATACAAAATGCATACAGAATGCATTTTACCATATGTGTTCTCATTTCTGAAAGTGCCCAAGAACTCAGACTCACTCAGGATGTCATTGTAGATTAGAAAGAGAGAAGGTATGTGAGCTTTAAACCTCATAGTAACTGCATGCTTATCTAGAATAAAGAAGAATCATGCCAAAAACATACAATTCATGAGCTACTGTATTTATCTTCAAATGAAAAGTAATATGATGAAACATAGTAATATACATAGTATTAGGTAAGCCTAGGGAGTAAATTTACTAAGCGGCGAAAATTCGCCAGATGAAAATTTGCTCAGACAACCCTAATTTAGTAAAATGTGAATGCCGACGTTGAGTGCTGGCGAATTTTCTCTAGCGTTACTTCGCCTGGTCTGAGCTGGCGAAGGCAAGTCTGGTGAAAGAAGTAACGTTCATTAGAATCCGCATCTTAGTGAATTTGCGGAGTTAAGTCCATTCACCAGAGCGAAAAATTCACCTGGCGTTAGAGTGCGAAGCAACGCTAGAGTCTATCTCCTTCGCTAGCGACCTGCCTGCGCCCGTTAGTAAATCGCAGAAGTAACTAAATGATGTCACGCGAATGGCGAATCATCATCCTTTAGTAAATGTCCCCTAAGTATTTAAATTAATTCTGAAATGCTTTTCAATATGGGGCAATATTTGAAGTGATTCTTTTGAATGATATGGGCTTGCAGCTTTCAGTGGAGCTAATTGTTCAAATCATTAGGGGGCATGTTCTCACCACATCACTGTTGTGAGCCTCCAAAGTTTGATGTAGTCAGTTGTGTGAAAACCCCATTAATTAAAGGCTCCTTGCACTTGCACCATATAGTTGCACTTGGCGTGGTTGCTCCTGTTCCAAATTGAGCACTGTGACAGCTGTGAGAACCCTGAAGCTACTCTCTGTTTTGTAAGTGGGGTTGCTGTGGGTCCCCTTTGCGGCCTGCATAATAGGCGCAACAGTCCTCAATCCAGAACCCACACCAATCTGTTTCAATAGGTGCCAAATAAAAAAAAGTGCACACATCGCTCTCACGCTCAATGTAAAAAAATGACACAATTCAGCACAATTTGCATCTCAGTTAGTGCATTAGTGCATTGGCAGCAGCTGGGTCAGGTGCATTTTCCCCGGTGGCCTTAATTAAACTGACATCATAAGAAAAACACTTAATTGTGGGAAGAAATACATGCCTATTGCATTTATTCCATTTACTGTTTAGACTGAACTAAGTAAATGACCCCTGTTTTCTTATTGCTTCTGTGGGATATCATATATGATATTCTGGTGCTTTCCTGTACCTGTTCAATTACTAATTGTTCAGAGGACCAGTAACATCAAAAATTAAAATCATTCAATTTACATGGCTTCTACTAAAGCAAATAAAGTAATATCTTGCATTAAAAAGAACATTAACTCAAGGGATAGAAACATAATTTTGCCTCTTTATAGGTCCCTGGTAAGGCCTCACCTGGAGTATGCAGTGCAGTTTTGGACTTCAGTTCTTAAGAAGGATATAAGTGAGCTGGAGCGAGATGAATAGAGACAAGCAATTAAACTAGTTAAAGAGATGGAAGAAATCAAGGGTAGAATATCAAGGCTGAGGTTGTTTTCTCTGAAAAAAGACTTTTGCGAGGGGACATGATTACACTTTACAAGTACATTAGAGGACATTATAGACAAATAGCAGGGGACCTTTTTACCCATAAAGTGGATCACCGTACCAGAGGCCACCCCTTTAGACTAGAAGAAAAGAACTTTCATTTGAAGCAACGTAGGGGGTTCTTCACAGTCAGGACAGTGAGGTTGTGGAATGCACTGCCGGGTGATGATGTGATGGCAGTTAATGCTTTTAAAAGGAGCTTGGATGTTTTCTTGGACAAGCATGATATCCAAGACTATTGTAATACTAACATCTACAAATAGTATAGATATTGGTATATATTGTTTATGTGAGTGTATGGAGGGATCAGTGACAGTGTGTGTATATATAGATGCTGGGTTTTCATTTGGAGGGGGTGAAGTTGATAAACTTTGGTCTTTTTTTTAACCCAATTTAACTATGTAAATTAAATGAGAATTGTATTTACTTAATGCACATAAATCAAAAACAAAACTACACCACCGTGTTATCTTTCTAAACCATTTGTAAGATGGCTAAATATAATTTTATTTTCCATTTAACACATCTTCAGAGCTACTAAGAGAAATTGTCTAGAGATTCTTGAAATATTTCATCAGGGTTCAGGCCAAAGGTTAAAACTCCATCTTGAATGCTGGCCCAAGCCATTCTTTTCGTGGTAAACCGTGCTGCCCACTGTCCGTTTTTACTAACAACTACAAGCCCTCCTCTCCCATGTACTCGGTTTATCATGTACTCAAGAGCCTGGTCTGCAGCCTTCTGTGGTGTTTCACCTGCGCAATAAAATATGTGTATTACATACATTCTGTATACAAATTTTACTTTTGAAGTATAAAAAGAATGCGGCATTCGTAAGAATGTTAAATAATTAACCCTGCTTCATATTGTATTAGTCATTCAAGATTTAAGATCAAGCATTCATGTGCATTCATTAAACTGGGAAGCATGTTTCAAGGTAATGGGTTTCACTTAATGTACCAGAAACAGGCTTGTAGGAAATAAATAGTCTATTATTAAAGGAGGCAGGCTGGTAAAATACAGGATGGCTCTTTGCCTCCTACATAAGTCGGATCTCATGAAATCACACATTAAAGTATTCATAGTGGAAAATTCAGTTCTTTAAACATACGGTATCAGTTTTAGGGTTTGGCTTTCATCTAAAGTCTCCAAATGTCTTATTCAGGGGCAGAAACTGTGCTTAAACGCGTTTTGTGCCGTCACACCACTTCCTTGGAAGCAGAAAGTGTTGTGATGCCACCAAATACAAGAAACAAAAGTTAATTTATAACTTATGACACTCCATTGCCCCATGAAGAATAACCAGCATTCCTCTTTACACCTGTAAAAGAGTTACGTAGAACTGATATTGAGCATCACTGCAATTTTTCTTTCTATCTCAATTATGCTTCAGGCTCAGAATAATTATTAGTTCATTAGTCCAGTTTTTCTTTATCAGGAGCATTTTAAACAGATAACTGCAAATGAACTGTAAGTAGTGATGCTGTGTGAAGAAGTAAATGCCAAATTCTGACATTTATACGTGAGATTTACAGTATGGGAAGCGAACATTTTCCTATCAGCACTCGATTTTTATAATAATATCTGTCTCTATTATGAAATCTCTTTCTCTTGAACACTTACAACTGTCTCTTAGGAACTATCCCTTTGATATGTATTTGCATTGGTTTACAGTACAGTTTGTTTACTACAGGTATGGGATCCGTTCTCTGAAAACCAGATATCCAGAAAGCTCCAAATTATGGGAAGGCTGTCTCTTGAAGAAAAATAGAGGCCAGAACTGTTATATATCTTATTGTAAATGTATTGCAAATTGTAGACTATTCTGGTTAGTGATATAATCAGTACCACAGATCATGTCATTGATAATAAACAATAGCATAACAATAGTGTATGCTATTTAGCAGAACTTACATGTTTTGGGGCTATTTTTATATTTACATAACATTAATGGTATGAAAAATGTTTACATTTTAGTCATTTTAGTAATTATAGGTTAGTTAATTAATGCTACTGCAGAGTTCTTACCTTGTTCCATATAAAAAAGCACAAGCCTTGCAAGAGTGACTTTCATAATAGACTCCCCATGTCCTGTGGTAGATACAGCACCAACATGATTGTCTGCATACCCTCCGCAGCCTGGCAGAACAAAATATTGTTAAAGCAAGTAGCTGTGCATTGTAACAGATTAGGACAATGCCAATATACAAGCAAAGTGGTAGGCAGAAAATTAACTATCAAGAGTTGGATCCCGATTTTACGTTTTTCAGGGACTAGGAAAAAATTGTGTAAAAACCATGAAAATGGATTACTGTACTTGTAAAATCGGCGAAATGTGTTAAAGCAACTTATTCTTCAAGTACTAAAAGGATATAAATACAGGAGTCTGGTTTCCTTTGAAATCTAATATTTACTGTATTAATTAGAAGGGTTAAGCATTGCAGCATTATTGTTACACTATCGGGAAGGGCATTTGCAAGGTCAGTCACATGCCGGGCACCCTAGGCAACCTGGCTGGCAAGCTCTGCCCCTGGCCAGTAAGCCCCACCCCCTGCACGAGCGACGAGTGAAGAGATGGACAGGGAGGGGTTAGTGACGGATGGAGGGGACAGCAATGGAGGGGAACGACACGAGAGGGGAGGGTGTCAAGAGGAAAAAAGTAAGACTGAGAGGTGCGGACTAGGGGTAAGCAGAAGACAGTTTTAGAGGTAGCTGCCCAGCGCCCCCTATTATTGCGCCCTAGGCAGCTGCCTCTTCTGCCCACTCCTAGTTCCAGCCCTGACCGTAAGCAATTGGTAGTTTGTGCATGACTATATGAGGTGCAGACTAATTGGACTAGACTATTTTCTGACAGAACCATGACAAAATATGCATCTGTTTAGTATTTTAAACATCTTCATTTCACTATTAATAACAATCGAGACGAAAACTAGCTATTTTTGGGAACATTAGAACAAAATTTTGGTTTAAAATCCGGGACACACATGATATAAAACCAAAGAAAGCATCCACTGAAATGCTAAAATATTGAAATATTGTTTTTGAATTGTAGCAGGATCACTGATATGACAATATTATTATATATTTATATATTTAGCCAAGTTATAAGATAATTATTGACGCTACTCCAGTTTCTCAACAGCTTCCATACATATAGCACATTGCATTTCTCTAATAATCAAAAAAAGACAATAAAGCAACGTGCTGCAAAAACTCCAAAATTAACACTCTTTATTTTATTGTGTTTTGTATCATGCAATACCTATTATTGGACTGTCTCCAACACGACCGACCATTTTGTTTGTTATTCCTCCAGTTGATGTGGCACAGGACACGTTACCCTGATAATCTATTGCCACAGCCCCAACTGTATCATGTACCCTGGAATATAAAATTCAAAGTTTTAGGAAGCAAGAGTGTTACAAATCATATTTGCAAATCTGTGATATTAGAAAAGTCTCTTAAAAACTGCAGACTAAATTTGTCCTATTGGCTTTATTGGGTTACTCTAGGTCTGGAGTAGTATATAATATAATGGTTTATTTTTAGATGTTATTTGTGAAGGCTGGGTTCATTTTTGTTTTCAACAAAGCTTTGTTAAAACATATCAGGAAAGATATAGTTCTTTTATGTGCTTCATGTAGTTATGATGGGCAGAACTTGATTTACATGTTTTTTTTTAACCTATTCTTGGACCCAAAATGCATAAGCAAACATCTTTATGAACAAATGTAATTTATAATTACTTTAATTATGTGGTCATGTGTCAGGAGTGTTGGCTTTCTAGTTCTATTCCAACTAAAGAAATATATCTGGTATTTTAAGTGGCACCAGTTATTTTAATAGGAAATATGATAAAGAGACAGGAAAGACATCCCCCCAGCAATTGTTGGGGGAAAACTTTGGTTTAAGAACATTGCAACATACTATAAATCAAGAAATAATGTTCTGGGTACAGTTAAACAGCATGTTTCACCTTAAAGGATTTTTTTTTTACCATGATACAATTTTTTTTGTGTCTAAAATTGCAAATTCAAGTTTGCAGAACATGAATTTTTAAGTGCACAAAATTTGGCATATAAAAGTTGGAAAGTTCACATAGAAGTCAATTGGAGTTGTATTAACAAAATTAAAGTTATTTTCAATTTGAGTTCTCTAAAGTAATTTAAAATTTGGCAGACTCATTGAAAATGATGGGTTGAATATGATCTAATTTCACGTTTTCCTTTTATGTTTTTTCATGATCACATTTTTGAAAAGTTTTCTAGTTTTCAAGTTTTTTTTTTTCAAATGAGAGGCAAACTAAAAAAATCAACCTATAAAAAATCTCTTCCATAGCCACACATATGTATAGTTTTGTTTCTGAAGCACATATACAGTTTGTACTAGTACATCATATTTCAATGAATGTAAACCATTTTTTTTTCTATTTTACTGGTCCTTTAAAGTACTATTTTCAGGCAGTGTTGCAAATCCCTTCTGCTAAACAGTAAGTTTAATCCCAGTTGTAATTGAGATGGTAGTATTCTGTTTTCAGATAAAAGGCTTTTCGATTGCCAGGACATTACTCAAAGTATTGTCGTCAATAATGAAATAGAAAAGAGGATTAAAGGTATGAAATTAGCACATTGCTTCTTGGAAGAAGGCAGATTTTCTTATTACAGTTCTATTGAATGCTACCTTGCATTCGGTTATCACTAACACAACCCCTCACTTGTTCCCTGTTCAGCTTTTATCTCTATAAATTCAAGGTGACAATGAAACACACTTCTGTAAAATCCTCTTGGCAGTTTTCCCTCTGCCTACTGGACTGATTTAATCCCATTCCATATGTCTGCAGTTTAAAATGGCCTTGCTATGTAATGCAGCTCAGAATATTCCTTTTCTTCTTTAAATGTAGCTTTTGCATTGCTTTATTTTAATACATGTTGTGATGTGCCAGGCATGCCACCATCCACATCACCTATACTACCCAATATGCATGTAGGCAATGCAGTCAACCACCTACCAGTGTCCAGTGATGGACTGGGTCTACCACCATAGTCATAGACCCTCAGGTACGTATTAAGAAAATACAACCCTGCCCTCCTGCTAGGATGTTTAAGTTAAAAATCAAAACCCCTGTACTATATCTCTTTGACATCAGCAGACTTGTTTCACCTTGAGGCTATATGTATAAGGACCCACAATTAGGTCATAATTCCCTGTGGCTACAGAATTTATTTAATGTGTGGTAGAATCCTGACGTGACTAGTGTCTAAAATACAGTATATAATATTATTAACTAAGGCTGATTTTATACATTTTATTATGCAGAGAAAATGGGAGCAGATTAAATGAATAGATTAGACAGTAGAACTAAATAAATAAAAGAAGAGAGGTTTACATCATTCTTATAGATTTTGTATTCATGGATACGGTTTATGCATAATAATAGGCAAAAGCAAAGCTTAATTTTATTTTTTGTAAAGCATCTAAAATCCCTTCTGCTTCTCCAGAAAGATATTACATATATTGCTTATTTTACCATTTATATTGTATACAGCTTTGAAAAAGAAAAATATGAATTATATGTTTTTTCATTCCTTAAAAACAGCAGTGGTATTATTATTTTTAACCTTTTAAATAATTGTTGACAGTTTTTGATCATAAATAAAAACGACATACTGGCAAATTTATTTGTACAGGCTTTTTCAATTCCAAGCAAGGAATATTATAAGTTCACTAAATCATAATCAGTAAAGCAAATAAACCAAACCCAATGTTGTATGGTTCTATATGTAACTCATATATAATAATGGTTCTGGAAACCTTGACTGTGGAAGACAGAAAGCAGTGCCCTGGGTATTTTTTTCAGCTTAATAAGCTCAACTTGGACAAGGGCTTTTAATATTCTGTATAGCATGGATCAATTGTAAGGCATATCACTGTACTGCAAGTTATTACATTTCTCAAAAATAGGGAATGCAGGCCAAGGCAATGAACTTTCTCTCTCCAAAGCTATAATACACAATTAAATAGCTGTAGCCACATCAGGAACTGGCAGAGCAAAGTGAAAAGGGTATGGGAATGTGTGCTGGAAAAATAATGATTAGTAATAGATTAGAGGGAGCTATCTTATCATGCGGAGTAGAGGGAAGTTTTTAAGGGTAAATACATTTGCATATAAGAAAGCCAAGATACTGTAGATATTCCAGGGCAGGTCTGATCACTGGCTCATAATAATAATAAATATAATATAATAATAAAATGTCTTTGATAAAAATAAGTTGCTCAACATAAAAGAAATATTCTTACAGCCGACTACACTTAAAACACAAATGTTACATACACATAAATATTCCAAGACCTCAACAGATGTTGATCAACATTGTGGGGGTTATTTACTAAACTCTGAATACAAAAATCATGAAAAATACCTGATTTTTTTATAAAACCGGACTTTTAAAAAATCACAAATTTTTCGAATTTATTAAACCCTGAGGATGGAAAAGTCTGAATCTGAAAATCCAGCATCTCAGACCTGTCGAGGTTGCATAAAAGTCAATGGGACAAAGTCCCAATGATTTTTGGATGTGCGCTTGTTTTCGTGCAATACCCCGAAGTTTTCAGAGTTTTTGGGTGGAAAAATTTGTGAAAATTGGATTTTTTCGAACAAAACAAATTTTCAGGAAAATGTAATAATAAATAAACGTAAAAAAACCTGAGCGGATTTGATCTGAGTTTATAGCAGAAAATATTGAGATAAATTTGGACTTTGATAAATAACCTCCTGTATGTAACTATTCTGAACATTGCTGCAAGCAATTGATATTGATTATTCGACAATGTAAGACTTAGATGGTCTCTATAGGTGTCATTTATGAACGTAAGCGCAAATGCCAAACTCAAAATTGTGAATACAAAAATACTTGTATCTATACACACTCATTTATACTTGTGCTTAGTGCCAAAACCTCCTGATTAAGGTGCATAGTGCAGGGCACATAAATTCATGGGAGCAGCTCTAGAACTAATACTTGCTTTGAGGAAGTTTTACTTCCATGGTTCTCACACACATAACTGATTAGCACAGAATGATCACACGCCAGTTTTTTGATGCTGCATTGCCATGCTGGAAAAGTCCACACATACTGTATATTGACACTAGAAAAACACACACAGATGCTTATTTACACCTGCCCTGTTAAATCACACACAAGATGCAGTACATGCTATTTTGTTGGAGCCCAGAGTGGTATGCGGAAAGCAGAAACAGAAATCTGGGTTTAGTTTTGAAGTTAGAAATGCCACACATGAAATAAAATCTTCACTCTTAAACTTCAACAAACAAAACAATTACTTGATATCCTCCAAGGGCTGTAAAGAAACAGAATACACTATCCAGAGAATTTGTGCTGGCAAAACAAAATAAAAAAATATATTTCAAAAATGAAATGTTGTGACAGTTTTATTTATACATAGACTTCTCTTACTAGGTGGAAATCCTTCTGCTCTTTTTAGAATACAAAATAGCTTGCATATCTTATATTTTGTTTAGAGACAGAACTAGGTGGGGGCGGGCCCTGGTGCGGGCCGTGCGGCACCCTCTTCCGTGCGGCGATGCAGCCGCTGCAGTTGGGGCGCGTGACTGCCGGGGGGCCCTGCGGGGGTGCGGGCCCTGGCCCAATTGCACCCCCTGCTCCCCCGGTAGTTACGCCACTGATTTTGTTTCTTGCAGTCAAGCAGAAGATCCATCAAAAACATATTCATCGATATATTAAATATAGTTGTTTCTAAATCTCTATCAGTTATATTGTTATAGAAATAGACAGAAAATAGTATGTAATATGACACTTGGATGACTTTGGATATCTGGCAACTTTTTGGGCTGTTTTGTCAGTAAATGTACACAGCTCCTGGTGGCAGGAAGGGATTTCTGTACAAAAGGAGCATTTACAACATCATTCATACTTCTGCTGTGCCATGTCATAGTTTAGCCATTATTTAAGCTATGCCATCAAAACAAAAATGTCACACTTCCACAATATTGTAGATAAATTGTTCTTAAGGAACCTTAGCTACTTGCAGCTGAATCTACTGTTTGTGCATTAGACAGCTAGGAGGTTTATTTATATTGAGCGTGTCACCAATATAGTTGTATTCTACTTACTTTTCAGTATTAAAAAGGCTTGTGACACTTTGCTTATATTTATGGTACTGTTCCCATTCCTGAATGGCATGTTCTGTCACCAACTCATCTCTCGAGACTCTGGCAATATTCATCTTTTCAGCATATGCATCAGCTCCTTTTCCAGTCAACATTGTGTGAGAAGTCTGTGAGAATTATAGAGAATTAGGAAGTATATTTAATGCTAAACATAAAATAAATGCATGTTTTATATTATATATGTAAAATGGTTCATATTGTTTAATGGAAATCATCCAAAGAGCGTAAAGAAAAAAAAGCCTAAGCCTTGTTCCTTGGACTTGCTGAAATTACACGTAAAATATCAACATTTAAAATCTTTATTTGCCATGTTTGCACACTATACCACCACTAACTACAGAAGTTTATAATATTGCATTAACCATTGATTTTATTAATAGCAAATTTATACAATCATTTCTTGGCGAGAATTCAAAACTCTATGAACCTAAGGCTGCTCCATGTGTAGTATGAACAGCAGAACAATGCAGCGCAGGCTAAGCACTCTGATCGTAGCGCTAAATCTTTAAACCTTGATTACCTTGTGATTTAAGCCATTAAAATATTTCAAAGATATCAGAAGCTGAGTTGGGTGACAATAACGATTGTGTACATATATATTTACAGTCTTCCTTTACCATGTAACCTTCAGCAAACAATAAGTATTTAATGCATTATTTAACTACAGAAGCTCATTAAAGGAGAATTCAACCCTAAATTAAAAAAACCCTACCCTTCTACCCTACATAGACCCCCTCCTCCCCCCAGCCTAATTGTTACCCCGGGCAAATGCCCCTAACGTTTTACTTACCCCTCGGTGCAGATTTAGGCATCAGAGTTCACGGGCGCCACCTTCAACCACTTCACTAATCTTTGGAATTAGACAGGCATTTCAGCAATTTTTTAAGAGTTGTCACGAAACATAAAATGGCTCGGGTCCAATTGCGGAATCGCCGCCACGCTGGTCTCATTCTGAAGATTTTTGGAAGAGAAGAAGATGGTGCCCTTAAACTCCGATGCCTGAATCTGCACCGAGGGGTAAGTAAAATGTTGAGAGTGATATTCTGAGACAATTTGCAGTTGGTTTTTATTTTTGTGTTTTTTTTAGTTATCTATAACATACTTAAAGTTAACTTAAATGTGAACCACCCCTTTAAACTCCTTATTAGTTTATGTGTAGTGATGGGAAAATAAATTCGACAGGCGCAAATTTGCGGCAAATAAATTCGAACATACACCCTGGCATCAAAAAAATTTGGACGCGGGTCAGAAAAGTCGCTCGCATCAAAACCGTTGTGTGTCAACACTATTCAGACATCCATTGACTTTAAAGCCTGTGTCAAAATTGACACGAGCATCAAAAGTGGTCGCAAATTTACGTGTGCATCAAAATAGACGCAGGTGTCAAAATTTTCCCGCAAATCAAAACGGGAAAATTCACCCATCACTATTTCTGTGTATTACATGACCAGGTCAAATATGGTGCGTAAACTTTTCAGTAGCCTTCTATCCCATCCACTATCCAGAGACTGGTCTCCAGTTAAATTTTATGGATGTACTATTAATGAAAACAAAGAAAATAAATCAAGCAGATAAACTTGTAAATTGGATGGGGGATTCTAATGTTAAATTATACAATAGACTGGGAGAATTGGTTTTAAAATTAAATCAATACCTGCCTTTTGCACTAAATCTAAAGTAACTACGGAGATATATATTTTTTACATAGGTCCACCTCCTTCAATCGTTAATATACTATGGGCTTTATGAACAGCTGGAACTTTTGAATCTAAGGAAATATTTCCATAGCTTTCATAGTACAGGTAGTATGTTTGCCCCCGTAAATAACTATTGCCTTCTGTTTGTACCTGTAAGTAACCTATGAACTGAGACTATAAGCTCTACAGGGCACAGACTTTCTCTTGTCTCTTTAACAGTTCAAATATAATCTTGATTATAACTGTAGTTTGTATTTGTTTATATTTATATATATTTTATTGTTGTATTAATATATATGTGTTATGTTAATTATTTAATGAATTATTTAATGCACAGCACTGCATGTACAATACAAATATACATATAGGTACATATGCAGAGAGACACAATGTAATTGAAATGTGGGAGCACATACTGTAAAAGCTCCTTTTTGCTTTGCCTAGAAATTCTTTATGAGCAAAAGTGTGCATTGTTCTCGCCATGGTTAATGATTACATCTTAGAAACTTTCTACTAATTTGGTAACTTGCTACGCTACTGTTCTTACCAAGTACACTGACATCCTATTAAAATGTTTACTAACCTTTTCTAGGACTGTACGAGCAAATGTGATTGGATTTGAAATATTTTTAATGCAGGAGACAGCACCGGCAGCAAGATTTTTGCCATCCATTATGACTGCGTCAAGCTCGACGTCACCATCAGCATTCAGTACAGCACCGTGACCTGCAGGAAGCAATTCAGTAACAAAAACAAACACATATGCCCTAAAGCTTTCAGGACAAATCAGACAAGCAATTTCATAGCTGTTTACTATAATCATTCCGACAGCTATTTGGAACTTATATTTGCTTTCATTGTCACAAGCTTCTTAGTAAATAAAAAACCTTGCGGCAACAAGCAAGACTTTGTTTTTCTTTTGTTTAAAAACATTTATTAATTTATTTCATTTGTACAGTTTAAGTTAGCAGGGCAATGATTTCCCCATATGACACTTACTAAATGCTTTTTCTTCACACCTGAGTTACTCGCAGAAAAACAGGAATTTTAAAATAGCCCTGCCTTGTAAGAAGGAAATGTCCAGAGAAAAAGGCTGTAAATGTTGTTCTTTAGTAAATAATGTAAATACTTAATATATGCATGTAGAAATCTAGTTACAGACATCAATAAACATTCTGTAGGGAGTTTTGGTGGTCCCATTGTTCACTATGGGTGCCCTCATGTTAGTTGTTGGTAGTAACCTTAGAATTGACCTTGTTCAAACCCCAGTTTTGTAGGAAGGCTCAAGGAAGCCTTAGGAACCATAAGAAGGAGGTTGAAGTTGGAAAGTCCACCAGAACTATCCAGGCAGAGGCCAGAGAAGGAGTCAGAACCAAGAAAGGGGCCTGTGAGCCTTAAAGAAGAACTAAATCCTAAAAATGTATATGTTGAAAAAATGCCATATTTTATATACTGCACTTATTGCATCAGCTTAAAGTTTCAGCTTGTCAATAGCAGCAATGATCCAGGACTTCAAAATTGTCGCAGGGGGTCACCATCTTGGAAAGTGTCCGCAAAACTCACATGCTCAGTGGGCTCTGAGCAGCTGTTGGGAAGCTAAGCTTAGGGGTCATCACAAATTTACAAGCAGAACATTAGGGTTGTCTGTAATATAAGCCGATGCTACAAGGCTGTTTATGAAATTTTGATGCAAATTGCACTGGTTCTCAGCTGCCATGTAGTAATTATCTGTATTACGTACTAATCAGCCTTATATTGTGACATTTATATTCTATGTGTACTGTATATTGTTGGTCCCTAAGCTCAGTAAGTGACAGCAGCACAGAGCATGTGCAGTGAATCAGCAGAAAAGAAAATGGGGTGCTACTGGGGCATCTTTGGAGGCACAGATCTTCCCTGCTAAAGGGCTGTGTTTGCCTTGGGCTGGCACAGAAGCCCAAAACATAATGTTCAACATTTCTAGCCTATTTCTTTAGTTAGACTTTAGTTCTCCTTTAAGAGATCCATGTAGCAAGTGACTACAAAGAGGTCTGCCCAGAGATGCCTAGGTTTACCAGTAGCCCATAATATGACCTAGCTGGGAAAACAACCACCTGCAGGGGGCCCCAATCAGAGCATCCTTAAAAGACCAGTAACATAAAAAAACAATCCATTGTGCGGCGCTCAATTTCTCCTCCCTGCCTTCTATAGGAGATAGCTAGGGAGGAGAAATCCAGCCCTACACATTGGATCGGCGCCCTGTCGCCATTTCTGGCGCAAGCAGAGAATCAGTAAGTAATTTCTTAATAAAGAATTTGCGAATCTAAACTTAAAACTTCCTTGGGGTTTTTTTTCCGTTAAGTAGAAGCTATTTTTTTTTAAAGAGACAGGTAATCAAATGTAGTAATTTAGTAAATGCAGTTCTAGTGTGTTAAAGTACTGCTTGAAAATATACAGAGACTGTACCATTTTTACTATAAGTACTTTTAATAAAACTACTGTGGGACTTATTACTGCAAAGATTGTTTCATTTACTATGTTTAGGGGTAGTGCTAAGGGGTCATTGACACCTTCTAAAAACAAATGATTAGTGAGGTTACAAATGTATTGTTATTGCTGCTGTTTATTACTCATTTTTCTGCTCAGGACCCCTCCATTCATATTCTCATTCAAATCAATACATAGTCTCCAGAGTAATAAATAATAAAAAACCAATTACAAATTGTCTCAGAATAGCAGATCTACATCATAGTAAAAGTTAATTGAAAGGTGAACAATGCCTTTAAAATAAATGCCATATAAAACTGTATTATTATCGTTAGTTAATGTAATGGGTGCTTTTTAGTGTCTGAGAATATTATGTTAGTTTTTACATTTTTACAAAAATATCAGTACAAGATTTATACGTTTTAAATATTCCTTGGTCACTCATTCATTTGCTAAAGTATATTTACAAAAAAAAAAAAGCATATAGATGTACTCAAACCTGCATCAAAACTTATATCATCTTCCAACACCCGCACAGCAGATTCAACAGCCTGCATGCTGCTCCCTCCGTTTACAAGGACCGAGTATCCGCATTTTGCTGCATTTTTTACACCAATTTTGCTGCATTCTGCAAGATGATCAGGGATTGCCCAAGCACCACCATGGATCACTATAACTGGTTTCAAATCCATTTTATTTTTGGAACTAAAAGTAAAAATTAAATATTGATGTGATATAATGTACTATAATAGGAAAAAGGCTCATATTTTCCAGTGTATGATGCATATCTGATATTGGAATAGATCAATAATATAATGTCTAGAATATAAAAGCAGAAGGAAAATAATGTGTTACAGACAAATATGCAGTCTATCATCCTTAGCTACCTTAGAAATGTTTTGCTGCTGCTTTCTTTTATAGAATTACTATGTAGGACTATATTTATCATGCTGCATAAAAAGTGGAGTGAAAAATTGCTGGTGATGTTGCTCATTGCAACCAATCACATTTTTGCTTTTGTTTTATAACTATTGAAATCTAATTGCTGATTGGTTGCTCTGGGCAACATCACTGGTAATGCTTCACTCCATTTTTTACATAGCATGATAAATAGGTCCTTTAGGGGGTTATTTATCAAGGTCCGAATTTATCTCAATATCCGCTGCTACAAACTCCGATCTAAGCCGCTCGGGTTTTTAAAGCTTATTTATTATTACATTTTCCCGAAAATTTGCTTTGCGGTAAATACTCCGGTTTTCACGTTTTTTTTCCGGAATTTCACCTGATTTTCACGATTTTTTCAGAGTTTTCAACCGAAACCTCCGATTTTTGCCCGAAACCTCCGAAAACTTCGGGGTTTGGCACGAGACCCAGCGCAAATCAATAAAATCATTGGGATTTCTCCCATTGATTTATATGCAATCTCGACAGGTTTTACACCCTCGGGGTTTAATAAATTCTGAAAAATTTGTAAATTTTTAAAAACACGATTTTATAAAAAAATCAAGAATTTTTTGTGATTTTTGCATTCGGGGCTTAGTAAATAACCCCCCCCTGTCTCTCGTAATATAACAATAGTGACAGTAACTGCTTTTGTTCTCCTCAGTAAGGGCATTGAATTGCAACTCTTTTGAAAATATATACACAGAATTAGAGATATTTCTTATGCCATTTTTAGGAAACTAAATTTTAGCCTAAAAAACATGCCACTTAAAGGAGAAGGAAAGCCTTCTTGCACTCGGGGGTGCCAAATGTTAGGCACCCCCGTGAATGTATTTACTTACCTGAAACCACGGGCTGATACTCCTATCAGCAGAAAAATGCACTGGCCCGGGGTTGTTTTTTGCAGACTGAACAAATGGCATTGGTGCCCACCTCCTTGTAAATGTGAAGTAAGGGGTCGTGTGGGTTGGGAAATCCCAGACCAAAGTGTTTGTACAACTTCTTTACACTCTTTCCACTTAAAGGAAAACTATACCCCCACAATGAATACTTAAGCAACAGATAGTTTATATCAAATTGAATGACATATTAAAGAATCTTACCAAACTGGAATATATATTTACATAAATATTACCCTTTTACATCTCTTGCCTTGAACCACCATTTCGTGACTCTATCTGTGCTGCCTCAGAGATCACCTGACCAGAAATACTACAACACTAACTGTAACAGGAAGAAGTGAGGAAGCAAAAGGCAGAACTCTGTCTGTTAATTGGCTCATGTGACCTTACATGTGGTTTGTATGTGTGCACAGTGAATCTTAAGATCTCAGGGGGCGGCCCTTATTTTTTAAAATGGCAATTTTCTATTTATGATTACCCAATGGCACATACTACTAAAAAAGTATATTATTATGATAATGGTTCATTTACATGAAGCAGGGTTTTACACATGAGCTGTTTTACTCAGTATCTTTTAATAGAGACCTACATTGTTTGGGGGGTATAGTTTTCCTTTAAGTGTTGGGTGAGGTTACAAGTGCAGGCGTGAACTTTCCATGCAAACAAAATACCTGGTCAAACCGTCTCAAATCTCCAGTTAGAACCACGGAGCGATCCTCTCCCGTCTTCCTCTACCTTCGAACGGCTGCGCATGCGCAGTAGAACGATAAGCCGAACCTTAACTAAAAAGTCGGCTATTTCGTTCTACTGCGCATGCGTCTGCTCCAGGAAATTGAAGAAACAAGAAGCCGGAAGAGGATCGATCCGTGGTGCTCACTGGAATAACCCCGGGCCGGTCCAGTTTTCTGCTGATAGGAGCACCGACCTGGGGTTTCAGGTAAATAAATACAATCACTTGGTGGTGCATAACATTTGGCACCCCCAAGTGCAAGACAACTTTCTTTGTAGGCATCAGTAAAAAAATACCACAGATCTGATTTGTGTTGAAGATAAAAAGTTCAAGATAAATTCAAACATGAAGTGTTTTTTTTGCGGGATTCAAAAATTCAAGTTATTTTTGTTATTCTGTTGAAGCAAAATAAAAAAAAATGCAATCACATTATGCTACAGTGGAGATTAATTACAGAGTTTGAAGGATCAAAGAAAATATTATCGGAGAAAAGTCACAATTACATTTTGACGATTAAGCTAGTTTTCCCCCTAAAATCTAATTTGAATAAATATTTAATATGTTTTTTTCTCTCTGTTTTATTTACTTTATAATGCTGCAGTTATGCCCAATGTTATAAACTGACACTCTTAAAGGCGAACAGTTTTCAAAGGAAATGTTTAACTTTTAAAACAAGAGAAAAAGTCATCTTTGGTCAATCTTTACATTTTTAATTAATGATTAAAGCAGAGTTTGAGCAAAGTTCAGTGTTAACAGAACATACA
Organism: Xenopus petersii; assembly: GCA_038501925.1. Lineage (NCBI taxonomy): Eukaryota > Metazoa > Chordata > Amphibia > Anura > Pipidae > Xenopus > Xenopus petersii. Next base: position 73,544,874 of record CM076680.1, on the reverse strand, counting down.
TTTCATATCAGAAAGCTACAGATCTTTATGAGGGCTGGAAAAATGAACTTTTCAGTATGATGTAGACAGCAGTCTTCATTTTTTTTTTTTTTGGAATTGAAACTGCTGTGGTGTCTAGGGCTTATTTTCCAAGCAACTAGCCAACTATGGCAATGTCAGAATGAAGGTGTACAGGAAATGGTCTGAAACTATTGATTAATAATATAAGAATAACAATAAAATTGATCCCTTACTGTCTTACTGCCTTTGGCTGCCAGGGTCACTGACCCTAAGATTTAGACAGTATTTTCAGACTATAGTCAGGCAGACATATTATATTTTATATATATATATATATATATATATATATATATATGTATAGAAGATGGGTTACCGGCACTAACGATTATACGGTATATTCTGCCTGGGTGTCAACCACAACAATTGTAGTATTAGACATAGCAAAAAGTCACACTCACAGGATTTAGTAGGAAAAACTGATTTTTTTTTTTATTATCAACGCCCTCAAAGGCACAACTAACGTTTCGGCTGACTCCTCACTCCTGCCTTGGCTGAGGAGTCAGCGGAAACGTTAGTTGTGCCTTTGAGGGCGTTGATAAAAAAAAATATATATATATATATATATATATATATATATATATATATATATATATATACTGTGTTTATATTTAGAAAATATTATATTTAGAAAAAAAGTGAGGCAAAATGCATTTCCATGTAGTAGGTATTTATATTATCCAGAGCTTGCTTACTATACCTTCAACATGGTTACATGCCAAAGAAAAAATAGCATAACAGGGTATAAGCTATGTTTAATATTATGTTCATGAGTTGCGTCCAGTGTACCAGTGCTACTCTAATCACTATAGTACCAGCGTATTATGAAGAAAACATGGATTTCACCTAATATACAAAAGTCTAAACTTTCAACTATGCATTATATATATATATATATATATATATATATATATATATATATTTAACTTATAAATACACTCTATCAAGAGTTCAAATATTGGGGATATTACGGCTCATTTACATCTGCTTCAATTGACCCCATACATTTTAGGTACATATGCTGAAGCCTGTGCCTCGCACTTCATATTTGCGCTCAGTTAAGCACCAACTTCACCATCTTGCTGCAATTACAATGGAATTATGGGGAAATGCTACTATTTGGGTAAAAAGCATTGTGAATTGCATTCAAAAACGAACTTTGTGCATTGCTTGTAAATATTGTTTTTGCAACTTTTATATTTAGCTTTCAGAAAACCTGACTTCACAAAGATCCAAACATTTGAGTTGAAAGAACAGTATAATTGTATCAATTACATTACCTGTAGTTTGAAATGTAACCTTTCAAGTTCCTTATAACAGTTTAGCAAAAAAGAAAGCTTAAAAATGTCCACATGTGTTCATTGTAAATATTCTTCTTCCATTCCTTCTGTAGTTGGTACCTCTGTTCCTCTGTTCTTGTACAATTATATCAATGAGGCTTGTATTGGCGCTGACATACTAAACCTGTTAATAATTCTCTATGAGCTGTGACAAATCTGTATTTTTCAGCTGGAATGCAAAGCTTTGACAGTCATGCATGTCATGCAAAGAGTAAACACGGTACTCACAGTGTCCGGGTGTGTTGGTGTGGGTGGTTATGAGAGGGAGGGGAAGCAGGGCTTACAAAATTAATATATGTGATACAGGTATATATACACTGGCTCCTTTACCAATGCACCGGAACAAGAATATTGTACATGCCAACAGTAATGAAGCAAGTGATCCCAGACACTCCCAACTTTTGCACTCTACAGGGGGCCATTTATCAAAGTCTGAATTCATCTCAATATTTTCTGAAAAAAACACTTTCCCGAAAATTTTGTTTGCGGGAAAAAATCGTAAAAATCTGATTTTCACGATTTTTTATGATTTTTTTACCCGAAAACTCTGAAAACTTCAAGGTATTGCCAAAAACCCAGTGCGCATCAAAAAATCATTGGGACTTCTCCCATTGACTTATATGCAACCTTGACAGGTCTGAGATGCCGGATTTTAGGATTCGGACCTTTCCCATCCTCAGGGTTTAATAAAGTCTGAAAAATTCATGATTTTTTTAAAAGTCAGATTTTATTTTAAAAAAATCACTAATTTTTCGTGATTTTTGCATTCGTTGTTTAGTAGGGATGCACCGAATCCAGGATTCGATTCGGCCAGGATTCTGCCTTTTTCAGCAGGATTCAGATTCGGCCAAATCCTTCTGCCTGGCCGAACCGAATCTGATTCCTAATTTGCATATGCAAATTAGGGGCGGGGAGGGAAATCTCATGATTTATTGTCACAAAACAAGGAAGTAAACAATGTTTCCCCTTCCCACCCCTAATTTGCATATGCAAATTAGGATCCGGATTTAGTATTCAGCCAAATCTTTCGTGAAGGATTCGGGGGTTCGGCCAAATCCAAAATAATGGATTTGGTGCATCCCTATTGTTTAGTCCCTCTGACACATCATCAGTAACATTAAGACATGTATGCTGTAAAGTTCATGCAATGCAGAAAGCAGATTCACACAGGCACAACATGCTTTGATAAAATGTTCTGCTAGGGTTGAGCACTGAGCTGAGCTCAGAAGAGGTGTTTAGGAGGTAAAAATAAGATCAGACAGCTAGAGTTTCTATGGGAACCAACAATGCTATTTCTTAATTGGCTGTTAGACTGGAGGATGTGTTTAGTAATTTGAGCTGATAAGAACTGAGCATGCTCATAAATCAACAGCCAAAGTAAATTCCTGAGGGAGAGGGCTGAACGGGTTAGAGGAGGAGAAGGATTTCTAAGTGATTAAGGGGATGCTGCAGCCTTACTGTTAATCTTTTAACAACCAGAGTGGCAGTTATCTAAGGATTTCAAAGAGGCTGTTCACTGATTAAATGTTTGTGGAGGGGGTTTACATGTCCTTTAAGTGTAAACCACTATTGGGACAACTGCATTCTAGTTACCAAATTTTTCTCACATCAATGTTGGGAAATTGCTTTTGTGATTAAAATCCTGTTGTTTTTTTCCCAAATATCACCTTACTTTGGTTCTAACAGAACCAGCTGTGTATACAGAATTCCATATTTTTTAAAGTAAAAGAGGATGGAGGAATGAGTACATTACAAAATGTGTAACCCACTCTAACAGCACCTTACCCCCTACCTTCTCCCCCCCCCAGCCTAGCTGCTACCCTGGGCAAATGCCCCTATGTATTTACTTACCCCTCGCTACAGATTCTGTCCAGCGGAGTTCATGGCAGCCATCTTCTGGCTCTTCAGTAATCTTCAGAATGAGACAAGTGTATCGGCGCATGCGCAGTTGAAGCAATCTTCCGCTTCAATACTGAAGAGCTGGAAGATGCTGCCATGAACTCCGCTGGACAGAATCTGTACCGAGGGTTAAGTAAAGACATAGGGGCATTTGCTCGGGGTAGCAGCTAGGCTGGGGGAGGAGGGAGGGGCTCTATGTAGGGTAGGGGGTAGGGTTTTTTTAACTTTAGGATTAAATTCTCCTTTAAGGTTAGTTCTAGCCCATAAAGGTGGGAGGGTGTTTAAAATCTTACTAAAATGAAGCTCAACAGATATACTTTTAACATGTAAAACACGCCCTACACATTTTTAAAGCTTACAAGCAACATCCATGTTGATATGCAGACACATTTTTTTTTAACAATCCTTCATGTTTAAAAAATAGACATATAAAAAAAAGACATAAGCCTTGGGAATTGTTGTGTGTACAGAATAAACTACAAAGCATAAAGTGAAAGCTTGTACACCACAGGGCAGATTAATGAATCAATTTTTTAATCATACTGGCAAGAAAGCACATCCATAAAAGTAAAAGAACTTGCTTTTGGCGGTGGGTGATTCATTCTACCATTACAACTAGGGCTGTTCCTACTGTGGCCTTTTTATTGTCTGCATTAATTCTCTCAAAAGAGCAGTGCAGGTAATATGGAAAGGGTACATTTTTCATAACTGGCTGGCAGGTGCATTCTACCCAATAAACTTAATACACTGCAGTATATTAGGTTTTAAATTTGTTGAAAATATAGTTTCACGTATACATAAATACTTAATAAATATGTTCTTTAAGTGCATGTGCCAAGCTACACTCTGTTGTTATGCAAAAGTTGTGACATGTATAGCTACTAAAGAACATGTATATGAAGAAACAGAAATGAGCTAACATTACTTCAAAATTGTTACATTAGTTAATATTAAAATAAAGCATTTGCATACATTTGGACATTAAACCAGTGTTTGTTGTTAAAGGAACACTATACCCCCAAAATGAATACTTAAGCAACAGATAGTGCCATATTAAAGAATCTCACCAAATCGGATTATATATTTAAGTAAATATTGCCCTTTAACATCTCTTGCCTTGAACCACCATTTTGTGATGGTCTCTGTGCTGCACCATAGATCACCTGACCAGAAATACTACAACACTAACTGTAACAGGAAGAAGAATGGAAGCAAAAGACAGAACTCTGCCAGTTAATTGGCACATGTGACCTAACAAGTATAGTTTATTTGTGTGCACCGTGAATCGTACAATCACTGGGGGTGGCCCTTATTTTTTCAAATGCCAATTTTCTATTTAGGATTATCCAGTGTCCAATACTTCTAAAAAAGTACATTGTTATGAAAATGGTTTATTTACATGAAGCAGGGTTTTACATATGAACTGTTTTATGCAATATCTTTTTATATAGTTTTCATATAAGACTGCAGTTCTTTAATTATATAGTAGGTAGTACTACTGTAGGTGTAATTATATAGTAGGTCAATAAGCCCATGAACAAAAAACTTAAATCTAAGTCTTCCTATCTGACTGCACCCATGGACCCTCTTGAGTTGGCAAGTGAGATTTAAGAATGGGTCTGTGTGCATTTGTCTAATTCTTTGATTCTGGCTTTGATGTTTGCATGCCACTGGTTTTGATGTTTGCATGCTGTTCATATTGCCTGCAACTACCGCATTGGCAGCTCCCCACAGAGTAATTGTCGGGACAGCTAAAGTCTCTTAGAAAGAAAAATGGCTTTTGTTTCAGCCGGCAGCAGTGTACAGAAAACAAAAGGCAATTTTTTCCATAAAACAGTTAAAAAATACAAGGTAGCTTCCAGCAGCAAGATAATGCAAATACACTGGAGGTTTTACAGACTTCGAATCAAGCAGCAATATGTACAGGCTCATAGACTCCTGTGTGTTTGATTCACAGACCCCACTCTCTTGCTCTCTCAGTGTCTATAGTCAATCTCTGAACAAACTCTAAGACAAACTCCTACCTGTTAGCAGTAAAGAGATTTAACTGTCCCAAAGACAATGTTAAAAAGTAACCTCTAAATAATAGCTTTGTCTTTAGACAACATGATAATGGCTAAACAAAATAAAGGGGGCACACTTTGATTGAATTCCCTATATCAGTTTTTTAACCGTGAGCCACATTCAAATGTAAAAAGAGTTGGGGAGCAACACAAGCATGAAAAATCCCTTGGGGTGCCAAATAAGCTCTGTGATTGGTTATTTGGTAGCCCCTATGTGGACTGGCAGCCTACAGGAGGGTCTTCTTGGCACTATACTTAGGTTTTATGCAATTAAAACTGGCTTCCAAGCCAGGAATTTAAAAACAAGCACCTGCTTTGAGGACACTGAGAGCAACATACAAGGGGTTGGAGAGCAACATGTTGCTCACGAGCTACTGGTTGGGGGTCACTGCCCTATCTGAATAGGAGAGGGCCTTACAGAGCATTTGTAAGGTCAGGGTCAGGGTCACCTTAAGAGTCAGAAGAAGGGCAAATAATTAAAAACTATATAAAAAAGCAGGAAGGCAATCTTACATACCTGGCTATCCCGACTTCCTCCGTCTCTATCTTTGGTGCGCCTGAAACTGCATCACATATTCCATTTAGACTGGATTGAAACCCTAACGAATAAGGAGAAAAACACAGAACGGTTTTTTGACACTTGGTTGATTTACATTAACACCCTCACTCCACCTACAAAACTACTCACTATCCAAACTTTTCAAACTACCACATGGTATGAACGGGAGCTGCTGCTGGGGACCGATCTTGTCTGTGAGGCGAACCAACTGCTAAGATCCGTGGGAAATCCGCAACAATCAGCTGTTATGGGACCCCCCAGGAGTCATCATCTTAACCAACTATTTGCTGCCGCTCTATCTTGATCATAAACCTTAATGCTCTGTCTTATCGTCTACAGGTAATAACACCGTGAGTAACTTTCAATATCTACAATTAGGGTTATACCTATCCATTTTCCCCTTTCCTGATCACTTGACTAGATTTTGGATTATTATTGTCTATCTTGCTTTATTACATTCGACTCTGTACTTGACTGTTTACCTTATTTTATCTTCCTTTCTGTTCCTTTTTTTTCTTATATGCATATAGAAAAACAAATAAAAACATTTGTGAAGAAAAAAAAAAACTATATAAAAAAGATAAATGAAGGCCAGTTGAAATGTTCCTAGGAATAGGACATTCTATAACATACTAAAAGTTGACTTAAAGTTAAACCACCCTTTTAAACCAAAGAAGTTGTAATACTGTAGCCTCTTAAAAGTGGCCTCAGATTTGACCTACAGTAGAAATTCAGACACCAAGTAGGTTGGCAGCCTCCACTTCATATATATGCAATAAAATCATTGCTGTTCAGATTTGAGATGAATTGACTGAAGGACTGTAATGTACTGTAGTGATATTACTAAAAGTTACAATGGACAGAGAAAACAAACTGAAATATTTTAATTATTCTGCTGGAAATCTAACGAGAACCATATTTTAAACAAAAAGAAATAGCATATTATTGAAAAAAAACATGCTTGTGTGGCACCCACTTGACAGGTATGATGTAGGAATCTAACTGCTGCTCACAGCATCTGTTTGCAGTTATCAGATATCACCATAGCAACTACTGAAGAATTTAGCAGTTGATGCTAGATGCTGAAACTAATTTGCTGATTGTTTTCTTTCAGGGATGAATTTTATAAATGTCAGACAGGTGATAAGGAATTGTTTAAAAATACATTTCCCATTCATTTGCTCTTAGAATTAAATACTTGCATTGGAAATGTATTTTAATCCAGAAAACAAAAGATCAGCCCCCTCCTCCCAGGAAGCAGAGAACATTGTCAAGGAAGAGATAATAATCTACACATTTCAGCACATATCCCTAAGGATTTGACTGCAGTTGGGCAAAGGTATTGTTCTGTCTCCTCGTATTGCAGTGAAACAAAGGAAAGTCATATCAAATTCAACATTGCACAGAAATGACAATAAACCAACAAGCATATTTTTAATAATAAAAAGAGAAAAACGATAACAAAAACAAATCGGGTGTGCAGGAAAACAGTCTTTTATTGTAAAATGCTGCTTTGTTAATACAAACTGGGACAAATATGAAGCAAAAAATATAGCACAAAGGCCTTGTTTATGCGCATAAGGACCAAAGGAAGAACTCTAAAGTCTGAAGAACACTGCTGGAGATTTTATTGTTGGATTGTATTTGCTATTGTGTACAAACAGCAAATGTCAGTCAATGCTTAAAAAGACAAAGAGCGCAAGGGAAAACTCCCATAGTGTTATCACCAATGATAGTTACAAGGTTTCAAAATCCTGTTACCAAGACTGGTCCGGCGGGACACCGGGAAAAAACTAGGGATACACAGAATCCAGGATTCGGTTTGATTCCTAGTGCCTGGCCGAACCAAATCCTAATTTGCATATGTAAATTAGGGACAGGTAGGGAAATCATATGATTTTTTTTTACAAAAGAAGAATTTTTTCCACTTTTTCATTTCCTGCCCCTAATTTGCATATGCAAATTAGGGGTTGTATTCTGTTCGGTATTCGGCCAAATCTTTCACCAAGGATTCGGGGATTCGGGCGAATCCCAAATAGTTGATTTGGTGCATCCCTAGACAAAACCCGTTGGGCCCTGACCCCCGTGGGCCCCTGTCGGGCCAGGCCCCCTTTTCCGATATCTAAATTTTGGGGGGGAAAATTTTTTTTGGCAAGCAGCGCCACTTGCACATGCACATGTGCCGTTTACGCATACGCACTGAGCAGCGCATTCACACAGTCATGTCAAGCTCAGCGCGTTACAGTAGGGGACCGGGGGGCCCCCCAGTCCGACCCTGGCAGGGAATGTGAGTAATATGTATCAGGTCCACCACAGTGCTCCCCCTCCCACACCTTCCTGGAAGCCAAGAGCAGTCTGCGTCTTCTCCTTTGATATTTTTACTATCCATTTTGCTATTTTGCTTTAATGCACGGTTGTATTTTTTATTGTTCTCACACACCGATTGAATGAATGAGGGATCAAATTGTATTTTGAAAAGTAACTCTCATCATTGTGTCTGTGTGTATATGAGTACGTGTTACTCACATTCCCTGCTAATTGGTAACAGGATTTTGAAATCTTGTAACTATACCATATGGGAGTTTTACCCTTGTGCGCTCTCTCTTTTTCTGGTTGGTGTGTATGAAGCTGAGGATTGTACACTACTGAGAGCTGCCTCCATTTGGATTTGAGTTCAGTGCAAAACCTTTTTCTTTTATAAGTGTTTAAACGTGTATCAGTACCTGTGCCTCCAACTCTTTCTTTTAGTCTCATTTGGAAGAACTAGAATAACGTGGATATAACTTCACTGAAAACGAACTAGGAATTACAGTTCCTCTAAACAAACAGCCAAATGGCAAAGTCCTTGTAGTTTTAATATGTTTAACACGTAATTCCAAAAGCACTCTCTCTGGACCACGGGCTTCTCCACCACTTTCAGCCTCAGAACCTAATATATAACACAGTTACATAATCTAGTTAAGATGGGTTGAAAAAAGGTCCATCAAGTTCAACCCCTTGAAATGAACCCCAGCACGCATACATACACACACTCATAATGACACCAACATACACTCACATATACAGGTATGAGATCCATTATCCAGAAACTCGTTATCCAAGGACATCTCCCCTAGACTCCATTTTATCCAAATAATCCACATTTGTAAAAATGATTTCCCTTTTCCCTCTTGAAATAAAACAGTACCTTGTACTTGATCCAAATATAATATAATTATTCATTATTGGGAGCACAACCAGCCCATCGGGTTTATGTAATATATATATGATTTCCTAATAGACTTAAGGGACGAAGATCCAAATTACAGAAAGATCAGTTATCTGGAAAACCCCAGGTCCTGAGCATTCTGGATAACAGGTCCCATACCTGTACTTTAGATTTTAGAATCACAATACCCCATGATATTATGCTTATCCCAGAAAACATCCAAGTCTCTCTTAAAAGCATTAACAGTGTCAGCCATCACAACAACATCCGGCAGGGCATTCCCCAAACTTATTGTGAAGAATCACAAGAATGTTCTTCTTCTCTATTCTACAGGGGTGGCCTCTGGGGTGTTGATCCTTTTTATGGGAAAAAAGATCCCCCATTATCTGTCTAATGTGCTCTAATGTATTTATAAAGTGTAATCATGTCCCCTCACAATCATCTTTCTTCCAGAGAAAACAACCCCAACTTTGACAGTCTACCCTCATAATTTAAATCTTACATCACCAGTTCAGTTGCACATCTCTGCACTCTCTCCAGCTCATTTATATCCCTCTTAAGGACTGGAGTCCAAAACTGCACTGCATACTCCAGATGAGGCCTCACCAGGGGCCTATAAAGAGGCATAATTATGTTTTCATCCCTTGAGTTAATGCCCTTTTTTATGCAAGACAGAACTTTATTTGCTTTAGTAGCCACAGAAGGAAACTATAATTAGACAATTTGTTATGTACAAAAATCCCAAGATCCTTCTTAACTATGGAAACCCCATGTAACGGGCCCGAAGGCGCAGTAATAGTGTAGACCAAGGAGGAGACCAAACCAAGTTCGAGGTACAAGAGGGTTTATCAAAAGAATCGTCAGGGTACAGGCAAATGGATCAGACCAGGCAGCAGACAACAGGAATCGAAATAACAGGCAAGAGTCGGTACACAAGAATCAAAGCAGTATATCACACCCAGGAACTGACGAACAGGAACCTATAGTTGGGCAAGGACTGGAAGGGGAAGTGGGTTTAAATAGTCCCAGAGTTGGCGCCAAATTTTGACGCGCTTGCGTCAGACGCAGACGCCAGCGTCCTCACGTTGACGTCTTGACGCCGGCGCCCGATTATGACGCCGACGTCCGTTCCGTCGCCGACGACCAATCCTGGACTGGGAAGGAGATGAGGTCATTGACCTGTGCCCGGCAGGAGCCATGTGGAGAGGCAGGCAGTCGCCATCTTGGACGCCATCTTGGAGACTTGGGGTAGATTCCATTACAGTACCCCCCTCCTTAGGGGGGGCCTCAGGACCACCGAGTCTAGGGGAGAGAGGAAATAATTTATGGAACCTACGAACCAAGATGGGCGCATGGACGTCCGAGCTCCTGACCCAGGAGCACTCTTCGAGACCGAACCCTTTCCACTCGATAAGATATTGGAGAGTGCCCCTGGAAAGACGAGAATCCAAGATCCTTTTCACCTCGAATTCCTGATGATCATCAACCAGGACTGGAGCTGGGGGAGAAGAAGAAGAAGAACAAGACACAGCAGGCTTAAGGAGAGAGACATGGAAGGCGTTCGGGATCCGCATCTCTGGAGGAAGTTGGAGACGAACCGCCACCGGATTGATGATTTCGATGACAGGAAAGGGACCAATGAATCTGGGACCAAGCTTTGGGGTAGGAATCTTCAGGCGGATGTTGCGGGTGGAAAGCCAAACCTTGTCACCAGGAGCGTAGGGTGGAGCGGGAATCCTCTTCTTGTCGGCGAACCTTTTCTGGATCAGGGAGCTCTTCTGCAAATTAGAGGCCACGGCAGCCCAAATAGCCATCATGTGGGCAGCCTGATCATTGGCGGCAGGAACATTGGTGAGAAGAAGATCCTGAGGGAACGCCAATGGATTTTGACCGTAGACACAGAAAAAGGGGGACTGATGTGAGGAAGAATGCAAAGCGTTGTTATGGGCGAACTCCGCCCAGGGAAGGAGATCTGACCAGTCGTCTTGGCACAGGGAAACATGGCAGCGAAGAAACTGTTCCAAGGCCTGGTTCACTCTCTCAGCGGCTCCATTGGATTGTGGATGATAGGCAGAAGAAAACTGTAAAGAAATGTTGAGGGCTTTGCACAAGGATCTCCAGAATCTAGACACGAATTGTGAGCCACGGTCAGAGACGATCTCGGCAGGAAACCCATGGAGACGAAAAATATGTTGGATGAAAAGCTTGGAAAGTTCAGGAGCCGAGGGAAGCTTATGGAGGGGGATGAAATGAGCCATTTTGCTGAACCTATCAACGACAACCCAGATAACAGTGTGACTGGAGGAGACAGGCAGATCTACAATAAAATCCATGGCAAGATGAGTCCAGGGACGAGATGGAATGGGTAATGGAAGAAGGAGTCCTTTGGGAGGGGAATGTCCAGACTTGGAAATGGCACAGATGGTACAGGAAGAAACAAAGTCTCTGACATCCTTTCTCATGGAAGGCCACCACACCAGGCGAGAAAGGAGTTCGGTAGTCTTCTCCACTCCGGGATGACCGGCCTGTTTAGAACTGTGAGCCTGGGATAAAATAGACTGGCGACAATCAGGTGGAACAAAGGCAACCCCCAGAGGAATATTGTCCGGAGCAGAGGCCTGAGCGGAAAGGATTTGTGAAGCCAAGGAGGGAAATAAGGCAGCGACAATCTTGGAAGAAGGTACAATGGGTTCAGGATCTTCGGAGCAGGGAACTTCAGGAACAAAACTTCTAGACAAAGCATCCGCCTTTCTATTTCTAGAGCCAGGACGAAAGGTGATGATGAAATTAAAACGGGAAAAGAACAGTGACCATCTGGCTTGACGAGGATTTAAACGTTTGAGGGATTGGATAAATTCAAGGTTCTTATGGTCAGTAAAGATGGTCACGGGAATGGAGGATCCTTCCAATAAATGTCTCCACTCTTCCAGGGCGAGTTTCACTGCCAGTAACTCACGATTCCCCACATCGTAGTTTTGTTCAGAAGAGGAAAATTTCTTAGAGAAAAAAGCACAGGGATGTAACTTCCCATCCAAGGATGATCTTTGAGATAAGACAGCTCCAGCTCCCACATCTGAGGCGTCGACTTCGAGGAAGAAAGGAAGAAGAATTTCGGGGTGTCTGAGAATAGGTGCAGAGGAAAAGGCAGTTTTCAAGGATTCGAAGGCTTCTAAGGCTAGAGGAGGCCAGTGCTGTGGTTTACCCCCTTTGCGGATAAGGGCCAGGATGGGAGAGATCTTGGAAGAGAAACCTTTAATGAATTGTCTGTAATAATTGGCAAAGCCAATAAATCTTTGGATAGCCTTGACACTTGTGGGGAGGGGCCAATCAAGGATCGCTGAAACTTTGGCTGGATCCATCTTAAAACCCTGCTGGGAGATGATGTACCCAAGAAAAGGAATGGAGGACACTTCAAATGAACACTTTTCTAATTTGGCGAAGAGATTATTCTTCCTGAGGCGAAGAAGAACTTCTTTCACTTGGGAGCGATGTTCGAGGAGATTTTTGGAAAAGATAAGTATGTCATCCAGATAGACAACAACACTTTGCCCCAACAGGTCTCTGAAAATATCATTCACGAACTCTTGGAAGACCGCGGGAGCGTTACAAAGTCCAAAAGGCATGACTAGGTATTCGTAATGCCCATCTCGGGTATTGAAGGCGGTCTTCCATTCGTCCCCTTCACGAACTCTAATGAGGTTATAGGCACCCCGAAGATCCAGCTTGGTGAAAATCTTGGCCCCTCTTAATTGATCAAAGAGTTCGGAGATGAGGGGGAGAGGGTAGCGGTTTTTAATGGTGATTTTGTTTAACCCCCTATAGTCGATGCATGGTCGCAACCCTCCGTCCTTCTTTTCTACAAAGAAGAATCCAGCACCGGCAGGGGAGGAAGAAGGGCGGATGAAGCCTCTTTGGAGATTCTCTTGGATGTAGGTCTTCATGGCAGCTGTCTCAGAGGGGGAAAGAGGATAGGTGCGACCCCGGGGAGGCATGAAACCAGGAAGAAGTTCGACCGGGCAGTCGTAGGGTCGATGAGGGGGAAGGGTCTCTGCAGAGCCCTTATTGAAGACATCAGCAAAATCTTGATAGATGAGTGGAAGGGACAACTTGGAAGAAACAGAAGAAGCTTTGACAAGAGGTATAGCAGGCAAACAGTTCTGTTGGCAATAGGGACTCCAGCGGGAGACTTGAGTAGAGGACCAGTCAATGATTGGATTATGGGCGCATAACCAGGGTAGTCCCAAAACGAGTGGAGTTGAAGGGCAGTCGATGAGAAGAAACGCCAATCTCTCCAGATGCATGGAGCCCACTCTAAGAGAAAGTTCAGCGGTGGTTTGAGAAATGATGGCTGAAGACAGAGGGCGGTCATCAATAGCCAAGACCCGCAGAGGAGTGGCCAAGGGTTGTAGAGGAACCGCATGACGAGCAGCAAAAACTCTGTCCATGAAATTTCCGGCAGCACCAGAGTCCAGGAAAGCTTGCACTGGAACCTTCTGGGAACCAAATTGGATCTGTGCCGGAAGAAGGAAACGTTGAGTAGAGGGTTGGGGAGAATGACAAACACCACCCAGATAGGTCTCTCCAAACCTACCTAGGTGCTGGCGTTTCCCGGCTTCACAGGACACTCATAGGCGAAGTGCGACTTGCCCCCACAATATAGGCATAGGCCGGCAGCCCTTCTCCGTAGCTTCTCTTGTTCAGAAAGACGAGCCCGTCCGATCTGCATGGGTTCCTCAGAAGATGGAGTAGAGGAAGCAGAAGCCGCAGGAGTAGGAGAGGGGAGAGTAGAAGCCGGATTGAAGAGTAGGGGTCTCTGGAAGCGAGGAGCCAGGGTGGATTGGAACCGGGGATACTTCTTTGAACGCTCTCTGTCGAGCTCGAGTTGAAATTCCCTCTGTCGGGTGTCAACCTTTATAGCCAACGCCACCAGATCCTCCCACCGAGAAGGAATTTCCCGGGAGACCAAGTCGTTCTTGATCCGTATGGCTAGGCCGTTGTAAAAGGCGGCATGGTACCCATCATTGTTCCAGGAGGTCTCCGCTACTAGGGTGCGGAACTCAATAGCATACTCCGCAACAGAGCGAGTGCCTTGCTGGATCTGGAACAAGCGAGCAGAGGATGCAGTAGCTCGGCCAGGGGCATCAAAAACGACCCGAAGTTCACGAATGAAGGCACTGGCGTCATCAATCAAAGGATCCCTCTTTTCCCACAAAGGTGATGCCCACTCCAAAGCCTTCCCCTGCAGGCGAGTAATCATGTACCCCACTTTAGCTTGTTCGGATACAAACTGACCTGGCAGCAGGGCGAACTGGATCTCGCATTGGTTGATGAAACCTCTGCACGCATCCGGATCGCCGCTGTAGAGGGGAGGCGCAGGAATTCGAGGTTCCGAAGGCTGACGTGGGCTTGCAGGAACGGCCACAGGGACCGGGACCACAGGAGACAATGCCGACAACTTATCCAGAATAGCTTCAAGAGCCTGGCCGAAGTGTGACTGCTGGGCTTCATATGACTGCATGCGGGAAGCCAAACCGCGGATAGCGCCACCGACATCAGGTGGAGCTGGAGTCTCCTCCGAAGGGTCCATGGCCCAACTATACTGTAACGGGCCCGAAGGCGCAGTAATAGTGTAGACCAAGGAGGAGACCAAACCAAGTTCGAGGTACAAGAGGGTTTATCAAAAGAATCGTCAGGGTACAGGCAAATGGATCAGACCAGGCAGCAGACAACAGGAATCTAAATAACAGGCAAGAGTCGATACACAAGAATCAAAGCAGTATATCACACCCAGGAACTGACGAACAGGAACCTATAGTTGGGCAAGGACTGGAAGGGGAAGTGGGTTTAAATAGTCCCAGAGTTGGCGCCAAATTTTGACGCGCTTGCGTCAGACGCAGACGCCAGCGTCCTCACGTTGACGTCTTGACGCCGGCGCCCGATTATGACGCTGACGTCCGTTCCGTCGCCGACGACCAATCCTGGACTGGGAAGGAGATGAGGTCATTGACCTGTGCCCGGCAGGAGCCATGTGGAGAGGCAGGCAGTCGCCATCTTGGACGCCATCTTGGAGACTTGGGGTAGATTCCATTACACCCCAATACATTGCCATTTAGTGTAAAGCTTGCATTTATATTATTTATACCAAAGCACATAACCTTGCATTAAGCAACAATGAACCTCATTTTCCAGTTATCAATTTAGTCAAATCATTCTGCAAACTTGCAGCATCCTGCATAGAAGTTATAGTTTTGCACAATTTTGTATAATCAGCAAAAGTACATTCAATGCCCACCTCCAGGTTATTAATAAACAAGTTAAAAAGCAAAGGACCAAAGACATACCCCTGGTCCAATTAAAAAAATGTTCCATTTACCACCTCTCTTTGTAATCTATTCTTCAGCCAGTTCTCAATCCAAGAGTACATACTATGTTCCAGGCCAATACTCCTTAATGTAAACAATAACTTTCTGTGTGATACTGTACCAAATGCTTTAGCAAAGTCGATCACATCCACTGGCATCCCAGAGTCGAGGTTCCTGCTCACCTTCTCATAAAAGGCAATAAAATAAATTTAGTCTTGCAAGATCTTTTACACGTAAGCCATGCTTTCACAAACTCATAGGGGCCTATTTACTAACATTCAAATTCTATATTTTTCACAAATCAAATCTAACTAATTAAAAATTTGTGTATTTTCTTATTTCTCGAAAACTCTGAAAACATGAGATTTACTGTATATAATGTAAAAACCACCAAAAATTTTAATACAGAACTTCAGCAAGTAAAAGAAGTCATAGTCCTATAGAAGTCCATGGGAGCTGCGCTGATCCTTTTGGACCTTTTTTTTGCCATTCTTTGCCATTCATGACTTTTTAGAGGTTTTCTGCTTTTTTTCACTAATAATTGTCAGAAAAACAGGTTTTCAAGGTTTTCATATTTTTATAGCATTTTTTTTAATTTGTGCTTTTTATATTCAAATCTTCTAATAAATTACATGGCATTTTTGGTTTTAGAGAAAATTCGTTTATTCGTGGTTCCAAAAATCTCTAAAATGAGAATGTTGATACATGGGCCTCTTGTATTGTAATTTCCAATTAAGTCAAGAATCTTATCCCTTAGGGTAGGACTATACGGACATTTTTGGCGCAATCCGACACACTGCGACAAAACGCCAGCGTCAAATCACATGCAATGGAAATAAGGTAAATGAATGCATTGTCGGATGAGGTCGCAGCGTTGATCCGACGCGACACGACTGTCGGATGCAGACGCTGCATGCTGCATCCGACAGTCGTGTCACAATGGATCGATGCTGCGACTTAATCCAACATTTCTATCTCTTATCTTATTTCCGTCGCATGAGATTTGATGCTAGCGTTTTGCAGCATCGCGTCAGATTGTGCCGAAAACGTCTGTGTAGTCCTACCATTAATACCCCTTCGAAAAGCGTTCCTACCACTGATGTCAGAGTAACTGCCCAATTTTAGTTTGTAGTCCACAAACTCGCAGTTAGGCAGGTTATATACAGGATGAACTTGATGGATGTGTGTCTTTTTTTCAAACTAACTAACTATGTTACTGTGTTAAAATCTGATTTTGCATCTCTGCAAAGGGTTTTCCTCTCCTTTAAGTTTACTTTTCACAAATTGTTTAATCGTCACTTTAATATGAGACCTATGTTCCCCATAATGAATTTTGAACATACAATTTATTTTACCAATATAGCATAAGGAGCATGGGCACTCAATAAGGTATACACAATGTGTGGTGCCACAAATATAGAATATCTTACCTGTAGGCACGTGAAAAATATTATCCTACCAAAATTGCATTACAACTGACAACGTAGCAATGGAAACAGGTCGAAACTGGCAAACAAACCAAATTTTTTCTACAGGTCCTGCGTTTGATCACATATGTTGCAATGTCTTTGCAACCAAGACATCTAGAAAGGAGATTCTCGGCAAATGACACTCCATGAATGCCAACCTTTGAGGCCACCGTATATAAAAAGTCAATAAAGTTCAAAAGTTCATCATAGGAGCCCCAACACACCAAAAATATGTAATCAATAACACCACCAACAGGCAGTACCTAAACATTTAAATTCCTCAACTTCCCATTGAGGGTCTATCAACTTGTAAATAAAAGATATTCTCAAACCTAAATACTTTTCAATGTGAAACAAAACTCAACAGGTCAGTTCGGAATACACATGGTGGACCACTCGTTTGACTAATTCAGAAGAAATGCAGGAAAATAATAATAAGATAGTAACCCTCAGCAACCCTCAAATGACTGTATTGTACGGTTCTGGGAGGCCCATTTATCAACATTTGCATTTTTTTTGAAATCATGAATAAACTCATTTTCTCTAAAGCCACAAATGCTTATAATTTATTAAAAGATCTGAATATAAAAAGCAGAAAAAAAATGTTGAATGATGCACTAAAAAACACGAAAACCCTCTAAGACTTCTAAAAATTAGAGTTTCAATTACTCAAAAGGATGAGCACATTTTCCATTGATTTCTATAGGACCTTGACTACTTTTTACTTTACTTTTTATATTTGAGTTTTAAGGAAATTTAAAAAATTTTTTGAGAAAAAAAAATTACCATTCAGGAACAAAATAGACATGTAAATTTTTAGTAAATTGGCCCCTTAATCAACAATTGTTTAAATCTTTTTCTGTCACCCAACCAGCCTGTACTGAAAACTGGACAAGACTCAGGATTTGTGATGTCAGGGATGGGGCCATGATGTAGCGATTAGTGATCGACTAATTGCTGCGTCATTCAAGGAGTGTGTTACAAGAAATTAGCAAAAATTTAGCAACTACTTTCCAGTGAGCACCAGGTGCCTAATGCTTTTTCTGATTGCCATGTAATCTTAATATATCAAATTGAAAAGTTTGTCAGTTATAAAACTTTCAAGTGTGAAAAAGGATTTAAATAATTTTATATCTAGTAATTAATATTCTGCTAAGTTTTAATGTTACTTCAACTGTGTCTACTTTCAAATATTGTTCATTTGGGTAAAAGAGTTATTGAACTAATAGACATTTTTTGCATCTATATTGCACTTTCAGCATATCTCTCGTTGACAATTTAATTAAAAACAATGTTAAATATGCATTATAAATATATTCCACTTGATGGTGACAAATGTTTTGTTATGCAAAAACATCCTCGTTCTTTGTCAGAGACTATCAAGTAACTTTTTCTTAAGAAATTAATACAATTTGTTGCTAAAATAGCAAATAAACAGCTGGTTGAATTTGCTGCTCAGGTCAGTTGTTTGAAAACAAATATTTGATTGCACAGTGTGTAGTAGAATTAAGTCAAAGGCAACTGGACATTTACGGGGTTATTTACTCAAAAAGGCAAGCCGGTATTCCACATATATACCCCAGACCCATCAATCACCAGAATACATCAATTAACCAATGGAGTTGCTGTATTCTGGTGATTGGTGGGTCTGGGGTATATATCTGGTATACCGGTCTGCCTTTGTTTAAGCCTATGATTAAGTGCCGGATGGCAGAAAATGCGTAAGGCTATGTATTGTCTTATTTTTTGCCCTAAAATAAAGTTTTCCGTTTTTTTACAAGCCTGTTTGTGGGATCTGTGAGTGCCTGCCGTTTTTTTCTTTGGTTGGATACCTCCACCTCAAGCTGTAGGTATTGGGCAAGAGCACCCAGAACCCACGTATTACCGGTGAGATAACTTTTTGACTTTACGTTGGGATTTTCTTCTTTGAATGCTTTTTTTACAAAAATGTAAATTTATCTCCTTATTTATTAATAAAAAAACATAACTTAATTGGATCGTGAAAAAACTTGACTGAAAACTTGAATGGTGCAAATTTTTAGGGCTTTTTCCCGAATCACTCAAGTTTTTTACGAAAACCTCAGAAAAAGTCGAATTTTTAGACTAAACCCACCGCAGACCACAATAACATCAAATTGTGATAGGTGCCTCTTGCTTTGACTTATACGGGACCTCAACAGATTTGAGATGGCGAATTTTCAGATTCTGGCTGGCATTGGAGTATAATAAATCTTGAAAAAATGAAGGATTTTTTTCTCTAAAAATTGGAGTTTTCCAGGTAAAAAAACTAAAATTTTTCAAGATTTCACAACTCGACCTTTAATAAATAACCCCCTAAGAGGTTTCGCCACTCGAATGTTTTCAAGGAAAATCCTATGGGGAATATTTATCAAAAGGTCGAGTTTTTTATACCTCGAATGAACCCACAAATCGAATGGTTTCTAATATAAGAAAAAATTCGTATGGAAAAAACTTGATTCAGCAAGTTCATGCTTGTAACCCGAAAACTCGATTAATTCAAGAAAAAATATTTGAATCGATCAAATTGTTCCAGTTTTCGGGCAAAACCCTCAGAAAAAAACTAGAACATCACGAAAGCTATTAACATCTTCAACCTCTGCCATTGACTCCTACATGACCTCAACAGTTTTTAGATGGTGTATGTTTGGATTCAAGCTATTTCGAGGGTAGGGGTATAATAAATCTTGAAAACAAAATTTTTTTAACCTGAAAAATAGATTTTTGACCAAAAAAACTTATGTTGAAAACTCATGGAGAAGGCAGCCTGAAGAAGAGATGTCCTCAGTAAGGAAAAATTCTACTTTTTTGTGGAAAACACAACTCGATTTAATAAATCTGCCCCTAAATGTCCAGTTGCATTTGACATAATTATACTAGATACTGTATAGGCATATAGGGCATTATAGAAAAGCCACTATGTGGCAGGAATAGAGAACTGGGCTAAGAGTGGCAAATGAGCATATTTTATCCTTTCCCCCACATATCCCCAATTTTGTTCACTCCCGCCTCCATCGAGCACCCTGGGGGGTTAAGCCCAGCCATGCCCCCCATTTTTTTGTTGAACCACAGTGGGGTAGAAGGGTTTGTGGTATGTGTACCCATTCTACAGAGGGAAGCCTCATAAGTATTGCTTGCTTCTGTAGTAATGGGGTTAGGTTGTACTTGTGGCGATTTGGAGGGGTGAAAAAGTAGGGTTTGATAACCAAATGGGTAGTTTGGAGCTAGCAGGGCCCAAGTCTCCTGCAGGACTGTGCAGGGGCTGATGGGAGTAACAGAGCCAACCTCTGCAATTTGAAATGAGAGGTATAGTGAATACATGTCCAGGGTCGGACTGGGCCAGTGGGACACAGCGAAAAAACTCTGTGGGCCCTGGTTCTTTTGGACCCCACTGGCACAGACCCACTCCTGCACTCCCTCTTTTTTCTGGTTGCACTGCAGCATGGGAAAAAGTATGTGCATCTGGGGGAAGTTGCGGCTGGGGGGCCCAGGGGATGGTGTGGGGGCACTGGGTATGCCATGTGTTATACTTTTCCATTACCCATTTTTGTAAAGGGGAGATGTTAGATTCATAGTAGTTTTGAATTAGAAGCTCTACTTCCACTCCCAAATATGTGGATTTGGGAGAAATAGTGGGCAGTTCATAAGATCTTCCTTAAGGGTCGACCAGTAATAGGACTGATTTAGATGTGCTTATTTTTAGACTTGGCACACTTCTATCAGAGTTATGTTGGTGTCTAGGTAAATGGCGTGGTTTGTTTGGAGTGTGGGTAGGGTGAGAGAGTGCAGAAAATGATCTATTTTCGCTGTCACTATTCAACTTGGAACAGTACAATGATGTACACTCAGTGCTGTCCAACTTCTGTGGTACCAAGGGCCAAAATGTTACTGGCCTATGGGGTGGAGGGCCAATAATAGAAGTCAGGGTTGGCCACTCCCCCTTTTAAACCACACCCACTGCAAACCACACCCATGTTACCACAAGAACTTTTAAGATCATATCCGCATTAACGGTGGTAGCACACCAAAAAACCAAATGGTTGGTGCTCACTGCAGGGTAATTCCTCATCACTTATATGTGAAAAATTGAAGTCATGTTAAAACATACCCTTAAATCCATATGCCTCATCCTCCACTTTGGATAATACAACAACCTCCCAACACATGATTAAACACCTTAGGGGCCTTTAACAACAATTTCCAAATGCTAACAAACCCCAAGAATAAACCCATAACAGGCTTATATCCCACAGGTAGCATAGGGCAAGCAGAGAATGGCAAACACAAGCAGCACTGGGCAAGCAGAGAATGGCACACACAAGCCGCACTGGAGAAGCAGAGAATGGCACACACAGGCAGCACTGGGCAAGCAGAGAATGGCACACACAGGCAGCACTGAATAAGCAGAGAATGGCACACACAAGCAGCACTGGGCAAACAGAGAATGGCACACCCAAGCAGCATTGAGTAAGCAGAGAATGGCACACACAAGCAGCACTGGGCAAGCAGAGAATGGTTCACCCAAGCAGCACTGGGCAAACAGAGAATGGCACATACAAGCAGCAATGGGCAAGCAGAGAATGGCACACACAAGCAGCACTGGGCAAGCAGCGAATGGCACACACAAGCAGCACTGAGTATGCAAAGAATGGCACACACAAGCAGCACTGATTAAGCAGAGAATGCCACACACAAGCAACACTGAGTAAGCAGAGAATGGCACACACAGTGAGGGAAGGCAGTGACACAGTGCTGGTGCCCCATTACCATTTTGAATAAGGTGTGAACAGGTGAACAATGTGAGCAGTTTCAGTCTGGATTTCAAGTGTGAACAGTACAGACCTTTAGGATATAAACAATAGAGGTGTCACAAGTGTGAACAATACAGGGGATTACAGTCTGAATTTGAGGTTTAGACAATGCAGGGGCCAGTTAATCTCTGTAGTGATACATATTTTACATATGGTAAGCAGACACAGCATGTGGGGGGCCACAGAAGGGGGGGGTCAGCCCTGATGTACAGTTGGACAGCCCTGATGTACAGTATAAAAATTTGTGAGACCTTGCTGGATTTGAACGGGATTAGAAGTAAGTTCTCTAGTGGGTGTGTTAAGCATAGTGATAGCAAGGGGTGTTGAATGTACCCTGACCAGGTATGCCAGCATTTTCTCTGCTTGTTCCTCGTATTCTAGTACATTAAGCTACTCGAACAGGTGCTTGCGCTGTGCCTTTTATTTAAGGTAATGTGCCAGCTTTTCTTGTGCAGTTTGCAGTTGCTTAAATTT
Source organism: Xenopus petersii (assembly GCA_038501925.1). Taxonomy (NCBI): domain Eukaryota; kingdom Metazoa; phylum Chordata; class Amphibia; order Anura; family Pipidae; genus Xenopus; species Xenopus petersii. Next base: position 73,522,614 of record CM076680.1, on the reverse strand, counting down.
ATCAGGGTCTGGGTGCTTTGCCAATTCATCTACTAGCAGAGTAACTTCTCTAGGTCGGTTTGGCCTCTGCGATTTTTTTATTGTTTATCTCAGAATTTAACAGACTGCGTATATAGGCTTTTAAAGCCTCCCACTGTGTAAGATAATCTACTATCCCTTCATTTATTTTATTGAACTCTGCTATATCCTCATAGCTGCTGCTAATTGTCTAGGATACATAACCAACTGGGGTGTCGAGACCACCTGGGCTTTAAACGAGGATAGGTTTATCTGTAGTTCTAGGGGTGCATGGTCTGATATTCCTCTTGGAAGGTATTTAATGCCTGCTAGCATGGTCAAGGTTTTACCATTGGCAAATGCCATATCTAATCTAGATAGTACCATATGGGATTGTGAGAAGCAGGAATACTTGGAGTGTTTTCTTCCATGCCTCATATAGTCCCCCGGATGCCATTATTGGGCTCAAATTAGTGGGATCATCTTTGTACTGCTTAGGATCCCTCAAGTTCCTGCCCAGCGATGCATCAAATATAGTGTTGAAGTCTCCCATTACTATCACCGCTGCATGCAGGTACATTTAGATGAAGCGTAATAGCTGTGCTATACACTCGTCCTGGTATGGTGACAAGATATAGATGTTAGCTATAAAGACCTCTGATGATTAGATATATGCATGCAAAAACAGATATCTGCCTTTAGGATTCGACTTCAGAGTTTCCAATCTAAAGGGGATTGCTATAGCTATCAAAATGGTGACTCTGGGTGAGAAGGTGGAGTAGGTGACATGATATCCCCAGCCTACCCATGGCCTTTCGACCACCAGTAATCTGCTCCCTTATAGAAACGTCTACTGTAGGAGTGTTATGTTGGTGCCTGCTTTTCTTGCCAGGTCTAGAACCAGCCTACTTTTAACCAGGTCATTCATCCCCCTTACATTCCAGCTTAGATGTTTTACCACCATATTAGTGTGAACATAGGGTGGAATAACAGGAGAAACATTCTGGTCACCCATCCCCTATTGGATAGTGCACTGCACACAACTTCTTAAACAGTAAAATCATACCTGACCATTTTGTTGAACTGTGGAACTTATGCCCAACAGTATAAAGCAATCCCCTACCCCCCCTTTTGCACAGTGCCCCAACAGCTGACAGAATTTAGTACCAAACCTGAAACAGGAACTAGATAACTGTAAGTGGGCTGTGCTTGCTGCGCCTGGTCTCCCCAGACCGCGAACAGTGTAGCAGGGTAATGTGTCTCTACTGAGCAGCCTCCGGCCCAGGCCATCGACAAGACATTAATGGGCATTTCCCAATTTGTCCTGGGCAAGGCTGCAAGTGTTTTTGAAAGAGGTATTTGGTTCTAGAAGGAAGCTCAATATGGTTTTACCTTATGCACCATTAGCCTGTCATGGCTAAGGTTGCGTACCTCTTATGACAGACCAGTAACAGCTGTGGTTCGGAGCAGGTGGCGAGGCCTGTAGGGGAAGGATTTTGTTTTTATACTGGCCTGTTTAAGGTGAGGAGTAGGGATGGGCGCGCCGCAGAAATGGCGCCCATAGACTTGTATGGAGTCTTGCATCAAAAAAAAAAGACGCGTGTCAAAATTTTTTGGTGCCCATAGATTTTGATGGGTGCCGGTGGCGAATTTTTGGAGAAACCAAACGGGTCAAATTCACCCATCCCTTGTGAGGAGACGGTGTAGCTCTGTTCTTGTATCGGAAGGTTGTGTGCCTTTATCTCCTTGCGTCAGTCCACAAGTGCAGAATTTACTCTGTTTAGTAAATTTACCCCCAAGTCAGGGTTTCTGGTAAGAGTGAGTAGAGTGTCTACTTCCCTGATGTTGAAGAATCTTGCAATGAGAGGTCTTGCAGGTGTCCTCCTTATGTTCATTGCCATGCTTTTCTGCCATGTTTTGTGTATTGCACAACAAATACAGCAAGTTAGGGCATGCTTTTTCTTGAAACCAATAATACGTTTAGGGTCCTAACCATTCAATTTTCATTATGTACACCTCCCAAATAAAATGTGCACATTACATTAGTATGTGGTTTATTTTAGTTCTCATTTAAACTATCAATTAATTATTCCCTTAGGTTTAACAAGCTAAAAAAGGATGTAATTGGTAAGTTATGCAAATACCTTGTGCTGACCATACATATCTGTATGCAGATATTATTTGCAGACCAATTTATTTTCATATATATATATATATATATATATATATATATATATAGAGCATAATTTTGCCACAACAATTAGTGGCAAGGTTTATTGGATCCATAATGATCTCTTCTTCAGCTATACAATTCATATTTCCCTGGTGAATATGAACACGTTTCAATCATACTAGTTGCAAAGTGCAGCACTCTGGAGATCAAGTTAACCCTGTATTTAAAACCTGCCTTGAGTAGGTGTATGTACAATGCTACAAAACTGACGCCCTTCTCATAGCACCTGTGGAATGACAAAAAAGGAGGGTTGTGGATGCACACCTGAGGCCAATTTCAAAAAGTCTAATTCCCTGTCTCAATAATTCAAGTAAATATGCTAGTGCATATAAGCAGAGAGGTAAGATACCTATTTTACTATGATTAAAGGTAAACAAGTTAGGGACCACCGTATGGGGTTTACCTTGACGTGGTATGGTGGCTTATCAATTTTATGATCATAACTTTGTAACTAAAAACCCTGTTTCAAAACTACATGCACTTGCATATTTACTTGAATTATTGAGACAGGGAATTAGACTTTTTGAGTTTTTCACATAAAGTAATGCTATTAAGCAGAGAGGTAAGATACCTATTTTACTATGATTAAAGGTAAACAAGTTAGGGACCACCTTATGGGGTTTACCTTGACATGGTATGGTGGCTTATCAATATTATGATCGTAACTTTGTAACTAAAAAACCCTGTTTCAAAATTACATGCACTTGCATATTTACTTGAATTATTGAGACAGGGAATTAGACTTTTTGAAATTGGCCTCCACCACCCTCCTTTTTTGTATTTGTATTTTTTGTACCTGTGGAATGACACGCTCGTAGTAATGAACAGCATTTTTCTCCAGGCATGGATTAGTGATGAAATTCTGTGATTCGCAAACAGAAAGTTTTTTTTCAAAATCGTAGAAAAATTTTGCAGTGAAAAGAAAACACCAAAACAATCCCCATTGACTCCAATGCAGTTTTGCTACAAGAAAAGAAAATTGACTCCAAGGCATTTAGATGCATTTGTGTGAAAAAAGGTCCATTGAATCCACAAAATGCCCCTAGACGCCAATGCCTATTGTGCAAGAGAAACGGAGAGGTGAAAAAACGCCCATTGACTTCAATGCATCTTGTTTCTTGACTCAATACATCATGGTTTCAGGAATTTGTCAGCCAAGCTAATACAAGGTGTTTACATGAATGCCCATGGTCTATCATGTGCTGCCTCCTATATAATGTGGTAGAGGAATAGGCTCAGTTATACGGAAATCCATTATCCAGAAACCTGTGAATTACGGAAAGGATGTCTCCCATAGACTACATTTTATCCAAAGTTATTTCCCTTTTCTCTGTAATATAACATTATCTTGTACTTGATCTAAACTAAGATATAATCAATCCTTATTGGAAGTAAGACCAGTCTATTGGGTTTATTTAATGTTCAAATGATTTTCTAGTAGACTTCAGTTATGAAGATCCACATTATGGAAAGATTTGTTATCTGAAAAACCCCAGGTCCTGAGAATTGTGGATAATAGGCCCCATACCTGTATAAGAAATGCACATACATCCAGCAGGAATGTATTAGAGACTGCACAGACACTATTAGAGCTGCAAGGTCTTCTACAAAGTCTCCTGACAGATTTTGCAGAATTTAGTGTGATGTTCATCTTGAATTAAAATTCACTACAACTAAGCCTTTCTCATATACTGAAGTTGCCTTGTTTTATTTATTAAGAAAACCTACAATATAGTCAATATTTGTCACCTCTTGTCAGTAAAATATCCCAAAAATGATGAAAACTATTTCTCACAGGCTTTACCAGTAAGGATCAGGCCACACGAGCAGATTTGGGAAGATTAGTCGCCTCTTCTTCGGGGCGACAATCTCCCCGAACTGCCTTCCCCAAGCGCCGCGTGTGAATTGCTGCAGACGATTTTCATTTTAGCCAGCGGAGGGCAGGGGGAAGGCAGTTCAGGGAGATTGTCGCCCCCAAAAAGAGGCGATTTGTCGCTGGGGCGACTAATCTCCCCGAATCTGCTCGTGTGGCCTGACCCTTATATTTGACTAGCCAAAACGAATCTTTTTTGCACACTTGGTCATTAATGAGCAATTATATATCTTTGAATATAATTGTGCATATAATTGTCTCCTTCACTGCTTGTAATGCTAAAAACACAGTGTTTACTTTAAGTCAGTGCTTAGATTTATTATGCAATGCTTAGTAAAACGAACTTATTCTGATTATGTTTCATAGAAACTCTGTATTAGAAACCAAATAAACAAATGGCTTAATAATAATAAGCCACTCTCCATTAAGCCTTAGCATGCTGTGTCATGACTGCGTTCTTTGGATCAACCCCATTAAAAAAACATAAACGTTTACTCGTGGGATATTAGCTGATTGTATCAGCAGATACATGCTGTTAAATGTTATTGTTGTATATTCAAAGGGCACTAAGCAGCATTTGTTGCTGTAGGTAGGAATAAACAATGAACTAAGGAAAAGTGATGATCTGACAAAAGAGAGCAATAGGTTGCACTTGGTTTGATTAAAATATATAGACAAAAGTTATGAATTCATTTGGGCAAATGTTTTTCTTGGTCTTGTAACCCATGTTAATCAACCAGCTATTTCTAGTTTCTAGTCTAAGTAAGGATATCAAACCGAACTGTTTATTGACTACCATTAAAAAAACCTTTTCTCAAGTTACTAAAAATTGAGCAGTACCCTAAACCTAGGGGGTATCCTGGGAGCCACAGCTCTGCAACGAAGACAAGACTGTGATGAACAGTGTCGGACTGGGGGGAGGGGCCTGAACCCACAGGGGCTGCCGCAACAGGGCCCCCTGCCTTCACATATCGGTGCGCATCAGACGGGGGTGGGGTTTTTTGGAGGGCAGGCTGTGTGGATCAAGTCTGGACTGACGTGGCTCACCGTGTTTTTTCCTGTTGTCTCGTTGGCCCAGTCCAACCCTGGTGAAGAAAACAAGTGAGGCTTAAATTTAACAGTAACAATAAACAAGGGCAAATAATGTAGTCACAATAAGGCTAAGTTAGCAGGTAATGACCAGGAACTAGGATCCAATAGAAGATTAAAATGGGGGACTAGGGAGACAGGCAGAATAAGGTTTAGAGCTCAGAAACAAGATGCAGGAACAAGGACTTTCAGTTGTTTTTATTCTGCCCCAGTACTTTTACAGTATATACTATAGCCTGTGCTCTTCCATAGTAAAGGGGATGTAAGCACCAAATATATTTTTGCCTAATGAGAGGAATTGTATTTCTAAGCAACTTTCTAATATAAATTCTTTGAAAATGTAATTTGTTATAAAGTTATTTGTAAATGTAACCTTGCATAAGTCTTCACAGGTCTGTTAGTTGGTTTCAGCTACATACAGTAGTTTCAGAAGTCAAAACCACCCTTTCCTCTATTTCTTCCCCACCTTCCTTCCCCCCTCCCCTTTCTGACTCTTTTTTTTTCTGCACCAAGGCTTCTTCAATAGAGTTTATTGCATATGTAGATTCACAAAATAGATATATATCAAAAGTATGATGGGAACAAGTTTGTGATACCTTTGCTATCTTTGTATAGGTATCCGGAAAAACGTTATTCAGAAGGCTCCAAATTACAGGACAGCCATCTCCCATAGACTCCATTTTATCCAATTTTTTAAAAATGATTCGCCTTTTCTCTGTAATAATAAAACATTACCTTGTACTTGGTCTAAACTAAGACTTTATTTAAAGCAAAACTAGCTTACTGGGTTTATTTCATGGATATATCATTTTCTAGTAGGCTTAAGGTATAGAGATCCAAATTACAGAAAGATCTCTTATCCGGAAAATGCCAGGGCCTGAGCATTACAGGTCCCATACCTGTACAGAAGCATTGTTGTCATCACCTATGGAAAACTCAATAAAAAGTAAAGTTAAAAAAGTCAAAGCCAATAGAGCAAAGAAAAGAAAGCAACAGAGAGATACTACTACTATAATAGCAGTTGTTTACAAATTACCAGGCAACCTGGCCGGTCGCGAACTGCTGCTCATGGCGCACATACGCACATCAACGCAAGTGCATGGGCAAATAACACAAACAGTTGGAGAGAGGGGACCAGACATGGGGTAGGCGACAGAGGAGGTATGTGCCTGGCGCCCCCCCCCCCCCAGCTTTTGCACCCTAGGCAAGTGCCTAATAACCTTAAAACCACTGGTTGAGTCTTACTGATTTCTTTTTAGGCTTCTACCCACATGATAACTATCATGGCATTTAAGAAACTCTGTGCTTTATTGAGACTATCACTGGTCCCCTTAATAAAGGATATCGCCATGTACAGTATCAGTTTCAGTTATATAACTGGTGCTGACTGTTCCACAAGCAGTGCATGTAATAAGCTATGACTTATTACTGTCATGTCATAACCTCAGGTGAAGCCGTACTTACGCTGTGTGCTCTGTTTCTGGAATTAAAATAATGAATTCAATATTGAAATGGATTGTTTGTTACCAGTTATAACTGTGTTCAGCATCTCAAAAAATGACCATGGAATAAAGTAAACCGTAGCACTCAGTGGGAGTGTATAATAATGACTTTTAGGGTGGCCACCCGGCTCTAGAGCTCCAGAAAGATTTTAAAGCCATAGGAATAGCTACAGTATCTTACTGTACAACCGCTTTCCAGTTTCATACTGGGCCTTCATTTTGCACCTATATTTGTCAAAAATAAATGAGTTACTCTGTTTGCTCTGCTGTCATTTCACATATATGCTATACAGTATATAAGGGCTCATTTAAAAGGTGAAACTGCAGCCGCGGTCATGCAAAGATGGCCAGAGTTAACATGCTAACAAGGCTGCTAATTTCACTTGTACATTTTGATACAAACCACGACTGGACCCTACTCTTCTGCTTGGATGAATCTAACACACTGTGGCCATTGACACACAGAGGCCTGTTCCCACTGCTTGCTGCTAAAAACATGCAATGAAAACATGCTTAAAGGATCACCATAACTATCATTTTGCGCCTGAATTCTGTCAAAGCAATTTGAGAATTTTATTAATGCATAAATGATCCGTATAGTTGGGGTTACCACCTTCTGCTGATTGGGCAGGGGGTGGGTCTGGTGACATAAGGGTGGGCTTTGTAACTCCAGGGGCAGGGTTATGATGTGGTGATCCCTGATTGGCCTGTCCGGATTTCCTAATTTGGAATTCCAGACAGGCGATTTCACCCAGACAACCATCGCGAAAACCAGGCTGTCTGGGTGAAGAAAGATCAGGTGGCAACCCTTCCTATACTGTGCTGCATGGCATTACTTACTATATATAAAATAGGAAAGGCTTATTTTTGGGAGCTTGCTTATAATTGTACAGGTACTTTAGTTTTCAATTGAGCATAGAAAGAACAATCAAGGTCTATCCTCCCATTTGCAAAGCTTTGTACACCTTTTAGAAAGATTCTATAGCAAACAACCATCTCAAATTATTTTTTACATTTTTTGATATTTTTAAGAAGCCAAACATTTGATTTCAGTTTTCCATTACATTTTATTAAATTACTGTTTATTTGCTTTAATTTCTTCCGGAAAACCCCAGGGCCCGACCATTCTGGATAAGAGGTCCCATGCTGGGGTTTTCGGGATAACGGATCTTTCCGTTATTTGGATCTCCATAGCTTGTCTATTAAAATATCATTTAAACATTAAGTAAACCCAATAAGATTTTTTTTTTGCCTCTGATAAAGATTAATTATATCTTAGTTGGGATCAAGTACAAGATATTGTTTTATTATTACAGAGCAAAAATCATTTTTAGAAATTTTAATGTGTAGATTAAAATGAAGTCTATGGGAGATGGCCTACCCATAATTCAGAGCTTTCCCAATAATGGTTTTCCAGGTAATGGATCACATACCTGTATTACATTTAGACAAAGGGAAATATGCAGGATAAGTCAATTACAATAGCTGAACGTATAGCACTGTGAATTCAGCATGTTGTATAGTTTTTTTTTTTAGCAGTGAAGCCCACATTGTATATTCAGCAAATGAAAACAATATGTCTGAGTAGAATTAAGGCAGAGGTTGTGCTCAGTAAGCCTGCAGCAAAGAAACCACTTGTCTGAAATTGGGTGCCCTTGGCTAGCTATTGCAGGGTGTAATAGGACTACACAAAGCCTTGTTCCCTCAGCACACAAGTCATAGTGCAACTAAACCTATTTTGAAATCTGCTCTAAAGCAAATACGGTATATTACATATTTCACCTTTTCATTTAAAATACATTTAATGGCAATAGAGGGTTACCAACAATGAAAAAAATGCATTTCTAAAATCATAAAAAACTGGATGCCTTTACTGTCGGAAAAAATGAACTACTGCAGGAATCATGTTTTTAGTTTAGAGAGAAATAGCCTTGCTAAAATGTCAGGCAAAGGAAATTTATGACGAGGTTGGCCTATTCCTTATAATGAACACGCTCGAATTTCTTGCAATAGGAATTCATAAAATGGAACTATTTCAGACATAGCAATGAGATGCTAGAAGGTTCAGGGGGGAGTCCTTTCACCTCTTGGATCTATAACTCATTACAGATTTTCTTTGCCTTGTGCCCCTTTATTATATGACCACACTAATGTTTTTATATATTTTTTTTCTGCAATAGAAATACAGAAACTCATATTGATATCTCACAGCTTGCATGAAATGAAGCACCACGAGACAACATTGGTTACAGCACTGATATTAAAAAAAATATATGACAAAGTGGATTATAATGAGTGATTTAAATGGGGTGAGGCACATTGAGTTATCTTAGCCAAATGTCTAGAAGTTTAGTCTTTTTGCAGCTAGTCTAAAAAAAGACTATGTCATTTTCCATTTCACACTAGTTCCTTATGGTTATAAAGCTGCTTGCCATTCTCAGTATTCCTTCTATAGGAACTTTCTGCCAAATCATGTGTGTTTTTATGGGGGTACCCTGTAGCCCAGATTCTAGATGATACTCTTCTACATCTAAAGAGGAGGATGGCCTCCCTTGGATTCAATTCTAAAAGCAGTCAAACCTGACCCTTCAAAAAAGCAAGGGGCTCAGGGGACCTTCCCCATAGGCTAACATTGACTTTGGTTGGTTTTAGGTGGCGAACTATGGGGTCGAAGTTTTTTTTTAAAGAGACAGTACTTCGACTATCGAATGGTCGAATAGTCGAATGATTCTTAGTTCCAATCGTTTGATTCGAAGTCGTAGTCAAAGGTCGAAGTAGCCCATTTGATGATCAACGTAGCCAAAAAAAACATTCAAAATTCGAAGTTTTTTTTCTTCTATTCCTTCACTCAAACTAAGTAAATGGGCCCCCAAAAGTTTAAAAGTTTTATTACTCATCCTTCTATAGAGGCCCTCTCCTATTTATATTCCAGTTTCTTATTCAAATCAATGCATGGTTGCTAGGGTAATTTGGAGATTACAAACCAGAGAGCTGCTGAATAAAAAGCTAAATAACTCCAAATGAAAACTAATTGCAAATTGTCTCAGAATGTCACTCATACTAAATGTATACGTTTAAAAGAACGGCTCTGAAATATCGGTAAACCCCCAAAGCAGGTAAAAGTGAATCAATTATTGTAGTATTGTATATTAGTCAACTGATAGGTAAATATCCCCTTTAACAGAGTTGTGAAGAACTTTGCAAGATGGAGTTCTACCGCAATGTGTCATTAGACAAAACCATTAGTGCAGAAAGGGACAAGCTAAGAGATTCTTTCAACTACAATTACAAGCCAGGAATACATCTAACATAGGAACATATAATTACTTAATTGATTCTCAAGGGCACTCTCAGTATTTCTTGTTTTTGATGTATGAATGCAGTTGACCAAATATGAGTACATCATTTTTAATACATAATTCAGTTTATTAAAATATTTTGTCAGATTTAATGATTACGGTAATATTATCTGTGCAGAAACTCATCAGGGCTCAGCCAAACAACAGGTAGCATTGACTGTCACCAATTTAAAAGCAAGCGTCTTATTGGTTGCTTTAGGGTACTGCTCCTGGCCAAACCTGGTATGTTTTATGTCATATGGGGCAGATGTGTTGTGTTCCTGCAGTTACTCTTACATGCGTGGCTAGATTGAGGCATGAGTAGGGTGTGTGGAAGTGAAAATTAAATACAGAGCTGCATTATTATTATTATTATTATTATTAATAATAATAATAATAATAATCATAATAATAATAATTCAGTTTATTTTATCCAAATACACCACCTGCTTATTTGTTATTATATGGGGAATAATGTAAACCCCACTGTGAAAATAAAGGAGATTAGAAATCGCCAAGCACAACAGGTCATGGAACTCCGCAAAATCCGGGTCTGGCTGCTGGCACAGATACATATTTGGGGGCAATATGATGGATTTTTTGCTACTGCTGCGGGCACAGGTACACACAGCCAATGTGATTGATTTTTGGCTCCTGCTGGCACAAGTACATATTTTTTGGCTGCTGTTGGCACGGGTACAGATTGGGGGCAATATGAGGGATTGGCTGCTGCTGGCTCAGGTATATGGGGCAATATGGTGGTTGCTGGCACATGTATACAGATGTTTGGGGCAATATTATTAACATGTATTTATATAGCGCCAACATATTGCATAGCACTGGTGGATGTTTGACTCCTCCTGGCACAGGTACAAATTAGGGGCAATATTATGTTTTTTTAAGATGGTTCTGGCATAGGCACAGATTGGGGGGTAACAATATGATGGATGCTTTGGCTTATACTGGCACAGGTACAGACTTGGGTCTTGGGGACATTCTGAGGAATTGATTGCTGTTAGCACATGTACAACTGAGGGCAATATGATAGGTGCTGGTACAGGTACATAGGGCAATATGATGGCTGCTGGTAGAGGTACAGGGGTGCATTATTATTAATAATAATAATAATAATTCAGTTTATTTTATCCAAATCCACCAGGTAAGGTGGGAAATGTTAATGCAGGACCAGGTGGGCGGCACTAATTGAAGCATTTGCCTAGGATTCTAAAATACCTTGCCCCAACCCTGGCAGAAATGCCATTTGCCTGGAGACTGGAGTACAAGTCCATGTGAGGAGCAGCGAGCAACTCTCTGCTATTAAATCGCAGTCAGCTACTCGCAGTGTGATGGGACAAGCTGGGAGACAATTGCCTGGCAGAGTTATGCAAGTGTTTCCTATGATCCTCCAGCAGCTACACCTGGATGTCCATCCATGAGCAGCCGCCCACTGTCGCCCTATCTCCCTTGGAGCCACTTAGCGCTGCATTCAGCACGTCGGACAGCTCCCGTTGCACCGCAGCTCATTCATTTCGTGGCAATCCGTCGACGTGACGAGACAACCCGACCAATCCAGTTTTCCTCTTTCTTTTAAAAAAAAAAACTCCCGTTGCCCGAGTAGGGGGCGGGACTGGTGTCTGGCAGCTTCTCCCCCGTAGGCCGCCTGTGTGCCGCGCTGCACTGGGACAGAATAGGGCACAAGTGTCGCTTTCACCTTGTATGCTACTGCTACTGCCGCTGCTGCCGTGTGCTTTAAAGGGGACATATACCATCATTGAACACTCTCCTCAAATCAATTGGCCATGCTATAAAATAGAAGAAAATCGCCTGTTTAATATACCTTTCTGGGAAAATTTAGTTTCAAAAGCTTTAAAAGTGATGTCGCTCCTCCCTTTATCTGGACTTCCTGTGCTGCAATGTATACAGGCTGTACAAGCGGCCGACGGCTCTCCCTTTCTTTCATCAGCGAGCCGCAGCCACTGAGTAGGAGAGGGCGTGCAGACCTGGGCGGCGCAATGCGATGATGTCATCACTTACGCTGGAGTCCTACAAGGCGCGCTCGCATCATTCTCACAGGCTGCTGCGCTCGCCCCTGTCTAGCTTCTCCATTGCGAGCGCAGTTCCCTCACTGCACACCGCAAAAGCATCAAGCTCTTGCCTCCGTTTTCATGTGCACCTTCCCTGCACTGATCCAAATTATGCCTCCTTTCTGTCTTCCACCCCCTTTCTGGCAGCTTCATTTGGCCTGGTGAAACAACTCCGAGCAGTCACTCATCACCCCCCTCCCTCTCGTCCCCCCTCAACAATGTGTTTCTCCACACTACACAAGAGGTAGGGACAGGTCGCACAGGGCATGATAGATTTATCTCCACTAGTTGCCCTTTCCGCTACCCCCTCCCCCCATGAATTTCCCTGCACGACACAAGGAGGGAGCGGGTCTCAGGGGCAGCATTGATTTCGCCTTTCTGTCTGTGTATGTGTGTGAGAGGGGGGCAGGCAGGCAACAAAAACCAAGACCTGTCAAGCGTTTCTGCTGTGTAGTTATCTGTGATGTAAAGAGGAGGGGGAGCCGGTGGAGGGGATCAACAGCCAGGGAAGGAGAGAGAGCGGGTAACAGAGGGGAAGCAAAAGCCGGTAAGAGAAGAGGAAGGAGAGTCAGAAAAGAACTTTGAAGCAGGCAATAAAAATGACACGATGGCTGCGTGTGCAGCTGGGAACAGGCAGTGGGAGGGGAGGGGTTATCCCAGCAATAGCAGAGTTCAGCCAGTTTTGGGACCATTTCCTGTGAGAGAATGAACAGTCACTCCCACTCTTCATTTCAGCCTAGACACCGAGCAGAGAGGTTCTCTCTGCAGCTCTGATATAATGATATAATGTTTTAGGAGGTAAATTGCTTTCAAAATGTTTTTTTTTCTGCATCATTACATATTGTGTGGATGGACAATTGCAATATCTGAATATAAAGATTATATGAAATGTCCCCTTTAATCGCAAGGCTTATTGGCGAGGCAGGTGCGTGTTGGCTGTGCCAGTTCTACTACTGCATCTGATAACAAGCGCCAGGACTATATCAAGGGCGTTGCACATGACTGAGCGCTGAGACGCTCTTACTATGGAAGAGGAGAAATACTTACCGGAGCTGATGGCAGAGAAAGACAGTTTGGACCCTTCCTTTGTTCATGCCTTGCGCCTCCTGGATGATGGTAAGGATTTACTTACCCAGGCGCTGCTATGCTGTTATATGGGTGCTGCTACATGGGTGCTGTTACATGGGTGCTGTTATATGGGTGCTGTGGGTGCTGAAGCAGCAGCATCACTATGTGGGGGTACAGACTGCAACATCAACTACAGGAATTCACCTTTGTGCAAAGGAAACTAATGGACCAAACCATTTGGGACAGAAAGTAACACGTATGGCAGCCAAAAATCACCAGAGCATTTATTATTTGTTTGCTATACTTATATTCCCAATGGGCCCTTTTATCAAAACAAAGGTTTTTTTACACGTTTAATTTGAAAGGTTGTAATTCATTTTTCCCTGGCAAAGAAATTGCTTAAGTTATAGTTGTGTCTTTCTAAAATGCACAAGAATGTTTGTCCCCTGCACATGTAGGTGCTGCATTCCTTTCTCTTTTTGGGCTAAATGTACTTGGCAGATTCCAGATGTACACGAGTCTGAATTCTGCACAGAACAGGCATGTCTTTTAGCAAAAAAAAAACTGTTTTTGGTATAATGAAATGAAATGATGAGCACTGCAGTATTCCAATATACATTAATGACAACTGAAATGGTTTTCAAGGTATTTGTGAATGTAATTGTAACTGAAAGTGATATAGATATGGGGTTTATTATCCAGAATACCTGGAACCTGGGGATTTCTGCATAAGAAATCTTTTGGTAATTTGGATCATCCTACCTTAAGTCTGCTAAACATAAATAAAGCAGTAAATAAACCCAAAAGGGTTGTTTTAACACCAATATGGATTCATGCAGCATAAAGTACAGGGTCTAGTTTTATTATTAGAGAAAGTGGATATTTATGGATATCAGGGATTCCAGATAAGCATTGTTGTATCTGTATTTGTTTTTCCCTTTTTGTTCTCTGATTGGAGGAAAACTGAGTTCTCCTCTAGGTCTATTAATCTGCTTGCTTCTGCTACATTATCATGAGTATAACACACAGGGATATACTGCTTTTATTTACATTAACAAATAACTTTAAAACTATTGAAAATGTGTTTTCCATTTACTTTCATTATGCAAAGGCAGTTTTTATGTTGAGTTTTTATGTCCCCATTAAAAGCAGAGAACATAGGGGCCCTTGATTACTTGTTTTGCGGCATGACAGCCTGTTGGAAGCCAGAACACGTTAGTTACATTACTGAACAGTTTTCTCTTGTGTAAATGTTTAGTGGTGCCAAGACTGCAATTTTTGTAAGTTGAGATCTGTTATGATCTGTGCCCTGATGCTGCTTGTTATGTCTGCCATGTTTGCCTTACCTCTGCCAAGCAACATTAATAATACATAAACATCACCAGCGTTTGCTGATGATAGATAATGCACAGCCCCAGCATCCCAAACTTATCAAACAATGCAGAGACAGAAATCTACTTTTGGGTTTGACTTCAGGATATACTGTAAGTGTTTTTGTATGTGCAGTACAAGGTACAATTTCTAAGCATGACACACTGTAATTATGCTTTCCTACGTCATGCTATTACTATAAAGTGTGTTGGCCCATGTCTGAGAAAGAAATGATCTTGCAGTGGAATCATTTTGCAGCAGGGGGAGCATGTGCTGTATGGCATTTGTAAATACCGTCCTAGAATATAGAGAGCGCAAATGAAAACACCAAACTAACCATGACATGATTTATGGGATACGTCAGGTAACACATGACATTATGTTATCTTCTTTAAATTAATTTGAACTCATTACATACCATTTTATGTGACTTTCTTTTGTCTAGTTGTCTGTAATAAATCACGCAGTGAAAAAACTTCACCCGTTGACTTGCATATCAAGTAGAAAATGATGGCGCAATAGAAGAACTTTAATTGCATTGAACAATATGCACAGCATGGATTTGTAATATTAAGTCTAGTTCTAGTGGTGGAAGAAGAAGAAAAGGGTATTTACATGCAATTCCATACTGCTTTTGTTAACGTTGTAACCAGAGAAAATACTGTACTTTGGGTCAACTTTTACTGTTTGCTAGAATGGAATTCTGGTATTGGAAAGTTTAGGGACCCGGTATGGTAAATAACCAATTATTTCTGAAGTGGTGACTTTTCAAATTATGTATAGCCCCATCATATATATATTATACAGTTTTAAACTACTCATAATATAGAAAAAATATGGCTTGGGGATTTATCTAAAGATTTTGGAGATATTGGAAGACTATGGGCTTTGATCTAAGGACTATGGTGTGTTACACAAGGAGGTTTGTTATGGCTTCAGGTGGCAGGAAGACTGGAAACATATTAAGACTATGTCCTCTGTTCTTTTTTTCCTGGAGAAATGAAACCCGTGATTGGCATGGGACTGAAATGCCCCCAGAGAGAAGCTCTCAGGGACTAACATTGTCTCCAGCAGCTGTCAGAACTCTGACTCTCCTACACTGAGTGAAGACGGTGGCCTCATTCATTCTGGCTCAGCACCAGCCCCCTGCATGTATTAGATGAGCTAGTGCAACTTGTAAAAACATCCCCCCTCATTCCTTGATTTAATTGAGCAGGCAGAACGTTTTTATCTTATACAGAGGCTCTCACAGTACAGGGTTCTCTATTACAGGCTGAAGCAGACTAGCATTTTTCATACAGTGGCAGAACGGCACTGTCCTAGTGTCCCGTAACTCCATTAAGCATCCTGAACGTACAGTATTTATGTAGCTATAACATATTTTCATATAATTTCTCTGTTTTTCAGTGCTATTTTAATTTTATGTTCCCTTGTCTTTTCAGTTGGACCTGAGAACTTGTAAGTTATAGTCAAATTAATACAGATATAGTGTTTATTTAGTCAAAATGCAATTATAGTGATTACATGCTTTGTTTTTTTTGTATTGACTGAGATGGTCATGGTATGAGTGGCTTGAATGGTAAGAGCTGAGCAGGATTGCAAAAAAAAAAAAAAACCCTTTAATAAATATAAATCAGACAAAACATACAAATATTTATACAAAGAATTAAGAAACGCTTTTGGGCTTTCTGTTTTGAAGGGTAATGAGATGTATGAAAAAGCCAATTAGATATTGAATGCAAGAATGAAGAAATATGAATATATTGATATCATTGACAGGGAAATTATCCAAAGAGTATAAACCTACTAAACCAGCTATGAAGTTACCAGGAAGAAGACACAGATGTATCTGGCCACATGCACAGTAAGGAAGATGCAGAGGGAGATAAAAAAAAATCCAAGGTCACAGTCAGAAATGAACAGTGTCTGCACTTTGGCTATAGCAAGGCTCAAAAGCAACAACAAGAAATAATTGATAGTGACTGGAGTTTGCCATATATCCTTAGATCCAAGTGATATGGGCAGATGATGCCAAAATGAAATTCCTTGGCTATGAAGCTATCAATAAATTTGCTGTCAAAAGAGGGAAGCACATCAAAAAACGAGCCTTCTAATGATCATGAAACATGTTAGGGAATCACTGATGTTGTCTAGCTAACGCTGGGGCCCTTTCTCAGTTGAACAGCAGTGAATTGTTATATTAGTATGATTTATTTATACAGTATAATGCTGTCATATTCTGCAGTGCTTTATTCATAATGTTTAATCTTGTACATTAGTCTCATTAGTCGCGTTAGTCTTGGTCTCACTGGAGTTAGCAGTCTTATTTCTCTATCATAGACAAGCACTAGGGTTATCATCACAGGGACATCAGAAATTATTATTTAGCCTACCATTATTTGTTTTGACTTTTGGAAGAAACTGTAGGGAATCCTTTGAGAACTTATAAATGCAAGTACTAGAAACTCAGGATTATTTTGTAAACCCATAGTTTAAGAAATACCTGTGCTAGAATAAAAGCGTCTAGTTGTAATGGATGCTGTACCTGTCTCCCAAGATGGCGTCCAAGATGGCATTACTCCCCACCGCATGGCTCCTGCATCATCTTCTTCCCACTCCCTGATTGGTCGCCTGCAACAGCGCCGGCGTCGGAATGGACGCCGGCGTCAGAACGCCGGCGTCACTGACGCCAGCGCGCCGGAACTGACGCCAGCGCGCCGGAACTGACGCCACTGCGTCGGAACTGACGCCACTGCGTCCAGATTGGCGCGAACCCTTTGCCTATTTAAGGCGGACTTGTTATTGACTCAGTGCCCAATTATAGGTTCCAAGCTATTGCGTTCCTGGGTGTGACTACTGCTTATATTGATATACTGTGTACCGACTCTTGCCTGCCTTCTCGTATTGTTTATTGCTGCCTGTACTGACCCTTTTGCCTGTCCCCGACTACGTCTTTGATAAATCCTTCTTGTACTGCGAACCTGGTCTGGTCTCCTCCTTGGTCCTCACTCCAACGGTGCCTTCGGGCCCTTACAGTATAATTGGGCCATGGACCCTCTAGAGGAGACGCAAGCTCGGCCTGACGAATCTGGGTCCGTTGTGGAGCTGACTAACCGCATGCAGGCCTTTGAAGTCCGGCAGTCTCGCTACAGCAAAGTCATGGAGACAATCCTAGAGAAGCTGTCTGTTCTCTCTCCTGCAACTCCTGTTCCTGTCTCATCTGTGCAAGTCCCGCAAGTCTCTGAGCCACGCATTCCTGCACCGCCACTCTACTCTGGTGATCCCGAAGCCTGCAGAGGATTTGTCAACCAATGTCTGATCCAATTCTCTCTGCTTCCGGGACAGTTCGTCTCTGAGTGCGCAAAGGTGGGGTATATTATTACCCGTTTGTCTGGAAAGGCTCTAGAGTGGGCATCTCCGTTTTGGGAAAAGAAAGACACCCTGATCTTCGATTCCAAGGCCTTTTTACAGGAGTTCCGCACTGTTTTTGATGCTCCCGGTCGGGCTGCTTCAGCTTCTGCCCGCCTGTTCCAGATTCGGCAAGGTTCCCGTACAGTCCCGGAATATGCTATTGAGTTCCGCACGCTGATGGCTGAAACATCCTGGAACAATGACAGCTACCATGCAGCTTTCTATAATGGTCTGTCGATGCATATTAAGAATGACCTTGTTTCTCGGGACATACCCACTCAATGGGAGGATCTTGTTGCTTTGGCTATCAGAATTGATACTCGTCGGAGAGAGCATCTTGCAGAGGTAGGGCGAACGAAGAAGTTCTTGCCAGTCCTGGCTCCTCGCTTCCGGAGGCCTCTTCTCACTCCTTTGGCTCCTGCTTTCCCTCCTCCTCCAGCTAAAGAGGTTTACTTGGGTAAAGTCGATCACTCTTGCCATTCCTCTGATCGTCGCTTGCTCCTCCCAGTACAGATTTTGATGGGCTCCAAGACGATTTCCGCTCAAGCGTTCCTGGACTCCGGTGCTGCGGGGAATTTCATGGACAAAGCATTTGCAGAAAGTCATTCTTTTCCTCTCCAATCCCTGGCAACACCCCTCCGAGTTCTTGCCATAGATGACCGTCCATTGACATCGGCTATTATCTCTCAATCTACTATAGAACTCTCCTTCAGAGTGGGCACCCTTCATCTAGAGAGACTGTCTTTTCTCTTAATCGACTGCCCTTCAACTCCCATTGTGCTGGGGTTGCCCTGGTTGAGTGTCCATAATCCGGTCATTGATTGGTCCTCTGCCCAAATTTCCCGTTGGAGTCCCTTTTGTCAACATAACTGTTTACCCTCCAATTCTCTTATCAAAGTTTCTTCTGTGACTTCGAATCCATCCTTGCCATCTGTCTATCAGGCCTTCGCTGATGTGTTCAATAAGAAGTCGGCTGAAACCTTGCCCCCTCATCGCCCCTATGATTGCCCTGTTGAACTCCTTCCTGGAACCATGCCTCCTCGTGGCCGCACCTATCCGCTTTCTCCTTCCGAAACCTCTGCCATGAAAGATTACATCCGGGAGAATCTTCAGAGAGGTTTCATCCGTCCATCCTCCTCTCCTGCTGGAGCCGGATTCTTCTTTGTGGAGAAAAAAGACGGCGGTTTGAGGCCTTGTATTGATTACAGAGGGTTGAATAAGATAACTTTGAAGAATCGTTACCCTCTCCCTCTCATCTCTGAATTGTTCGACCAGCTCAAGGGGGCCAGTGTATTTACTAAATTAGATCTTCGTGGGGCCTATAATCTTATCCGGATCAGAGAGGGAGACGAGTGGAAGACTGCGTTCAACACTCGAGATGGGCATTACGAGTACTTAGTGATGCCGTTCGGCCTTTGTAATGCTCCTGCAGTCTTCCAGGAGTTTATTAATGATATTTTCCGGGACTTGTTAGGGCAAAGCGTGGTCGTTTACTTGGATGATATCCTCGTTTTTTCCAAGTCACTTAATGAACATCGCTGTCAAGTCCAGGAGGTTCTGTCCCGTCTGAGAAGGAACAATCTCTTTGCTAAATTAGAGAAGTGTTCTTTCGAAGTGTCGTCCATCTCTTTCCTCGGATACATCATCTCCCAGCAAGGCTTCAAGATGGATCCAGCCAAGGTTTCTGCAATCCAAGATTGGCCTCTCCCCACCAGTGTCAAGGCTGTCCAAAGATTCATTGGCTTTGCCAATTACTATAGACAATTTATTAAAGGTTTTTCGTCCAAAATCTCCCCAATCCTGGCTCTCATCCGTAAAGGGGGAAGACCTCAGCATTGGCCTCCGTCAGCCTTAGAAGCCTTCAAGAACCTCAAAGAATCCTTCTCTTCTGCCCCAATCCTTAGACACCCTGAACCCCTTCAACCTTTCTTCGTCGAAGTTGATGCCTCGGATGTCGGTGCTGGAGCCATATTATCTCAAAGGTCGTCTGCCGATGGGAAATTACATCCCTGTGCCTTCTTCTCTAAAAAATTCTCTCCTCCTGAACAGAATTATGACGTGGGAAACCGTGAGTTGTTGGCCGTTAAATTGGCTCTTGAAGAATGGAGACACTTACTTGAGGGTTCTGCAGTGCCTGTAACCATCTTTACCGACCATAAAAACTTAGAATATATCCAGTCACTCAAGCGTCTCAATCCCCGACAAGCCAGATGGTCTCTCTTCTTCTCACGCTTCAACTTCATCATTACTTTTCGTCCCGGTTCCAGAAATAAAAAGGCGGATGCCCTCTCCCGAAGCTTTGTTTCTGATGATCCCATTTCTGAAGACCCAGAACCAATATTACCTCCTGCAAAGTTTATTGCCGCATTGTTTCCTTCCTTGGCCTCCAACTTATTGTCTGCCCAATCCTCTGCTCCGGGGAATACTCCTGTGGGTGTGGCCTACGTTCCTCCTGAATTTTGTCATGATATCCTGGTCCAGGCTCATAATTCGAAGCAAGCAGGTCATCCTGGAATCAAGAAAACTACAGAACTCTTATCTCGCCTTGTTTGGTGGCCATCTTTGAGGAAGGATGTTAAAGATTTTGTCTCTTCATGCTCCATCTGTGCTGTTTCTAAGTCTGGACATTCCCCTCCCAAGGGGTTATTGTTGCCCTTACCCATCCCATCCCGGCCATGGACTCATTTGGCGATGGACATCATTGTGGATCTTCCTGTTTCTTCTGGTTTTACTGTGATTTGGGTGGTAATCGACAGATTCAGCAAAATGGCACATTTTACTCCCCTACGTAAACTTCCTTCTGCTCCAGAACTCTCCAGATTATTCATTGAACATATCTTCAGGCTTCACGGTTTTCCTGCGGAGATCGTCTCTGACCGTGGGTCTCAATTCGTCTCGAAATTCTGGAGGTCCCTTTGTAGTTCCCTTGGTGTTTCCCTTCAGTTTTCTTCAGCCTACCATCCCCAGTCTAATGGAGCAGCAGAAAGAGTCAATCAGGCCCTCGAACAGTTCCTCCGGTGTCATGTGTCTTTATGCCAAGACGATTGGGCTGACCTCCTTCCTTGGGCTGAGTTTGCCCATAATAATGCCTTACACTCTTCCTCTGAAAAGTCTCCTTTTTTCTGTGTTTATGGTATTAATCCTTTGGCTTTCCCTCAGGATCTTCTTCTTACGAATGTTCCTGCTGCCAATGACCAAGCTGCCCACATGATGGCGATCTGGCATGCTACTACTGCTAATCTGGAGAAGAGTTCGTTGGCACAGAAAAAGTTCGCTGACAAGAGAAGAGTTTCCTCCCCTCCTTATGCCCTGGGAGACAAGGTCTGGCTTTCCACTCGGAATATCCGTCTCAAAGTTCCAACACCCAAACTGGGTCCAAAGTTCATCGGCCCCTTTCCTGTCATAGACATCATCAACCCTGTGGCGGTCCGGTTGCAACTCCCTCCCGAGATGCGGATTCCGAATGCCTTCCATGTGTCTCTCTTAAAGCCTGCAAATTCTTCTTCTTCTTCTTTCTCCTCCCCAGCTCCTGTTCTTGTGGATGGTCATCAGGAGTTTGAAGTGCAGAAGATTCTGGACTCTCGATTTTCTAGGGGTTCCCTGCAGTACCTTATCGAATGGAGGGGGTTCGGTCCGGAAGAGTGTTCTTGGGTGAGGAGCTCCGATGTTCATGCCCCTCTCCTTGTTCGGAATTTTCACAGACGCTTTCCTTCTAGCCCTGGTCCTGGGGGTCCTGGGGCCCCCCCTAAGGAGGGGGGTACTGTAATGGATGCTGTACCTGTCTCCCAAGATGGCGTCCAAGATGGCATTACTCCCCACCGCATGGCTCCTGCATCATCTTCTTCCCACTCCCTGATTGGTCGCCTGCAACAGCGCCGGCGTCGGAATGGACGCCGGCGTCAGAACGCCGGCGTCACTGACGCCAGCGCGCCGGAACTGACGCCAGCGCGCCGGAACTGACGCCACTGCGTCGGAACTGACGCCACTGCGTCCAGATTGGCGCGAACCCTTTGCCTATTTAAGGCGGACTTGTTATTGACTCAGTGCCCAATTATAGGTTCCAAGCTATTGCGTTCCTGGGTGTGACTACTGCTTATATTGATATACTGTGTACCGACTCTTGCCTGCCTTCTCGTATTGTTTATTGCTGCCTGTACTGACCCTTTTGCCTGTCCCCGACTACGTCTTTGATAAATCCTTCTTGTACTGCGAACCTGGTCTGGTCTCCTCCTTGGTCCTCACTCCAACGGTGCCTTCGGGCCCTTACACTAGTGGCCTTCCACTATATTTTCTTTGTTTGGCTTTTTTAAAGAGGTAGAATTCAAAATTTAAGCAAATATGCTGAAAGTACTTTCCCGAACACTATTGCAATTTAATTTGAAGAAAAGTTAACAATCCTCTTTTTCTTTGATATCATTTAGGACCAGAACTAGGGGTAGGCAGAAAATGCACCTGCCTAGGGTGCAATGGCAAAATGAGCACCCCCCCAAATAAAAGCATGATTTGTCTCTTCAGGGCCAGTAACCTGACAGTGGTAGGATAAGAAAGCCTTTTGATTGGAGAGACCTCCTACATAGATAATTAACTCCTGGGGCACCAGCCCTTCTGCAATCCTCATTTCACTGTAGGAACTCTCAGACAGAAGTACAGAAGTATTTAGTGAAGCACTTTCTGCACATTTACGTTGACTTTTGGTTACTGTATCTATGTATGGATACTTTTAATGTATCCCAGCCACTGTTTTCATTGATCATTTTATAGCAGACACATATTTACACTATACATGGGCATTTTGTGATGTCCAATGCATGTTTAATTTTATGAATATATGATCTTTTACATATTTTTACCTATACTAAAAAGTAAAGCATTTAAGCAAATATTATTCAATAATGATATAAACAAAAGTTAAAATGCATATAAAGGAAGGTGTACGTTTCAGACCATGGACAAGGGAGCAGCTTATTGTAATTTACTCTTTTCAGTGTGTTGAAATACCTTTACTTGTACAACAAAGACATGTATGTTATTATCCTTGTGGTATTCTGGTGTTTACTGCTACATCTGATGCTTGCATTTCTACTCAGTAGTCTTTCCACTGTATGGAAATCATAGCTTTAAACTGGTTGTGCATTTGTTTTACAGAAATGTATTATCCCACATCATAGTCAAAAGATTTGAGCTATATTTTCTATTATGATAACCCTGAAGGCCTCATTTGCAAAACGGTGTGCAAAGTGCAAAAGAGGCAGCAACTGGGGATTTGCTTGCACTTTGCACACTGTTTTCAGTTATATGCTAAAAGCTGCAGGCCTCTGCACTCTATTTGAGAGTACAGAGACCATTGGCACAGCCTTCAGATCCAGTGTTGGTCAACGCAGGATCCAAGTGAGGTGGGCAGGGGGAGACACGTATGTGTGTATCGAGACCCCGTCCTAAGGCAGGCAGTATGGACAGGGTTGAGCTGCGCCTTCTGCTTTCTATACTGAGCACTGGGTTTCAAATTACGTGCAAGTTAGGGGCAGGTAGGGGGATGCCTTTATGCCTCCCATCTATGACCATTGGGTCCTGCTCTGACTAACACAGTCAGCTCTGGATCCGAAGGCCGTGCCGGAAGTTTCTGTGCTCTGAAAAGAATTACAAAAGCCTGTGGCTATTTGTACAAAGCCAAATGCAGTGTATAAGGAGCACTGAAAAACCTAATTTTTGCCTTTTTATTGTACTTTTAGGGGCACATTTACTTAGCTCAAGTGAAGGAATAGAAGAAAAAAACTTTGAATGTTTTTTTTGGCTACTTCGACCATCGAATTGGCTACTTTGACCTTCGACTACGACTTCGAATGGAACGATTCAAACTAAAAATCGTTCAACTATTCGATAGTCGAAGTACTGTCTCTTTAAAAAAAAACTTCGACCAAGTACTTCGCCACCTAAAATTTACCGAACATCAATGTTAGCCTATGGGGAAGGTCCCCATAGGCTTCCTAACAATTTTCTGATCGAAGGAAAATCGTTCGAATCGTTAGATTCGAAGGATTCAATCGTTCGATCGAATGATTTTTCCTTCGATCGTACGATCGTAGGAAATGGGGTAAATCCTTTGACTTCAATATTCAAAGTTGAAGGATTTTACTTCGATGTTCGAATATCGAGGGTTAATTAACCATCGATATTCGACCCTAAGTAAATGTGCCCCTAAATGCTGCATTCAGCTTTGCAAATAAGGCCTTCGTTATTTTTAACACAAGACCCATGTACAGATATACATTTATGTTTCTTAACCTGGACATTTTATTTTGATTGTCAAGTGACCAAATTGCTTAAAATCTAACACGACCATGCACAGTAAAATACACTTTGGCGAGACTGCCATGCTTCTTTTCCCTGAAGAAAGTTAGATGATCAAACAGCTACATGGAACAAATGAAAGAGTGAATTTATAATCCAAACAACTAAGGCAAAACCGCGATAGTTTAACACTTTGGCCATTGGACTATTTATTTTAAATGGCATAATGGAGGAAAGAAGCTTCTATGAATATGTTAATAGCTGTTCTAATAGAAGTTCTATTTAAGACCCTTTAGGAGCTCCATGTACTGGATATGTTGGGCAATACCCCATATGGTATCTATTGTATTTGTTTTTTAAGGAACCACTGGTTATCCTAAAGAGGCCTAATAGATCACCGAGTGGTAATGCTTTATTGTTTTGCAAATCCATCACCTGCACTATGTTTGCTGAATGGCAGAATTCCATTCATTTTAATAACGATTTTCCATCTTTTCCTGCACACTGATTGACTTTATGTGGGTTATTCAGTTACAGAGTAATTTAGCACAACCCTCAAGTGACCATTTGCACCTGCAAGGAATGATAGATGAAGAAATGTGTTTGCCTTGCGTTTTAGCAACATATTCCTCTTAATTCAAATCAGAATTCCGGATCACAGGCAGATAAGAACTTCCCTGTTCTTTTTAATCAAAAGTTATTTCTTACTATAAAAATTATGTCTAAGGCTGTGTAAGTTTTATAAATGTATTTGTAAAAGTTTCTGGCTTTTGATCACAGTTTTAGTTTTAATTATCATAACAGTGGCGATAATGTATCTAATGGAATTATGCTGTGTTAAGTTGATATATATCAGTCTTGTTTAACCATGACTGTTACTAATGTTTCATCTGATATTTATTATTTAAAAAGAGACAGGGCCTTTGCTCAACTTGCTGCTATAGTTTGTTGGAGATGGAAATTATTACGTCACATGAGTATATTTCTGATATTTCAGACAAATCCGGAAATTTCCACCAGAAACTAGTTTTACCACTATTTACTAATATTGGCATAAATTGACATAAAAAAGATATTTTTCGCCAGACCTCTCCAGCACCCTCCTAAACATGTTTATTTAACCACGCTTATAATAATGTTATTATGACCTAAAATACAAAGCTTATCAACTAGATAGTTCTAAAACGTATTATGATTTTTAGATACATACTGAAATTTCAGCTATGAGATCCATTATCCAGAAACCCATTACCCAGAAATCTCTGACTTACAGAAAGGCCATCTCCTAAAGATCCTGTTTTAAACAAATAATTCAAATTTGCAAAAATAATTTCCATTTTCTCTATAATAATAAAATAGTAACTTGTACAGGTATGAGATCCGTTATCTGGAAACCCATTATCCAGAGTGCTTTGAATTACAGAAAGGCTGTCTGCCATGACTCCATTTTATCCAAGTAGTCCAAATATTTAAAAATTATTTCCTTTTTCTATGTACTTGATCCAAACTGAAATATAATTAATCCTTATTGGAAGCAAAACCAGCCTATTGGGTTTATTTAATGTTTCCATGATTTTCTAATAGACGTAAGGTGTGAAGATCCAGATATCGGAAAGATCCATTATCTGGAAAACCTCAGGCTCCGAGCATTCTGGATAACAGGTCCCATACTTATACTTCATGGCTTCTGTGGAGAGCTCATTAGTGCAGGACTAGTAAGGGGTGGCTAGATCCTGTAATAATCTCTCTAGGAGAGCCAGCTAGGTTTAGGGCTATCTAAATTGAGCAGCTTTTGGCTCGAACAAGGAGTAATAGAAGTTATAAGACTCCAAGGGAATTGTTGCCTAGTTAGTGAACCAGAGACAGTGCATATGGATCCCACCTGGGTTCCACATAAGAGGTGTTCCCAGAGGAAACAGGAGAAACTCTGGGTGGACTGATATTCCCCTCTTGAGCACTACCAGAGGGAAGACTCTGCTGTTGGTCACTATTGGGAGTATTGCACTGCATACGGTTACTGTTGTACACACCATTGCCAGGCTCA
Organism: Xenopus petersii; assembly: GCA_038501925.1. NCBI lineage: Eukaryota > Metazoa > Chordata > Amphibia > Anura > Pipidae > Xenopus > Xenopus petersii. The sequence continues at coordinate 73,496,316 of CM076680.1, read as the reverse complement.
TCCCTGAGAATTATAGGTCTCATCCAGAGCACATATTGGGGTAAAGCTTCAACTTGGAGTAACGGTGCAGATCAATTTACTATAGCCTTATACATAAAAAACATTATATTATACAGAAAAAAATAAGGGTTGTTTAGATATTTAGATATCCCATGTGCATTATCCCTTTGGTTCCCTTTAGACACTTTTTGGGATGACTGGCTTGTCCATAAGGGTGTATTTGGGCCATTTTTAATAGTTTTTATACAGTGCTGATCATAGCAAACAGTCTGTTCTGTGTGAGGCTACATTTGTTTTGCTAGTCCTGTTTTTTATTACTCATCTTTTCCTGTCCAAATCATCTTCTATTTTCACTTCAAAACCACTGGTTATTTGCTGGGGAAAGTAAGCAACTCTATCGCTGTATTAATTCCAAACTAGAAAGCTTAAGAATAAATATTATCATAAAAACATACAAATGGTGAAATTGCAAATGGTTTTGGAAAACTACTCCCTTCATCATAGTAAAGGTGCACTCCCACTTTCATCCAAAGTCTCTCATCTCTCTTAATAACTCAGTCTAGTACTGCACATTGCAGAATAGCTGAATATTTATTTTATTAGGTTTAGGTAAAAGAGGAGACAGTAGTTATAATAAATATAGTGAAGGGCAACAAAGCTGGTAAAATGTATGGAAAATCTTAGATATTATTATTATTTTATTACTAACGTACTGTATTTATATAGCGCCAACATATTGCGTAGCACTGTAAAGTAAATGTGATTATACAACTACATCACATGAATTATAGTCATTATATATCATAGTACAAGTTGATCCAGGGACTAGTCCGATTGCCATTTTGGAGTCTGGAAAGCACATTGATCAACTAGGAGAAAAAAGGAGAGCTAATACTTGTTAGTTAGTTGATGTTTTTTTACTTATTATCTGTGATTTAGAGCTGGGCTGAAGGCTCTGCACGCCCTGCTCAAAGGACTCATATATACTCAGGTGCACCCAAGTGCAGGCTTTTATAAATAGAATTGAATACACTCATTAGGGTCATTAGTAAAATCATCCTAGCATATTAGGATCAAGCAAAAAACTGAGCCTGTCTTCCTTTGTTTGTACAATTTATAGGTATGGGATATTTTACCTAGAAATCTCTGAATTTCAGGAAGGCCACCCCCCACAGAGTCTTGATATAATAACTCAAATAATTCTCATTTTCAAAATGATTTCCTTTTTGAATAAGATAAGACAATATTTTGTGCTCAATGGTAACTGAACTGGCATAATAACAAACAGCTCCGTTCATTTGTTTTCAGGTAGTACATCATGAGCTTTCTTTTTTTATTTTTGACAATATTTCTAATATTAAAGGCTGAAGTTTAGTTTTTCACCTTCAGATGTTTCCATGGAGCTGATCTGGGAGGTGGTTTCATTCGCTACATTAGGGGGCAGATTTACATATGGTCGAATATCGAGGGTTAATTAACCCTCGATATTCGACTGCCGAATGTAAATCCTTCGACTTCGAATATCGAATTCAAAGGGTTTACCAAAATTAGTTTGGTTGAACGGTCAAACAAAAAATCGTTCGATTCGAAGGATTTTAATCCATCGATCGAACGATTTTTCTACGACCAAAAAAACATAGGAAAGCCTATAGGGACCTTTCCCATAGGCTAACATTGCACCTCGGTAGGTTTTAGGTGGCGAAGTAGGGGGTCGAAGTTTTTTTTAAAGAGACAGTACTTCGACTATGGAATGGTCGAATATTCAAACGATTTTTAGTTTGAATCATTTCATTCGAAGTCGTAGTCGAAGGTCGAAGTAGCCAAAAAAACCATTCGAAATTCTAAGTTTTTTTTTATTCTATTCCTTCACTCGAGCAAAGTAAATGTGTCCCCAAATGATACATTTCTTTTCTTTAGCTCTGCTGAGCACAATCCCTGAGTTTCATAGGCAGCTTTTATAGTTGAATTGATAAATTGCTACTAATATACCACACATGCTGCTGAGAAATGTATCAGCTAATGTAGTCCCACCTTGGCTGCCGTGGAATTACAGTCAAAAACAAAATAAAAAAAAAAAATACAGTCTACTATATGAAACAACTGAACTAAAAAACATTTTGGAAGGTGAACAACCCCTTACTGGGTTTTCTTTAGTAGACTTTAGTAGGGCCTAGGGTGGCAAAAAATAGGGGCGGCATGGCACACAGCCGCATTATGGGGACGTGTGCGTCCCCATTCAAATACACCAACTGCCCCGCCGCTTTTTTGCCGGCGCGTTGGGAAGGGGAAGTGTAGGCGGGCGCTAGGACCGCGCGGCCGCCTGGTCGGACCTTGCGGCCTAGGTGCGCCCGGCAAACAAATCCAGCGCTGGCAATGATCCAGGACTTCAAACTTGTCACAAGCGGGTCACCATCTTGGAAAGTGTCTGTGACACTCACATGCTCAGATGGCTTTGAGCAGCTGTTGAGAAGCTAAGCTTAGGGGTTGTCGTAAATTATCCAGCAGAAAATTAGGTTAGTCTGTAATATAAGGTGATGCTACAGGGCTGATAATTAAATTCTGATGCAAATTGTACTAGTTTCTGTTCTGCCATGAAGTAATTATCTGTATTAATTACTAATCAGCCTTATATTGTGACATTTCTATTCTATGTGTACTGTATATTGTGAGTTGGTCCCTAAGCTCAGTAAGTGACAGCAGCACAGAGCATGTGCAGCGAATCAGCAAAAAAGAATATGGGGAGCTACTGGGGCATCTTTGGAGACACAGCTCTTTACTGTTAAAGGGCTGTGGTTGCCTTGGGCTGGTACAGAAGCCCAAAACATAATGTACAACATTTCTAGCTAATTCTTTGGTTAGGCTTTAGTTCTCCTTTAAGGTATGCTGATTCAAAATACAGAAAAATCCCTGGACTCCCAAGCATTCCAGATATTAGATCCCATACAGTATATTTCTAAGTGATAAATGCTACATATTTTGTATTTGTTGGGAAACCAATAACTGTAACATATTTGTTCATTAACTATAGATGATCGTTATAAAGAAGTTACAAAATTAAAGAGGACAGCTATTCTGCTCAGATAATTCATATTTTTGAAACTGATTTTCAGTATAATATCACACTTTGCAATTCATTAATTACCCTCACCCACTCATATAACATTCATGCTAGCTGATGTATCTATTGTATTTTGTAGAGATTTTGTATTTCATGATTTCATAAATTACAACAATAATGTTCATATTATAAATGCTATGTTAGTAAGAAAGTTGACCAATAGCTCTGCAGCCAAAGGTACATCTTGACACAATATGCATATAGTTCGAGAGACCATATACTATTCATATGCGAGGTTAAAATACATTACTTAAATGTACCTTTGTACTTGTCAGTGATGAAATTGCAAAGTGATTTTTGTTTTAAAAAGAGGAATGGACCTTACATATTTACATGATTACACATGAATAATGAACTTGCATCTTCATTCAGAGACATGTCCTACACCTACTCAAGGGAGGTTTTAAGCAGCAATACTGGGCTGGTCGTTCTGCAGTGTGGGTGTGCTCTGTGCATCATATAGTGCAGTTTTGCACACCTTAGCACTCAACCTTCTATCTTGGTTATCATCAATACAATGGGAGAGGTACAAGAAAATAAACGCAAAGAACCTTGTGTTTTTCCATTGATCTATGGAATCTGTGCTATGCCTAACTCCCAGGGTCCCCCCTTTCCCTGTAAGGGACATATAAGTGGGCAACCCATAAACATCCCCATGCATGGTTCCTACTAATGTGTTGTTCTTGAAATGCATGTAGGAGCTAATTTAGAGAGGAGTTATGCAAGAAGGTCTGGTCAGTCTGCACTTTGGATGTGGACAATTCTTCACATATTGGGCCAGATTTGGTTCAGTGAGAAAAAGGTTTATCGTGTGAAAACTCATGGACGAGAATCAATTCGAAATGCAATTCAATTCACAAAAACATATCTGACTGTTTATCACGTGAAACCTTTATTGAAGTGTATGGAAAAAAATCTCGATCTGAATTTAGAGGAACGTTTTCAAGTGATAAACCATGATATAGCTTTTTCTGGCCATTGTGTACTAATAGGCACAATTTAGCAACCCTCAGCTCTCCACCACATGCATCAGTCTTAGTTACTATTAAGTACAAGGTAGTACAGTTATGGGATCTGTTATCCAGAAGCTTTAGGATTATGGAATGGCCATCTTCCATAGACTTAATTTTAGCCAACTAATCGAATTTTTTTTAAATGATTTCCTTTTTCTCTGTAATAATAAAACAGTAGCTTGTACTTGATCCAGACTAAGATATAATTAATCCTCATTGAAAGCATAACCAGCCTATTAGGTTTATTTAATATTTTCCAGCATTCTGGATAACAGGTCCCATATCTGTATCTTATTGCTCTTTTTTTAGCATTCTGGTAAAAAGATCACATACCAGTATTTCCTTCCCAATACTGTAAATAATTTGGCTGTTTTTGTCTTGTTCCCTTATTTTAAACAGAATAAAAGAAATAAGAGGCATACAGATGGTGCATTATTAAATTATGGGTTCTCTGGTGGCTAGGTTTAGATTATCAAATTGCTGTCAAGTATGCTTTTAATTGCAAAAACAAAATTAATTACAGCCATCAAAGTTTATAAATAAAATTGAATTAATTTAAGAATCTGTTCACACACTTAAGCCATGATATGGTCATATTCCTTTTAATCATGGGGAGGAACATTAATAATATATAAGTGTTCAGGTAAGCGCTTTTTTGACTTGTATGAGCAATTACAAACTGTGGTTTATTCTCTGCCTACATGTGGTAGAAATAAATGTAAGTACATTACAGTTCATGTCTTATGGAAGTTATTTACTATTGTGGAGTAAAAACAAATATTCTTTCGAAGCCAGTTATAAGCATTATGTGATATTTCTTAACCGATTGACAGTGTTGGCTTTTAACAAGGAACAGCATGTCCACCACACTGGCTTACTAATTAAGATTTAATATAGCTATAAAAAAGTCTTTGAGCAGCCTCTATGAGTCTATGGGAACATTGGAGGCTGATCGATGGATTTTGCAGTTCATTCTCTTCATTTAAGCATTTGCTTAGCAAGCTTCTTTCCCAGGGGGGCCTGGGGGATGGTGTGGGGGGCCCCCTGAGGAAACACTGGTTTCAATGGCACAAATTGCCATGGACAGGGAGCACAATCTTCATCAAAACAGCTTCACTATATGTGTTGCATGTAACAACACGTCTCCATATAGTATATATATATATATGCCAATTATTCTCAGACCAGCACTCCCTGTTATAAAAGTCAATTATTTTATTGTTGCATATTGTTGTATCTATGCAACAATATATATATATATATATATATATATATATATATATATGTATATATACTGTATATATAGTGTGTGTGTGTGTGTGTGTGTGTGTGTGTGTGTGTGTGTGTGTGTGTGTGTGTGTGTGTAAACCGAGGGTTCCAACATTTTCCATGTTTATGACTGTGTTTTTGCTACTCAAGTGAAAACCCAAATTGTACAAATGTTTCGGATTTGATGCCCGAAAACCAAGAATTTTTCAGATCATCAGATCAAACCCAGAGCAGATCACAATATTCTCAAATTGTAAAAGGGACATCTCCCATTGACTTGACTGGTTGAGATGGTGGCTTTTCGGATTCAGACTTTTTGCAGCTTCGAGGTATAATAAATCTTGAAAAATATGAGGGTTTTTTTTTCCTCTAAAAATTTGTGTTTTTGTCCAAAAAACCGTGACCAGAAAAAAAAATTGAGTTTAGTAAAAATACCACTAAGGGGTAGATTTATTAAGGGTCAAAGTAAATTCAAATTAGAATTTTCAATTTTTTTTGGTGTCAAAATTCACACATTTCGAAATTTAGTTCCCCCAATTCGAATGTAAAATCGAATGTGAGATTTATCACTCCTAATATCACTTCTAATTCGAATATTCGCTACCTAAAACCTGCCGAGTTCATTTACAAGTCAATGGCAGAGGTCCGTTGAAAACTTGATCAAAATTTTCGGGTCGGGACTATTCAATCGAATATTAGACGTTCAAATTTTTTCTTAAATATCCTCCCATTCAAGTTGTGAGTATATTTGAATTTATTTTGTTGAGTTAAAAAAAATTCAAATAAATTCAAAAGTCGACCATTGATAAATCTGCCCATTAATGTCAGTCTCATAATAATATCCATTTGTCTGAAGGCAAGCTGTTGTTTTTACTTTAGGAAGTGAGAAACTCATTTAAAATGAGCGGTGAGCTCTAATTTCATATTTTGATAAATCTGCCCCAATGTCTGAATCCCAGCATTGTGGAATAATCTTTTTATATGTATATAGGTTTGGTGGTGGTAATTATCCATTATCAAGATTTCATATGAGTTCTCATATTCACTTAACCTGTTCTATTATTTGATTTATGAAACATTTTAAAGCAATGTTATTATCTACAGACCATATACAGATAACCTTTCATATGTTTACTGTAATTAAGTTTAAAATGGATATTATTAATCCCAAAATGTTTTTTCAATTGGATTGTCAAAAGGCAGGGACCTTGAAACAGTGTTTTTTTGCCACACATGGTGAGTACAGGAGGGAAGCTCTAATATAAATAAAAATACCGTAAAAAAAGTTTGATGTCTTATAACCTCCTAATTCTTGAATTTGAAACCTGCACAGATATATACCTGAAGTCACAGACATATCAGACTCTGCAGTAATTTCAGGAACAGCTCGAGTTACAGGCATGGAAACCAAAGCAGTGGACTGAGATATGGAAGTGATTAGAATGAAAAAACAGTCCCTCTCTTTGTAATGTCCCGTGAAGAAGTCATCCATTCTTTTATATCCTAAATCACTGTCCTACAAACACACTTAAAGAAGTATCACCCATGCCACAAAAAAAAGAGACATCTGGAAGCAGCAGATGAAGAGAAATATCTTTTATAGATAATTCAAAATATCAGACAATCTTGCAGAACTCTAGGCTTAGTCCAGGATGACCTTTTTAACACATTAGGTAAGGCAACCCAAAGCTTTTACAGAAGCCCAGTGTCAAGGTGCTATAAAATGCCAGGTCTTAATTGTGCAAGGTTTCGGCATCTGTAAGGGAGATAAATATAAAAGCAAAACCAAGAATTAAGACTTAGTAGTCAGATAGGAAAGACCAGAGCTGGCTTGTCAGTGCACACACAGGGGGCAGAAGGCAGGGGATGGGATTGAAAACAACCTGCCTTAGTCTAATTTTTTTTATGCTTTTATTTTTCATTTTTGGTTGTGATTAAGTAAACAGTTGGGTGCACAGTACAGCAATTAGATAGAGAGAACATAGAAAGGAAGAAAGAGAAAACAATGGGGGAGGAAGGGAGAAAGCAACATTGTGTCTCGTATTGTATTTTGTTCTGGTAAGGAAGTTGTTCACAATACGTGGGGGCCGTTGGTATTAGAGTTCAGAACCCATATTAACCATATACCTATGAACTTATTCTAATGTATGCTGCTTTATAAAATGGTCAGGCATTATTTATAGTTTCTTTCCATCCATCTAAGGTCAGTGATTTCGGTCTGTTACATTTGAGGATAATAAGCTATTTAGTGTAGTAGGTTCTGCTTTCATTTGGAGGAGACAATTCCAGTGGCTAGTCCCAAGAAAGCGGTTTCCTGGGTAGGTTCAATTGTCAGTACCAATACTTTTGATATAAAAGCAAAGATCTGTGTCCAATAGTCTTGATGTAGCACCATGTCAGTTGCCAGTTCCCAGGGCCTCTCCCACGCCTAGGACAAGCATTCTCTCTATAAGGGTTGATGCGATTAAGTCGTTCAGGTGTTATGTATACACAGTGAATAAATTTAACTTGTATCAGCTTTTCCTTGGCCGATGCCAATGGTTCTAGAAGATGAGTTTAACAACATCGTCCAGTCACTTTCAGTGAGAGTGGATATTTAAGAACTCCATTTTTCATAGCAGGAGAGCTGTTTTTGATTATTTGGAGGGGTGATTACCTGCTATATGGTCAATGTTTGCAGCTGGAGTTTGGTTTTCAGAGAAATAGATTCAAACTTAGGGCCCAAGGCTGTAAATTGGCTGGTCGCCGCATTTTTAAGTTGACAGTATCTAAACTGTATGTTAGGAGTTGGTTGTTTAAATTGCAAAAGCTGACCCAGTCGTGCCCATCATTGATATTCCGGTAGCCCTAGATGCTGAAAACCAGGATTCCACCAAAGGGGGAATGTGGGGAGTGAATCCATTCATCTTTGGGTAGCAAGAGTTTTTGTGTGGCAGTTCAGACTTTAGGTGTAGTGATCATTTAGGTAGTAATACCTTGGTGTGCCTCCCTCCCCCAGAATGGCAATAAACATAATGATTCCAGAGAACCAACCACTGACACCTCACATACGGTAGCTGGATTAGAGTACAGTGACTCAAACCACCAGCACACTGTCACCAGTACAGCTTGCCAGGTAATATATGTAGAAATCTGGTAAGGCAAGCCCCACGGTAGTTAACAACCTCTGTAAGGCCAATGGGCTAATTCTAGGGTTATTTTTATTCCATATAAATGAAATCACCAATGATTTAGCTGTTTAAAGAAAGCTTTGGTCAGCCAGCCAGGGGGTGTTCCTGAAGACATATAGGAACTTTGGCAGGTATTTCATTTTAATAAGATTCACACTCCCCAGGAGAGATAGTGGAAGTTTTTCCCAGTATAAAAGTTTGACCTACATGTCCGCCACTATGGAATAAATATTGTTTATCTTGTGTTGCTTTATATCATGAGTGACCAGTATTCCAAGGTATAAGAATTTATCTACCCAGAACAGGGGAGTGGCCAGGTTCAGGTAATCGTTTGCTTTCTGCTCTTCAGCAAAAAAGTTGATTTATTCCAGTTTATTTTTAGCCCAGAGTAACTGACGAACTCTGTTATCATATCTAGCACATTCTGTAGGGCCGGCCTTGGGTTTGGTCTATTTTTTTGTTAGTGGGGTCAGCAACCCTGACAGACAGATAACTGTTTCATTTGCAGTCTGGAAAGGTGATTAGTAAAGATAAGATGAATAGTAAAGCAATACATTCAAAGCCAAAGATATGATATAATGAAGAGTAACAGTATGTAGACACAAATCATTAGGTTGCCAAAATCAAATACAATAGGAAAAAAGTGTGGCAATGCAGATCCATCTGTAGTTTTTAAACAATACAAAACAATACATTTAGGGTTGCCATCTGCCCGGTATTTCACAGGCCTTTAAGATACCAGCTAAAGTTGAGGTTGCTATTACAAATTTACCAGCAATGTACATGTTTAATGACTATTTTTCCAACCTTGGCCTGCCTTTGAACCACCCCTGGCACACCTCTGCTTCCCTCTCCCAGCTCCAAAACTACCCATCAAACCACTCAACATGCTCACTAAATTTTCTTTATTTTCTAATTTGTTCTTTTGCCATTGGTCAGGACCCAATTTGTTTGGGTACAGCTCTGCTCCTCCCTCCGACTATCCTCACCCAGACGGTCAAAAGGTGGCAACCTTAAATACGCTTTTTTGAAAAATTTGCAGAAAAACTATATAAGGGCTAATCTAAATAAAAGGACAATAAATATGAATGTTTTGTTCAATTTCCTTAATACTAAAGATATTTATACAACGATCTGCTTATAGTGTTTCACAGCTTGTTAAAACAATGATAGGCAATAATTCCACTGCAAGTAATATAATTGGTATATATATATACCAAGGATAAAAAAAAAGAAGTGTGAATCGGATACAGGTGAGGGACAAAAGGGTTAATTAATCCATTATTTTATATCATCAGTTAATTCAAGGGCCTATTTCATGTTAAAGGAAATACTTCTAATGTGGAGGATCAAATAGAAGTCAATATAACTGTGAAAAGGGAAATTAAGAGAAGATCAAAGATAGAGATTCAGAGTGGTGAAGAACATGTGAGTGTTTATTAAGGATTTCTGTTTTGCAAAAGGTACATTACATTTCAGACGCTTGAAAATATGAATAATTTATTGATGGAGATGAGTGAGCTAGCAGTGCAAGTTACAGGAATAACACCTGGATATTTCAGGTTTTATGACTGATTATTTTTCAATTTGCTATTTTTTTGTACACCTCAGAACTTTGCTTAAATAAGGTTCAGAACTAATAGTAGCCTTTAGAAATGTGTTTTTTGCTAAGTTTTTTTTTTATTGATTCTAAATGCACCTGGACGTGTCCAAAAGGTGTAGAGAAGAACAGTGTAATATATACTGTATAGTATAAACATATTAGATTACATGACAACACAGGACCCAGTGCAGTCTGCCTATTCTGATTATTATTCAGTCTTGCTGTATCAGCTTCTGGCAGATATTATTTGACTTGTGCTGATCCCTAAGCAGCCCAGACCACACTGAGCATGTGCACAGTCTTGGTCTTGCAAACATGTTTAACAAAGTTACAAGATGGTGACCCCCTGTGACCAACTTTGAAAGCATCAATCATTTGTTTGATTAGGCTTGTGGTGCAGTAAGTTCATGCTTATGTTTAGTATACAAAATACAGCATTTCTAGCCTTATTCTATTTTAGACTTTACATCCCCTTTAATCAGACTTGATATTTTAGGAGTCAGAACCAGTAGTGCAGAGAATCTAAACACTCATACAAATGTGTTTTTGTGGCTAACACAGTGACTACTTTTAGAATAAAGTCCTTTTACTTTTTGATGTTAGTATCCCTGAACACTTTCTACAAGTGTTTATGAAAATAAATGAATATATTCTGGTATTGTAAATTACCTAGGTTAGTATAATGCTGTAGGGCTGTTGTTAAAGTAGAACAACATTGAGACAAATATTAGCATTTTACAATGTATATGCTATATACAATGTAATATTCTTCATTAGCCAGTGTAAATTAAACATATTAATAAAAAATATATATTCTTAATTAGCTGTTTAAAGGTGTTTTCATTATTTTGGCCCAAACTTGGTCTTTTCAGTATGAGATTTTATTACATACTCTGCACAATTTTACAAAATTTGTAAAGGAAAAATTTCCCTTTGACGATTAATACATTCCCCCTTATGAATATACTGTATGTTCCATATGTAAATAATGGAATTCCCTGCTGTTAAGAAAAGAATGTTGCTGGCTGTAGTTATTATAAAAATGTTCACAAAGTATCATGAAAGTAACCCAGACAGAAGACATCTCTTTGAAGACTAATATATTCACTATTAGTCTTCAAAGAGATGTCTTCTGTCTGGGTAACTTTCATGATACTTTGTGTACATTTTTTTTTCTGTGGATGAAGATGCTAAATTGCTTAGCCCGAGTAATGGTACAAAACGCAATGGTTTTGTTTTCTGTCTCTTGGCTGGATAATGAGCAATTGTACAGTGTCAACCGTGACCCTTCCATTATCATCTTTTTGATTAACCTACATATTTTGCTTCCACTGCTTTTTCTGTTTCTTTTTGCCCTGTTTGGCATATTTATTATCAACATCAAATATTTAGGGCCTGGATTTATAATATGCGAGGCAGATTGATGGCGATTCACACTTGTTATGTTAGACATGAAAAATGACTGGTACAAATGTGTCATAGGTTATGATTTTCCAGCACTTTTTTACAAAATAATAAATGCTTATTTTAGGCTTTTAGACACTTTTCCAGTGACGTACTGTAGGATATAATTTACAGTTTGGTCCCAGAGGATAAATGATTGGATGATAATAAAGTATACAGTGACAGAACTACCAGGGGTGCGGGGGGGGAGCAACTGCACCAGGGTGGCACCCCCTCAGGGCCCACCGACGGTTCGCACGTGCGAGAATCTGCCGTATAAATTGCTTTTGGAGGGGGGGGCAGCTGCACAGTCTGCACCCAGGCCCTGCAGGGGTAGTTACATAATTGGAATTATAGAGGAATAAGCATAGAGCTTTCACTAAATAATTTGTATGTCTATTTTTAAAAGACCTGATGAGTTCTATACTGTCATAAATGTCCTTTAAATTATATTGGTCTAATACACAAAAGCCATGAATATCCTGTAAATGATATCCTTGTAAACGGCTCTTAGTGATGTCATCAGTTTTCAATTATCAGTTATAAACAGAACTTGTGTATTATAATAATAAAGTACCCCTTGTTGGAAAATATGAGGATATTTGAAGTAACCTCGGAGTTCCTTGACCTGTATAAAAGCACTCGGCCTTCAGCCTTGTGCTTTTATATGGTCATGGAACTCCTCTGTGACTTAGGTATCCATATATTTTACGACAGGGGGTACTTTATTCACTATATAAAAGCTGCTTATTGATTGCTGCTTGTGATTTGTGTCACAGCCTCACTGAAACTTGGAAATTGTAACATATAATGCACCTCCTGTAAATTATGAGGATATTAGAAATCACATTGAAGTTCCACTGGGCTTTCATTCTAGTGCCTCCAGAAGTGACTTTCAATATCCTTATGTATTACAATAGGGGGTACATTATTCCTTTTATAACCATTAAAGTGAAATGAGCAGTGCTTAAGTCTCTTACCTGGCAGCTGTCGATTCCTCCTTTTTCATGTCCTGAACACAAGTTGTATTCCTTTACAGCTCCGTTGTACCAAGGGTGGGTGTTACAAAGCTCATTACTGATATTATTTACTCGGGCTTCCTGCATAAAATCTGATGACTGAGTATCTAAAGAAAAATAACAAAATGAAAGACCCGATCACAATGGCGATCTGCTGCATAGCTAAAACATGAATCTATTTTAGTGCTTCTCCATGCATTTTGAAAAAGTATTCTCTGTCACATTCAGTGTTGTGTGCATCATTCATTTGCAAAAGAGGAAGTCTGATTGTATACTTACTGTATGGGGATGACATTTAAAATGACTTACCATCTTCTTCCAGTATAGCCCATCCTGCTATAAAGCAGTCAGTCTTGGTGTCCAGATTAACTGATTCTGCAGGAAAACAAGCTGGTTACACACAGTTGTTAAATGCGATGGTTTTATCCAATAGTATAAGGGCAATGTCATTTGCCTCTTTGGATGGGTCATACTTTTCATGTACAATCACTTTTGTTATCTTTCTGATTTGACTGTCTTTTCCAGGCAGGGCCGCCATCAGAAATCGCAGGGCCCCATACGAAAAAATTTCCAGGGCCCCCTGGGCTGCACCCACCACAAGCCCCCTCTACAGGTCTGCCCTCCCCACTCCACAGGCCCTCCCCCCACCACACACTAAAAAAAAAAAAAAAAAAACATTGGTGGCTGCGGTTCCCACATGTTAATAAAAAAATATTGGTGGTCAGGGCCCCCCATTTAGAAAAAACATTTGTGGTCAGGGCCCCCCATTAAAAAATATTGTGGCTAGGACCCCACATGGGGAAAAACAATTGGTGGCCACCCCCCCCCACTTGTAAGAAAATTGGTTGTCATGGCCCCCTTAAATGTCCATGTAAAAAAACTTGCCCACCCCAGAAGTTTAAAAAAAAATTGCTATGCCTATGGGTTTTTGGAGGGTGACCATCCAGGGCCATTTGCCTGGTGGTGATTTGACACCTCCAATTATTTGGGAAGCTTTTGTGTCAAACAGAGGGCATTTTCCACAAGTTGCTGGAGACAAAAGTTTTACAATATCAGTGTCCTGTACTGTGAAGGGATACACACATTGAGATTTTGTTGGATGAGCTATATTGAATGGCAGCTTTTCTGCAAGGTACATTTGACTCCTCATTGGCAAGCTAGAGTTGTACTGGGGTTATGCAAAAGTTATGTTTTTTTTCTACGTGTAAATTCCCTTTGAAAATTCAGCTGTGTTTTTTCCCATTAAATTGTACTGGAGGAAATTCTGTATAGAATATGCCATGGAGACATGACGTATGTGGGTTATTAGCAGGGAGGTGGTGACATAGATAATGAGATGCAAAAGCGGCTGCTGGTCTTTATAATGACAGTTGGCCTGCTTGAACCTAAAGAAATTTCACCTGGCAAAAAAGATGTGAAAGTTTGCAGATGTAAATTAAAATACTAAAACGTGCTGTACTCTTGTTTTAATATATTTTCATGAACTTTTTGAAATGTAACTTTTGCCCATAAACAAATATGGCCCTTTGTGTACTAATCTGACAACAACAGCTTCGGCGTTGCCAGCACCATAAAGCGCCATACATAGGTGTTCACCCCCTTGTAGAAACAAATGTGGAAAATCCAAAGGGGATGACCTCTGCATAGCTCTGTACAGTGGCGTAACTACCTGGGGAGCAGGGGGTGCAATTGGGCCAGGACCCGCACCCCCTCAGGGCCCCCCAGGAGCTCGCGCACCCCTGGATTCCGTCCGAAAATAGCGCACGGAGGGGGGTGGGGGGGCACAGCTGCACATCCCGCGCCAGGGCCGCCCCCCTCTAGTTACGTTACTGGCTCTGTAGTATATTTATATGTTTGTGCACATGTTTAAGATTAATATATCAAGGTTTTAATTATATCATTGAACATGAAAAAGGTGATGCTAGTTCTTTTGTAAGAGTAATAAACGTAGCAATAATTATAAATTTGTATTCTTACAGAGTATTTGTTTTTTGATGAGGTCAGTGATCCCCATTTGAAAGCTGAAAACAGTGAGAAGATAAAACAGCAGAAAATACGGGCAACAGTGGGGTAAATAGTAGGGATGCACCGAATCCAGGATTTGGTTCAGGGTTTGGCCAGGATTCGGCCTTTTTTAAGCAGGATTCGGCCAAATCCTTATGCCTGGCCGAACCGAATCCTAATTTGCATATGCAAAATAGGGGCGGGGAGGAAAATCACATTACTTTTTGTCACAAAACAAGGAAGTAAAAAATGTTTTCCCCTTCCCACCCCTAATTTGCATATGCAAATTATGATTCGGATTCAGTTTGTTATTCGGCCGGATCTTTTGTGAAGGATTCAGGGGTTCGGCCGAATCCAAAATAGTGGATTCGGTGCATCCTTATTGTAAGGATTTTTGTAATTTCTATGCATTGGGCTTGTTCTGTCTAAAATTAAAATCTAGAACCCCTAGAAATGCAAGGCAGCGTACTAAACATTGCAATCCTATAAAGTAATGTACCGCCTAATGTAAAATATTAGGATAATAAATATTAGGATAATATATGTCACTGAGGATCATATAAAGTGTATACAGGTCATGGAACTTCAAGGTGACAATAGTATTTTATCCTACAATATAATATATCCTCGTATTTTTTATATTGTTATAGGATCTCTAATCCAGAAACCCATTATGCTGAATGCTTTGATTACATGAAGGCCATCTTCCATTTTATCCAAATAATTCTAATTTTTAAAAACTGATTTCCTTTTTCTCTGTAATAATACAACAATATTTTGTACCTAATGGTTACTATGCTGCAAGGCAAAACAATCCTATTGGGTTTATTTAATGTTTAGATGATTTTCAGCAGACTTAAGGAACGGAGATCCAAATTATGGAAAGATCCCTTACCTGGAAAATACTAGATCCCAAGCATTCCAAATTATAGATCATAAACATGTAATACACAAGTTTCTGTAATCATGTGAATTAAAATAGATCACAAAGCACTGATTGTAATGGCTGACATCACAAATAACTATTTATCATTTACATGATATTAATTTGTTTATTATAGAATAATATATAATATTTTAAATATGTTCATATACATAGTGATGTAACAGAAGGATTACGAGGTTACAGCTGGTTTCCTTAATCATTCTGTATAGAAAAGAAGGAGGATTCTCTCAGTGTATGTGATCAAGACTTAAATAAAGCTTTCAATTACATAAGGAAGTTGAAAGGTTAAAGGAAAGAAATTGAATTACAAGTTCATGGTCATAGCCTGTGTGAATACTAAAGACAAATGTAAATCCTTAGAGATTTTAGAATTACTAATGTTGCTAAAGGGACTGTTAGAAGAAAGACTAAAGATATTTGCTGTAAATGGTGCTCAATATTAAACAGAGCCTGGCTGGTTTTAGCTATAGAACAAAACTGTAAGCAGTTATCTCAATTTGATCAAAACAGAATTGGAAATAAATAAAAAGGACTCATTTATGAACGCATGTGCAGCATGCATTCCCACAATTCCAGCATCATTGCAGCCTGAGTTGCACCTGATGCATCAAAATCAAACCAATTGTGGGCGTCTTGATGATTTGAGGCAAGCTGATTACTAAATTAGAGAAATCAAATCTTTCGAGAAATCAAACAATAGAGAAAATCAAATATCTGTAGAGTACTATGGCCACCACAAGCCCTCCATTGTGTGGGTTCTTTAATATAAGTTATAGCACTGTAAATGTTGCCAGCAACGTTTGTGTTGTTGCCCTGACAAAGACCCGGCACAGAAATAAATACATTTATTTAGTAAAGATTTACTATATTTGCTTTTGCATTTTTCTCATATAGTACCATTTTGAACACCATTTATTTTGACTTTTATGTACACAACCATAGGTTCATGGTGTAAAGGTGTGTGTACCATGTTTAGGTTTGAACCAATTGTCAGGGGATCTTGCTTCACATTCACCTCCCTTTTCATACATGATATTACAGTATCTTCTGCTGATACATTGGCAAGGTAGATCATTTGGGCATTTATTTCTTATAGATTTAGATCTGACCTCCAGCTTGCAATTCCAACCACAAGAAAGACCTTTGACTTGATTTCTCTTCACCTAATATAATGGCCCACCATTAATAAACTGGAAATTAGTATAACCATCAAAGTGAACTAAGTAATGCTTACCTGGCTGATGTTGATACCTCCTTTCTTGTGGCCTGCAGATAAGCTGGACTCCTTTACAGTCTAATTATCTATTGAACAAAATACTGCAAATTCTGGTACTTAAGTTAAAGATATCCAAACTGTTCCTCCACCTGAGGTGCAGGATAACAAATCTTGCACTGTGTTTGGGGGTAACAAGATTTCTCCCTCCCCCTATGGCTCTTTAGGAGTGTTTTTATTATTTTGTTTCCCCCATTCAGATTGCAGGATCTGTTAGCCCTCACCTCCTTTTGAGGAAACAATTTTGAAGTGATACAAGTATGGGACCTGTTATCCAGAATCCTTTGGTTTTCCAGATAATGTATCTTTACTCAATTTGGAAATTCATACCTTAAGTCTACTAGAAAACCATGTAAACATATAATAAACCAAATAGGCGGGTTTTGCTTTTAGTAAGGATCAATTATCAGGCTTAGATTTCCCTCTTTGGCGCCCCTAGGCTGCCAGGCCTGGATTTACAAGCTTTCCGCCCCTAGGCCGGCTCTACTCATCGCCCCCGCTCCCCTGCCGGAGCCGTCCCCTTTGCTTCCCCTGTCCAGCACTGTTACCTCCACTTCCGGTTTCCCCCTGTCCAGCGATGTCCCCATGCCTTCCAGGGCCTTTCCGCTTTCTGTGCGTGCGCATGCGCATAGCTTAACACTCGGGAACAGCACTGTGCCGTCCCCTTCACTTCCCCCTGTCCAGCACTGTCGCCTCCACTTCCGCTTCCCCCTGTCCAGCGATGTCCCTCCCCTTCCAGGTGCCATCCTCTTCCCCCTCAGTGTGTGCGCGCATGCGCACATCTTAACACTTGGGAACAGCACTGGAGACTGACGTGAGTCTCCAGTGCTAGTTACTGATGCGGCTGGGCCGCACCTGAAATTGCGCTGCCCTAGGCCCGGGCCTATGTGGCCTTGCCTCAAATCCGTGCCTGTAGGCTGCATGGTCCGGCGAGTGCCTAGAAGTGTTGGGGAGCTGCGGGTCCCCAGTGTTCCTTAGAATGCAGCTGGGGGCATGCTGCCCCTGAAATTTTGCTGCCCTAGGCCTGGACTTTTGTGGCCTTGCCACAAATCGGGGCCTATTAATCATATCACTTGTATTTTATCGAGTGTAAAAACACTTGTAAAAATGCACATTACTTTGATCCACAGCTTATAACTTCAACCATAGAAAAACTTGTGATTACTTTATTTTGCTCATTAATGCATAACAACCAAAGTGAACTGAGCAGTGCTTCATTCTTACCTAGCAACAGATACCTCCTGTACCTCCTTTCAGGAGCTGCTACTCAAGTTCCGTGCAGAATATTAAATGCTTTACAGAATAGCGTAATTGTAAGCTATGACCCAGGGCTATCAACCCTGAACTCAGTCGGAGGAATTTTCCATATGTGCAGCGTTGACCCAATGAGGTCACTGTGCGTGTGCAGAAAGCCCCCGCTGATGTCACTGGGTACTCATTGCGCATGCACAAAGATCCTTCATCTGAGTAAGGGGAAAATTAATACAACTGGGGGATTGCCATATGGTGACAGGAGACAGGAGGGGTGGGCAACTAAAAAGGATAACTCTAGGGAAAACAAGGGGAGTTGAAAGTGATGTATGTATGACCGTCAGCTGTATTTTAGGTCTCCAAACATTTTGAAGAGATAATGTTTTTCACTACATTGCATTTTTGTGCATGTTGAATAAATAAATGGATGCCGCATTGGATTGGAAAAAAATTGAAAATGCCACTTAGGAGACACATCCATACTAAATTTATAGGCAGACATCTTAAAGGGCACCTGTTACAGTATGTTTTAACAGAACCTGCACTTCAGCTGGGGAAATAATACTATTTTTGCCAGAAAATGCTCATTAGTTTTATCCAGCCACACCAGCTGGGAGACAACCTATCCCTTATGTACATAATGAGTGTTGTGGAGCACTTGCTTATTATGAGAATGCATGTGCTCCAACATGGCCACCCTTTTAATGCTGGTGGCATAGCACTCACTAAGCATAGCACTCACTAAGTGCCGTAAATTCGCCAGTGACGGCTTTGCAGCCATCACAACACTTCGCCAGGCGTAAATTTGCTAGGACAACGCCAATTCCCTAAAGTGCGAAGTTGCATCCAGGGCGCAGAACACTGGCGAATTTTCACTAGCGTTACTTTGGCAACCAAAGGCGCAGATGTGCTAGCATTGCCAAATTTGCATATGGCTGGAAATGATAAAGTTACATGGAAGTATATGATTCAGCAAATACATTACATTACACAAGTCCAGGGAACCTTAATAAATAAAATAGAGTTGTTATAATGTCCTACACATGAGCCCACTGTATAGTTAATGTTGGAAACTGTATAGTTATGTTAGAAAATGTAGGGGGGAACCCGGTTACCCACAAAAATTTTTTACGGACCTTTGCAGGCTATCACTCTGAAAAAAGGAAAAGACACCAGTGTTTTTGGGACACCAGTGTTTTTTTTTGCACTAAAAATTGAGGAAGTCCTATGCACTCTATTGCAATTTGCCTGGTCTGAGCTGAAAAAGGCATCTGGCAAATGAGGTAACGTTCAGTAAAATCTGCATCTTAGTGAATTTGCGGAGTTACGTCAGTTCGTCAGAGAGAAAATTTGCCTGGCGTTAGAGTGCGAAGCAATGCTAGCCTCTATCTCCTTCACTTACGAAGTGACACCTGCGCCCATTAGGGAATCGGAGAAGTTCAGAAATTACGTCATTCTGGTGAATTTTCGCTAGCATTAGTCACTTCACCCTTTAGGGAATCTGCCCTCTTGCCTGCACCGCCAGTGGGGAATATAATTTTGCTATGATAGATGCCCTTTAAGAAGCAGCAGGGTTCTTTTATCGCTGATAGGCTAGATACCAGGCTGGTATCTTTACTTGCTGATACACATTTCCCTTGTTGCCAGTTATTAATAGGAAGGAGAAAGTACAAAAATAGAAAGGCTGGTGTTTATTTATGTCCAAGATGGCATCCCTTAATATAGATTGATTTCTTCACATTCAGTCAGGTGTGTTAATTGGCAAAGGCTTATTTATATTGCAGCAGATTCACTTGTAATAGATTTACACGCATACACAGTATAGCTCTCTTTTGATGAAACACTCTATATACACTGCTGTGTTACATGTTGGGGGTTATATAAAGAAAGTATTACAGGTATAGAACCTGTTATCCAGAATGTCTGGGACCTGCGCTTTTCCAGATAATGGGTCTTTCGGTAATTTGGATCTTAATACATTAATCTACTAGAAAATCCACTAGGCATTAAACAAACCCAACAGGCTGGTTTTGCTTTCAATAAGGATTAATTATATCTTAGTTGGGATCAAGTACAATGTACTGTTGTATTATTACAGAGAAAAAGGAAATTGTTTTTAAAAATTTGGTCTATTTGGATAGAATGGAGTCTATGGGAAACGGCCTTTCTGTAATTCAGAGCTTTCTGGATAACTGGTTTAGGAATAACTGATCCCATACCTGTTTATTATTTCCTTTCAACAGATGTCATAATGATAACGTTTTCTGTGACTACATATATATACAGAAGATATCTACAGTGTTTTCCCCCAGAATTTCACAGACATTGCGGACACTAGTGATGGGCAATTTTTTTTATTATTCGCCCCAGAATTTGCCCGTTTCACCGCCAGCGAATAAATGCGTGAAAAATTTACCGGGAAATTCGCCGGCACCCATTTTGACACCGGTGTCAAAATCGCCGTTTTGAGAATTTTATGCCAGTTTTGCAAATTTCGCAGGAAATTCGAGAAATTCGTGCGAAGTGAAACAGAACAAGTTCGCCCATCATTAGCGGACAACCATTATATAACATGTGCTGCAACTTGCATTTCATTGACCAATTAAGGATGAATTTGGTAAATTGGTACAATTCTCTGGACACAAGTTATTTATATGTGTTGCCATAACTTGCTAAGGGAACCCTGTAAGTAACACCAGTGTTATTTGCAAGAATTCCATGTGTTTTGACCTTGAAAGATGTTGCAAGTCATCAGAGCAGGCTGAACAGTAAGGAGCATGCATAGGAGCAGAATTGATGAACATAGCAAGTGTGCATAATTTTTACTATTTTAAAAACTTGAAAAAAAACTTAAAACTAAACAAGTATGCAGTTTAGTTCTTTGTACATACTATATTCTTTCATATTCATGTTATGTTTAACATTTATAAAGCCATTGCTTTCAGTCTGTTTCAGTGTCGTTTTCTAGTATAGATATTTGTAGCATATATGATTTTGGAATTCCTATCCCAGGAAACCATAAGGACTGTCACTTGCCTCAAGAATAAGTCTGTGAGCAAATCTAAACGATTTTTTTCTCATGCAGAATAGGCTTTGATAATTGTACCTTCTATGGTTTGATAAAATTGGTGAAATATTGTCTTTTAACTATTTCAGGCTCAGAGGAAGCAACTTATGAGGCAAAAATCCTTCCTCTCCATGTTCCTCCTTTTAAGGGGGTATTATGTAGAGGGTGATATTCTGAGACAATTTGCAATTGGTTTTCATTGTATATTATTTAATCTGGTTGCTAGGATCCACATTACCCTAGCAACCATGCATTGATTTGAAAAGGAGACTGGAGACTAGGAAAGGCGCTGAATAGAAAGATCAGTAATAAAAAGTAGCAGCAATAATACATTTGTAGCTTCACAGAGCATTTGTTTTTAGATGGGGTCAGTGACCCCTATTTGAAAGCTGGAAAGATACAGAAGAAGAAGGCAAATAATGAAAAAAAATAAAAAAATATAAATAATGAAGACCAGCTGCTTAGAATTGGCCATTCTATAACATACTAAAAGTTAAGTTAAAGGTAAACCACCCCTTTAATCGTAAAGGAGAGGAAGCCCCATTTGCTCTGCAGAGGAAAATGAGTTGCGTGCTATACCAAGTTATTTTCTTATGATGCCCCGGTGATTCCGTAGCAAATGGAATGAAATTAGGGATTTCATAATGATTTTGCATAATTTGTATCCTCTTTGGATCGTCAAAAAAGAGCAGTACTCTCTATGGACAAGTTAAACAAACATTGTGGAATATGCATGAGAACAACACCTGGGGGCAGATTTATCAAGGGTTGAATTTTCGAGGGTAAAATCAAGGGTTGAATTTTCAAAGTAAAATCCTTCAAATTCGAATATCGAATTCGAAGGATTTTAGAGCAAATGGATCGAATAAAAATCGTTCGATCGAATGATAAAATACTTCAAACGATTCAAACTATTTTACGCGATCGATCGAAGGATTTTTTTTTGACAAAAAAACTTGCTGAAAAGTGCTGTGGAAGGTCCCCATAGGCTAACATTGGACTTCGGTAGCTTTAATTTGGCGAAGAATGAAGTCAAATTTTTTTTAGAGACAGTACTTCGATTATCGAATAGTCAAACGATTTTTACTTTGAATCACTCGAATCATTCGTTTCGATCAAATTTGATCTAATGTGACCAATTCGATGGTCGAAGTACCCAAAAAATGACTAATGTTTATGGTTTATAATTTTAAAAGGATAACTAAAGCTTAACAGAAAAATAGGATAGAAATTTCAGGATGAGGGTTTTGCAAAGGTTAACTTAATGCCATTATTACAGGCTTGTTTACTAATCATCCATGTGCTGACATTAAAAAATATTATGCAATAAAACCCAAGAGCAATGAAAGTTACATTCTAATAGGTGATATTTGTTGTGCTGTAATTCAATTGTTTATATGCTTTTTTTTTTGTACTTTTTTTACAGAGATTGTAAAATTTCAAGATTCAGAGGGAAACAAAGAAGATGGGGAAAAGAAATACTTAGACATAATCAGCAACAAAAACATAAAGCTTTCAGAAAGAGTACTAATACCTGTTAAACAGTATCCCAAGGTAATACACTTTTTTCCATACCAGAAAATACCAGAAACTTTCAAGCCAGAACATTTACTAGGTAGGAGAATGTTATCGTACCACAATTTCCTGTATGTATTATTTATACAGATTTAAGTAATACTATATTAGTACTTCCAGAGGTCAAGGGGAAGCTAAAATACATTGATAGACAGCAACATCTTTTTGAAAATGTTTTGTTCCTGTATGTTGATGATAAAGATGATGATGATGATGGTGATGATTATTATTATTATTATTGATAATAATAATCATCTTTATCATCATCATTATGATTAATATGCTTCCCTTCAAGGTGACATTTTAAATATTTAATTTTTTTTAATATCAGGGTTCTTGGCAACCGGAGAGCAAATTCACAAGACTATGTAAATACCTAGTTATTGTTGTCATAGTAAAAATGGCAATAAAATTGTAGCCTCGTGGTCAATCTAATGCAGCATTTTAAAATTCTTGATTGGTTAAGAAAAATTGAAAAGGAAAGACCAGTATTTACAAAGGAAAAAACTACCATGAGAATTATGGGTACAAATGGTTTATATTTAGTTGAACATCTGCAATGTGTTTTCAAATGTTTTTATCAGCTTGCTATACTCTGCATTTCTATGTGTATTTATAAATATACAAACGTATTTATTACCCATAGTCTTAACTCAAACTTAATCAACCTTTGATGAAAGCTTATCTTAAATTTCCTATAATATGTCTTCTATAAGATTTCTCGTTAATGAAAAGGCTTGTTAGTAGGCCAGGCCCGGGCCGGCTTTATACATATGGGCCCCTAGGCCGGGCCACTTGTTGCCCCCTCTACCCGTCCACCTTCCTCTTCATATGCAGATGGCCTTTCCACAAAGCGGGGCCTGAATCAGGCATGGCACATTTGCATAGCTCTGATAAATATAATTATCTGATAGTGGGTCTGTTTCAGACCCACTATCAACAATAATAGATATAATAAATGTATCTCTAAACACACTAATGAAACAAAACTCTTTGCAAGATAACTGATTGTAAGTTATTGAATTGTTTGATTTAGATAATACTGATTTGTGGACATAGCAGAGAATACTTGTGAGATCCGTTGTGTTGCCTTTGGCTTTAGTTATTTGTACAAATGCCATATAATCACTCATTTAATGTAGCAGTATTATAGCAGTCATGAAACTTCTGTCCTATATTACTCTTGGAGGTGATAGACCCCCGCAGTTAGTTATTGTCTGCTTCCTAATCATGTGACAACATAATTATATATAAGTAAGGCAATAGGAAAATGAGCAGGGAATTTTTACTCTCACTATGAGCTTTACACTAATAATTGCTCCCAACGTGACCTCTAATCCGCAGGGGGTGAGCCCTTGCAACTGTGTGGAGGTAGGGTATAATACACTGTAATCAGTGCTATTAATAAAGAATGGGTGCCGCTGGTTCTTTGAACAATAACTGAATTGATTTATTTAGAACAAAGCCACACCAGAGGATAGAGCAATGATACACAGAATAGTCATTGAGCAGTCTGTACATACTTACAAATGAAGATCATTGGTGGCACAACTCTTCTGTAGAACTTGAGAGAAGGATGTATATAATCCACCCAGAGTTTCTCCTGTTTCCTCTGGCACTTCTTAGTAGAACCCAGGTGGGAGTCTATCTAGTCCCTATAACCTGTCTCTGATTACATGATTAGGCAACAATTCCCTTTGGATATAATCCCTTCTAGTACTCCTCAGTGGAGCCAAGAACTGCTCATCTAGGTAGCCCTAATCTGGCTTTCTGTCCTAGAGAGACAGAATCTAGCTACCCTTTACTAGTCCTGCACTAACGATGGCTCCACAGGAGACTCCGATCCGCTTAAGAGAGTCTCAGGCAAAACCCTCTGACAAAAAGCCCTGAGACCACATGGCTCAGTCATGATATATTATTACATAGTGCCACCTAGTGGCCCACCTTGGGATAGATAGGGTTCATGCTTTGACCCAGGAAGGGAAAAATTACTCCCTCCATTAGACTAAGGGCCCATGTAACGGATAAACCTTAGGGGAATGCACTATAAATGGTGAATACATTTATCAGCCCCCTACACATACAAAATAAATTCCGACAGAGACATGGGAAGGCTAAATTTTCTGTCATATTACTTGCACTGCAGAAATATCTTGTATTTCTGGTGGAGACAAAATTTTAATATGCTATGTCAGCAGACACTTCTGTAAACTGCTGCTATCACAGCCTCGTCACGCTAACCCCATAGAATAGGAGTACTGTGCTGCTTCACATGGCTCAACACTTAAATGAACAGTTCAGTGTAAAAATAAAAACTGGGTAAATAGATAGTACCTGCAAAATAAAAACTGTTTCTCATATAGTTAGTTAGCAGAAAATGTCATGTATAAAGGCTGGAGTGAGCGGATGTGTAACATAATAGCCAGAACAATACTTCCTGCTTTTCAGCTCTCTAAATCTGAGGTAGTCAGCAAATTGAAGGTGCGCTACATGGGACATACCTGTTCAGTGAGTTTGCAACATGCAGCTCAGATTCAAAAGCAACAGTTATGACCCATGTGGCCCCCCTCAAGTCAATGTTTGGTTACTGCCTGGTAACCAATCAGTGGAAATCAAGACAGCTGCAAAGCAGGAAGTAATGTTCTGGCTATTTTGTTGCACATCCAGTCACTCCAGCCTTTATACACTGACTAACTATATTAGAAACATTTTTTTATTTTGCAGATCTATTTACCCAGTTTTTATTTTTACACTGAACTATTCCTTTAAGCAGAACCAACCTGCACGTTGCCACTTTATTTCTGTGCTTCTCCAGTGCAGTCCTCCTCCTCCAAATCTTAGTCTTAGCACATACAGCAGTCCAGTGTAGGGTTGCCATCTTTGACTTTCATAAAAACAAAACAAGGGGACGGGGTGATGACATCGGGGAAGAGCATGACATATGAGGGTTTGGTTATAATATTTGGGGGCATGTTTGTGCCTCATGTGGTTTTTTTGATATTAGAGTTGGTTATCGGCCACATTATTGTTAGGGATTCACGAGGCTGAAGCCCGAACAGGCAGTTGTGACCAGAACAGCCCTAAGAAAAACCAAACTGTTTGGGTTAAAAACCGAACAGGTGGCAACCTTAGTCCAATGCCTTTGGAACAAATACATCTTATTTTCCTCCTGAATTGTTCATGTATGTTATGTATGGAGTAATGTATCTCATACATACTGCCATTTTGTATACTGTATTCTATGATCAGACTTTTCAGCAACTTTTGTGTCTAGGAATTTTAATAATTGTTCTCATCAATCAAATCAAATCAAAAACAGAATATGGAGCTCAGAAAGGACATGTCAAGAGTGTACCCAGTAATGTAAATATTCATATTTAGATGGTTATCTGCAGAAAGCCGTACTCCCATTAAATTCAAACTCATCACAAGCTGTGCTACTCCATAAGGTCAAGCAGCCGCAATATATAATTATCCAGGTATCTACTTACTAGACAAATCATATGCATAGTGTATCTTTAAAATGTTATCAGTTCTGTACCTATTCTCGGTAATCCATCTTGAAACAGAATAAAATAGCACAATACATATACATCGGATCTACAGTTATATAGAGCTAAAGAACAAATACTAGAACCCATACACCCAAATGAAGCATTGCATACATTCCCAATTGACCATACTGTCTTTCATAGGGAATTCAGGTCAGGGCTAATGTGTATGAATTGCTCGTTCTCTAGGAGTGTTACATTATGATATAAATGTTCTGTCCATTCTGCCTGTAAATTCCCCATAAGTCATTACAAAAGGTTTATCTCTTTTGATATGTTCATCCTGCATTGGACATGTTCAGTCTCCAAGTAACAATACTAAACTGTAAAATCATTTGCCCTGACAGTTTTGTATCTAGGGAAACTGATGATCTGAAAAAGTGTGTAAATTAGTGGGAATAGGTGAAATAAAGATCACTATATCATGGAGATATGTGTCTGGAGTGTTGCCTTTACAGGTGGCTGGCTTATTAAAAAGTAAATAAATCTTAAACACATTTGTAAGACAGAAGTAACTTAATAAGTAACTTAATACGGCTGAACTGGTTTACTGTATATAATTTGATACCAAGAAAAAGGATTAAACCAAGAAAATATTTATGATTATGATCTACTACCATTTTTGCAAGAGTTCCTTTTCATAAGGAATATGTTTTTGAACATTTAAATGAGTAATGCTCATTTATGAACACAACTGCAAGTGGTGTATACTAAAATAGCATAAAAAGTAATATATTTGAGCTCATATATGTGCCATGTGTACTTGTGGGGCTCGCTTAATGCACCCACCCAATCTGCTCTGATGTTATGTGCAAGTGCACATATAAATGCAATACTCACTGCTAAACTGCTCAAACACAGTAACTCCCAGCAACTGAATGATAAGTTATCAGATCACCTTTCCAAAAGCTACAACCTGTTCTGAGAATTGCAGTTCAGCAACTGAAGGGCCAGGGGAAATAGTGCACTTCATGTAATCATTTGCTCAAGAATGTTTATCCAGCTTCCTTACTTCGGGTTGTAATCATTATTCTGCTAAAAGGATATATCATAAGGGCAGCATTGCCGGAAGTGATTCTTTTCTAAACTTCAGTAACTTCGCTGACAAATTACAAGCAACTCTCTTTCCATACCTACTCATCAACTGATTATGGAGCAGGGAACTGCGTTTTCAAGTCTTGTAGCATTGTTTGTAATCCATCATGCACGCATTTTATTATCACTTAGGGGCACATTTACTAAGCTTGAGTGAATTATTAGAATAAAAAAAACTTCTAATTTCGAAGTTTTTTCTTGGCTACTTCGACCATCGAACGATTCAAACTAAAAATCGTTCGACTGTTCGACCATTCGATAGTCGAAGTACTGTCTCTTTAGCAGAAACTTCGACCACCTACTTCGCCACCTAAAACCTACCGAGGTACAATCTTAGCCTATGGGGAAGGTCCCCATAGGCTTTCCTGGCAATTTGGGATCGAAGGAAAATCGTTCGATCGATGGATTAAAATCCTTCGAATCATTAATCAATTTTTCCTACGATCGTTCAAATGAACTAATTGCGGTAAATCCTTCGACTTCGATATTCAAAGTCGAAGGATTTTACTTTGACGGCCGAATATCGAGGGTTAATTAACCCTCGATATTCGACCAATAGTAAATGTGCCCCTAAATATTGCATGCTTTAGACAATGAGATGGAGTCAATCTCTATCTATGTGGAGTCCATATCTATCTATCTATCTATCTATCTATCTATCTATCTATCATGTATTTATCATCT
This sequence comes from Xenopus petersii, assembly GCA_038501925.1. Taxonomy (NCBI): domain Eukaryota; kingdom Metazoa; phylum Chordata; class Amphibia; order Anura; family Pipidae; genus Xenopus; species Xenopus petersii. Next base: position 73,468,235 of record CM076680.1, on the reverse strand, counting down.
CTCTCTCTCTCTCTCTCTCTCTCTCTCTCTCTCTCTCTCTCTCTCTCTCTCTCTCTCTCTCTCTCTCTCTCTCTCTCTGTCCAGCTGTTTGTCTGTCTTTCTATCTAGTAAAGTAATTTTAGGACCCAGAAACATTTAGATAATGCAGCTTTTTAAACGCAGCATAAGATATTAATTCATGAATAGAAAACACCCTATTCATCATAAGTTGATAGCATTGCACATGTATTATTTATCATTTATAAAAGGCAGAGACTTCTCTCATGTTACATCTAGTCATATTGCTTACTGTTATTTACTGTTCTGTATAGGATAATATCTTAGGATAATGGCAGCTGAGATGCAGTTTTTATATTAAATATATTCTGTGCAAGGCAGCACAAAAGTTAAAATACTCTTGCACTTGCCTTTCTGTGAGATAAGCTGAAAAGGGCCTCATGAGCTAGTATTTTTATGAATATGTTTAAAGGCTAAGCATTACTCTAAAGCTGGCCATACATGGACCAATATTTGACCAAAAGGCAGTCTGTTCTATTGATTTTTGGCCTTGCATCAAAATTTGAGCCATTAATGAGGCCCTCTCCTGATTGGTCTGCAGTGTCGGACTGGGACACCAGGGGCCCAACCTAACACCTTAGACCAGGGGCCCACCAAAGAACCCTAGACCAGGGGCCCACTCTCAGTACTATTATTATTCTTCTCCTCACTCAACCTCTATTCTACTATTCTTTATTCTTTACATACTATAATCTATTATTCCATATATTTAACTTCTTTGTTCTGGAAGAAATATGAAATAGCCATGAGCAAATCTTTAGCAGCTCAAGGGCCTCCTGACACCTGGGACCACCAGGAGTTTTCCTTGTATCCCGGTGGGCCAGTCCAACACTGTCTGTCTGCAGAAGCTCCATCAAGATCTATTTGATGGCTTGAGGTAGCTATATTGGCAAAGATCAGCTTTTTTTACTAGATGGTAGGAGTTTTACCAGTTAGGTGTAAGGAGTTGTTTATATAGCTGAAGTCAATCATAGCTACCAGTAAAATCATCTGGTAGGTGAGACGGAATCGTTTGTGTGTGAATAAACTTTAACCTCCATGTAGACCAGAACAAATGTTCTTTGTACTATTTCACATAGCTGGTTGCTCACACTTTTATATGATGCTACTGCAATTATAAGGGGCCCATTTAAGATTGCTCAACCCGATGTGAGGGTTTTGTGCTGAAAAAAGCTTTCATAAGTTTGTCCACATTGGCTTTTGTAACTAAGAAAAATTTTGCTAGCTTTCGATCTTCATTTTTTAACCTTGTTTTGTGATTTTTCAGATGTTTAGCTTTTTATTTAGCAGTTTTCCCATTTAATATTTTAGCAGCTACCTAATTTACCCTAACAACCAGGCAGTGGTTTATATGAAAGACTGGAATAGGAATAGAAGAGTGAGTGAATAAGAACAGAAGTAATAAAAAATAACAATAGCAAAATAAAATTGTAGCGTCATGGTTTTTTGGCTGCTGGGGTCACTGACCCCCATTTAAAAGCTGGAAATAGGTAGAAGAGGAAGGCAGTTAATTCAAAAACTATTAAAAAAGGAAATGAAGATCAGTGGTAAAGTTGCTATTAATAGGACATTCTGTAACATACTAAAAAGTTAATGAGAAGGTAAACAACTTATTTAAACATATGGGGAAATGTAATGATTGAAAACCCTGTTTAATCTGAGCAGTTTTACCTGTACATATTTTATATAAGTTTTACAAACCTGTATCTACTCATCCTATATCTGTCATCAGAAAAAGAATGAGCATTTTTTTAGTATGTGCCAGAGCGCAATGTATGTTATATAACCTTACAGTGAAGGTCCTAGACATTTTTTTGTTATTTGTTTTTATTTTGCTAGCACCTAAGTCTCCAGATGCGCAGTAGGCGGGTTTCAACAATGGTGAAGAAAGTTAAATGAAAGCATTCGGGGTGTAACTACCAGAGGAGGAGGGGTTGTGTGACTTCATTGGGACACACTGAGGACAGAATTCACTGAAGCCAAGAAATAGTCCCATATTGCTGCAGGGTTTAGAGCTGTGAGATGATTACATGTGGTGGAATGGAAGCAATGAAAAGTCCAATATGAACATTTTGCCCAGGGTCTTGTAAGCCTTTATAGCAACTGGTCAACGCCACAGCGTGAGTTAGGCCGAGCGCTGGCGATTTCTTTCTGTGTTTTGTTTACAAATTTTAGCCAAATATTCTCACCCCTCCTCTCAATAACACAAAGGCAATTGTCATTATTGAATGCATATTTATTGATAATATTTATGTATTGTTATGGTATCTAAACATCCACACGAAACACTTTGTTTATTGAAAATACTAAACTATTTTCAATAAACAGTTTTTAGCCAAATTTTGCCTATAGCTGCCATTCAGCCTTTAAAACAGGGCATCCCTTTCAGGTGTATGTTAATTGGCTGGGGCTAAAAATGAGCTTACATATTTTGGCCAAAGTATGGTACTAAAACCTAATTTTTGGTAAAAAATCATTTTTAAAGGCAAATTGTGCGCTGACACTTTTTCTCCTTTTTCTTATAAGCCTTTAGTTATACCTATATGTAGGAAAATATCTATTTTTTGAAGTGCAAATTGTAACGGTAGGGTGAAATTAATCATTTATATGCTGTACCAGATATTCCACAGTTACTCAGTGTGCCTCACAATAAGATAGTGTAGGCAGTAAACAGATATAGTTATGGGGTAAATCTTTTGACATGAAGCATAACAAAGTGGTGTAAATGTGCTACTTATATTGGCTAACTAAGATAATAATCCCAGCAAGCTTTAGAAACCTCTCGGTTCCTTTTTTAAGATCTTTGAAAATCTCTAAAAAAAATTAAATTAAAATGAGGTGCCTGATTATTTATAATATAATTATTGTCTAATGGAGCTGACTACCAGATTTTATCTTGATCCTCTAAGGAAAATGCTAAAAAAATATAGCCCTAGTGATGTTAATGCAGTACTTGAAAAATTATGTGAAAATAATTTGATTAATGATGCTTATTGCAAGTAAATAACAATAGTTTCTACATTTTAGATGATCTGTTAAGCCATGAAGACAATTTCAGAGCCTAGACAAGGATGAATGAAAAAGAAAAACAAAACTTTATAGAAGCCAGCGCAACCCTGAAAAAATATATTCATAAATTACAGTCATTTCTTACTAATTGCATTTACATTAAACAAATACAAAGGAAAATACCAAATTATGTTATAAACTGACAAACATTTAGCTATTTCTTTCCAATTAGGAAGTAATGAGGACCATGTTTTCTTTGTGATGCAAGTGAAAATATAACCAAAATATGGATAGGGAGACGATTGGCATAAGAAAACCTCTACGAAAATATGCATTTCTGTATAAAGGCCCTACATATAATATCACTTTTGGCTGCTTTAAAGATTTTTCTTAAGACTAGGCTGTGTTATTTAGGTTTGCTGCACACACAAAAATCAAAAATGTGATCAAACATTTCACACCAAAAAAGCTGTAAAAGCTGGTGTAAAATAAATGGATTATTTATGAAACATGTGCCCTTGTGTGTTCTTAAGGGTAGGACTACACGGATGATTTTGTAGCGATCCAACGCGCTGTGCAAAAACGCAGGCGTCAGATCGGATGTGACGGAAATAAGGTGAATGAATTTTTGTCGCAGCGTTGATCCAACGCAACACGACTTTCGGATGCAGATGCAGCGCGCAACATATGTATCCGACAGTTGTGTCACGTTGGATCAACGTTGCGACTTCATCCGACAATGCATTCACTGACATTATTTCCGTCGCATCCGATTTAAAGCCTGCGTTTTTGCGCATTGCGTCGGATTGCTCCGAAATTGTCCGTGTAGTCCTACCCTTAGTGTCAATGAATGTCTTGCAGAGCTCCCACATAAGTAGTCCATTTAAACAAGCTAACTGGCGTACTATAAATGTGTTTGTTATGCCAAAGGACTAAATTAGGTGAAAAACGAGTCTCGACATAAGAATCCTGTATAAGAAAATCATCAGGACTCTATTGGTTTTTATGTAACTTTTTTTTTAACTTATGCTTTATTTTAAACCAAAGAAAAATAGTAGTACTGCAGGAGCTGGTGTTCAGTGGAGCGTGAATTAGTAGCGGCAGGGCCGATTCTAATTAATGTGCCGCCTGAGACGGTTCCTTCAATGCTGCCCCCCCTCGCCAGCAGTAACACTATTGCGAAGAGTGCAATTGCGCTCTCTCACAATAGTAAAGCCGAATTTCCGGTTTAAAAACCGGAAATTCGGCTCTTAAAGGTACCAGGAGCGGCTTTTTGCCGCCCCTGGATACCTCTCCGTCGTTGCCGTCTGAGGCGAGTTTCTCAACTCGCCTCATTGGTGGCGCGCCCCTGAGTAGTGGGTCAAAAATGGGATCTGCATGTTGAATAGTGATGCTCACAAAAGTGTGTGCGTGACCCTTTAAGTTACAAATGCCTCATTCTGGCAACAGAAAACATGTTGTTTATGTGGATATAATTTACAATTTTGGCACGATTTATAAGAGTATAATTTAAAGGATATTCAAGGGCCCATGGGATCTGTTATCCAGAATGCTTGGGACATGGGGTTTTCCATATAATGGATCTTCCAGTAATTTGGATTTAGTCTGCTATAAATTAATTTCAACATTATATAAACCAAATAGGATTCTTTTGCCACTTGATATGGACTCATGCAGCTTAGTTAGGATAAAGTTAGTTCAAAAATATAACTATAACTATAAGATGATCTTCCTGTAACTCTGCATAACACCTTTTTAGATAAAAGGCCCCATACCATGTATAATGTTTCCTTTGTGTCCAGAAAATATTCAAGTGCTACATATGTTGTTTGCCTCATTTGATACAAGCCTCGCACCTGAGTGCCAAACAGATATCTGAATGAGACGGCATGTATAAATATTATGTGTATTATTAATATATAGCTTTACTATCTGAGTGAGTCAGATATCAGCACAATCTTTCAGATGCCAGCATCAGATGTCACTTTTGTAAACGTTATTGATTGCTGACTAAGTTGTCCTATCAGGTAACAGCGTGAGAGAGAGAAACCGAGACGTGTTTGTGTTTTCATTGTGAGTGAGATTCTTATATTGATAATTGTCATGAACATGGATCAGGTGATAAAAAAAGATCTTTCTTATAATTTTCTTGTAAACCATTTAATCCTAACGATTAACACTTGTCATCATAATTGGTAATTTATTCACTTGTTTATGGTATGCCATAGACATAGAGAATATTTTGCTGGGTAATATGATGCTTTCTTTGGTGTGCCATAGTCTTCACAATTCCTGGTTTATAGAAAACGCAAGGGGCCGGGCCAGGTCTGTCAGTTGCCCCAGGCAACCCAGCTGCCCGTTAGCAATTTAGGTCCCCACCCCAGCTGTGCGCAACGGCGCACAACCGAGGACGCGCATGCGCAACCGTGCGTAACCAGGAACGCACGCGCGTAGCCGTGCGTAACAGAGGACGCGCGTGCGTAATTGTGCGTAATCGTGCGCAACCGATGACGCAATTGCGCAAACTAAGGCGCGCGTGTGTGGTCGTGCGCAAAGCAATGCGACTTCACAGACCACACCCATTTTTCAATGTGGTAACAGTTGCCGTACTAGGCATAGGCTGCATGCAAGTGCCTGGCGCCCCAAAGCTTTGTGCCCTCGGCACGTGCCTCTTGTGCCTACCCCTAGTTCAGGCCCTGGCAAGAGGTGTTCTGACCACTGAGCATGATATACTTGGTAACATTGCTTCTAGCCAGTGGAGAGTGCATGTGAGCACGCCTCATGAAGAGAAATACGTTCCCCCACGTAAATCAAAAGTGCAGCATTGGTTCCCTTCAGCATCCCAGCTCAATGAAAGCCATTGTTTCTAATGTTTCCTATGTCACAATAAAACACATTTTTATGAGTTGTTGCTGCCCCCTCAGGGCTGTGCCCTAAGCTCATATAGCACTGAGATATACTAAAGCCACCACAGTCTGATTAGCTGCCACACATTGAATGGAGCTCAACAGGTCATTGACTGATGGCTTGTCACAATTTGCTGGCGGGAATATCCAGTAGTATTATATTCAGCTAAAAGTGTGTATTTGCATTTAGACAGGTGGGGTAAATTTACTTACCTCTGAAAATCCGCCAGCGCTGGCTTCACGCACATCGCAACATTTCGCCAGGCGTAAATTCGCCAGATCAACGCTAATTCTCGAAGAGCTGAAGTTGTGCACAGGGTACCGAACACTTGCGAAGTTGCGCTAGCGATAATACGTTCAGCAGTTCGAAGTTGCGCTAGCATTGGCTAATTTGCACCGGCGGGAAGTTAAAGTACAATGGACGTATATGTTGCAGCAAATACATTACACTGCACAAGCCTGGGAACCTTAATAAAATAAAATAGAGTTGTTATATTGCCCTACACATGTGCCCACTGTATAGTTTATGTGCCATATGTAAGGAAATGTAGGGGGTAAGCCGGGTACCCTAAAAAAATGTACGCACTTTTGCAGGCTATCACCCTGAAAAAAGGAAAAGACGCCAGCGTTGTTAGTATAATTTTCAACAAAATTTCAAGTAAGTCCTATCTACTCCATTGCACTCTTTGAGGTGGCGAAGGCAAGTCTGGCGATAGAGGTAACGGTCAGTAAAATCAAAATCTTATTGAATTTGCGTAGTATCACTCTTTCGCCAGAGAGAAAATTCGCTTGGTGTTAGAGTGCGAAGTTGCACCAGAGTCTATCTCCTTCGCTAGCGGAATTATGCCAACAACCGTTAGTAAATCGGTGGAGAGACGAAATGACGAAATAGTAAATTTGCCCCACAAACACTTGTTAGATACATGCTCAGGGACTGATATCATCTTATCATTGCTACAAACCAACTATAGTCAACTACTCATAACTGAAGAAATGAAAAGATGCTGCCCCTGTCTAGCCTTAAGTGCCTTTTTACAAGCAGTGACAACTCCCTTTCAAAGTAATTCAAAATATACTGAACATCTGCATGTTCTCCAGAGGGGAACTCCAATTTTCTCTTTTATTTATAGGATTAGGTGCATATTTATTAAAGGGTGCCAAACCAACAATCATCACCATTTTCACTAACTTAGGCAAGTGACTAGAGAGCTGTGAATTTCTCCAGTGGTCAGCATCTAATTTGAAAAAAGAGCTTTTATAGCACCATTACTTACCCAGATACTTTAAAAGCTTGGGCCCTTACTTCTGCAGAACCAACTGCATTGCAATGTTTTGCATATTGGGCTGCATACCTTTACTGACATGCTTATAATATTTTCTTATTAGAGCATTCAGTTATTCTAACTGAGAAAACAAATCTATCTGAGAGGTCTGTTTGGCATGCAATTCCTGAATTAGTGAACATTGAATGTTGAAGACATTGCCCTGAAGAATAAGCAGTAGTGAATGGTTAGAAATTGTGTGGTTTAGCCTGAGATAAATAAGAATAATCAAAAGCCAAGAAAACATACAGTATTTGTATCTACATCTTTAGGGTAAGTGTAATCATTTCATCTGTAGTAGTTTGTTTTCAGGTATCCTTAGTCAGACCCTGCAGTGCTACGGTCAGTGGCGTAACTAGATATAACTGGGCTCCAAAGCAAAATTTTCAGGCCACCAAAATGTCTAGAGATTGACCTGTTTTACCAATATTTATTGAAATTGTATATGAATAAGGACCTCTTAAGGCCCCTATACCTCCTGGGGCCCCCTGCAGCTGCAGGGTCTTCTTCCTCTGTAGTAACACTCCCTTGCTACTGTATATTACCTCCAGACCCTCCATGACAGTATTTTAATTCCATATTCATTTTCTCTCTACTTTGTCTGGGACTGACTGGTGCTTAGCTGCTAATTCTTTCTTTGCTTACTTTTTTGAAAATGTGACAAGCTGGCCAATAATATTATGCTACATTATTGTCGCTGGAACTAAAGTGATGTTTTCGTGCCAAAATTTGCACTTTAATTGGTTAGTTAATGAGGTTCAGCATATTAATAAACATATGAAATTAACTGGATTCCTTTTTTCAAAAAGTAATTCACACAAAAATAATGAATCCACGGATAGTATTTTAATTCAACCCTATACATTTCTAGGAATACTCATTTAAAAGCTGGTACTTTTTAATTCAGAGAAGCAAAACCCTGTGAAATATATTTCTGGATATAATGTTACAGCCATAGAAACACGCCTACAGTATTTTAATTAAATTGTGGGTTTTCATTATCAATGCTGCTTATTATAGGTTATAAACATCCTTCTGCGTGTGTGAGCTGTCCTCACAGAGAGCGTAGCAAACACGCAGCCATAATTAAAATAATACTAGGAAAGGACGACAGAAATAGCCAGGTACATGAACAGGAAAGAATTATAGGTTGTTTTTACTATCACCAATAACAGAACAGTAGGAATTTAAAATGAAAATGTTGCTAAATTTATTAGCATACTATATTCCATATGTTCCGGCCTTTTTTAAATACCTTTATTTATTATATTTGTATTATTTTTTCTGTGTATTTCGATTGATATTTAACATTTTGGAAATATATAACTTATTTTACAAAAATATGAATATTTGAGAAAATGATTGCAAAATTCATTTAAGATGAATGTAGAATGTGAATTGTAATTATGCAACATCATTCAATGCGACGAGAAATGTGGTTAGTTATTAGACTGAATAATTTTTACATATATTTTTTTTTTATTTCTGTTTATTTGTGAAAATTATGTTCTCATTATGAATATATATTTTTCTGAAGTTTAACGTATTGTTGTTTGTCCTGAGAAATGTTTGTTTGCTGCATTTCCCCTGAGTCCTGGCATTTATTTTCAAATTTTCTGTATAGGCATAATTTGAAATCAGACAATCTCATTGATTACCTTTACTTTGAAAGTTATTTGGCATTGCAATTTGCTTAGGGTGAAATGGAAGGTATTGCTAAAATGTTTTTTTTTAAAAAAAAAGACAATTTTGCAGCACAAAAGTGAGACACAAATTACAGATTGGCATGTTTTCTTTTAGCAGCAAATGGAACAAACCATCGATCGCTTTTAAAGTGTGTAATCTGACATTTTGTCATTGCACTTTAAAACATTTTACAGGAGCAAGGGGAAATATGTTTCATCGTTTGTACTGCAATATGACAAAAAAACTTTTTTTGAAAAGCGTATTAGTTGAAGAACCATTTCGCTTGTTCAGGCAAACTTATAATTTTAGAAGGGGTTGTTGTTGTGGCTGGAACCTTTATGCAATTGCTGGTATATTGTTTTATTCACTTTACCATCATCACTTTATTTGTATAGCGCCAACTAGTTACACAACAATTTACATTATATTTTTAAATAAGAAGAAAGCATTCTGCTAAAAGATGTTATGATATTGCAACTCCCTTTAATAGTTGATATGGGAAAATGTATATGACAAACCTGGATGGCTTCACATTTATGGGTCTATTTATCCTTCTATGTAAAGAATGAAACATTACTGGTGATGTTGCTCATAGCAACCAATCAGATCTTTGCTTTTGTTTTCTAACTGTTGAAATCTAATTGCTGATTGGTTAACATCACTGGTAATTCTTCACTCAGTCCCTGTCTCCTCCCCCCCACCCTCCACTGATGCTTGTATGCGGGTGGGTGCTCAACACAAAGTTTTCTTTTAGAGAATGGCTGGAGGGAGATTCTAGTGCTGCAGACCCTGTTGTTTGGGCCCCCTTGTTCCCTGCCCCCTCCCCTGTTACACACCTGAGGATAAACAAATTGCTAACAGTTACAAGTGTGTGCATAAAGGGTATTAGCATAATAATTGTGTTTAAGTATGCATAATATTGTGTGTGTATTTTGACCCCTGTCTTGCTTTTTATCTTTTAGTGTAGTTTCATCATTGTTTTTTTTTTTTGGAAGTATGAATGCTCCAGAGCTGTCAACCCCACCTATTTTTCAAGAATTATCTGATTTTAGCCCCCTTCCTGTCACCCTACCAAATTCTCCTGATTTTTAATTGGTATCTTTAAATTCCATGGTATGCATGCACAATAGCATTCAGTGATATCATAGGGGAGTTTTGTGCATACATGGGTAGAATTCAACAACTGCAGGCAATAATCTGCGCAGGTGCCTGACGTCACTTCCGGTGTAGTGTGTGCCGCATGTGGTGTCACATCCAGTTAGCGGCTATTTTTTCAAGCTGCATGATACTCACACCGCAGAGTCCCCCACATTGCTTATTTGCCAGGTTGACAGCTCTAAGTATACATTGTGAAAGAACTTGCTGGTTACTGCTCAAAACCAGAACATAAAAAGACCAATGCCTAAAATATGTGCCTTGCCAACACAATGCTTATCCCCTACACTCAAAGAAAAGAACAATATGTGTATAAGTATGTGATCACACACAGCATGGTCCCTCCTATTTTGAATCTAAACTGCACCCATAAATAGAGCATTTGCCTCTATAGTACTGGAAGGTATACCTTGCACCAGATAAAAAAGAAATCAAATGCAAAGCACTCCACAGTGCTGGTGTTCATGAGTGTTGCAAGTTGGGGATGTTGCAAGGGAAGCCCATGTGTTGCCCACTTCTCACCCCACCTGTATGCAGGTCTGAGGAACACTGGCAACACTTAATACAGAGTGATAAACGACCCTATGCAAAATGCAAATCTGAAAGGCACAAAAAGGCAAGGTGCTTTGTGTCCATCTTTTGCACCTTGCATCAATTTTTGTAACTGAACCTTATGGTTTTCTAATAAGCATTCTGCATAATCATTATAAACCCAATCATATACTCAGTAATATTTTGCAGTATTTAAATATTTGGCTTAGTCCTAAATCGTTAACATTTTCTGTATTCATGTGACTTATTTTGTAGATTTAAATGGTACATTTATGGCTCTTATTTTTCATTTCTGCTTCTTGTATCTGCTAGGTATGCCTTCCCCCATTGACCTTTTTCTGCAATAACATCTGTTTTATTTATTCCTGAGGGATGTTTTATTCCCTTTTAAAAATTGTTCCTTTGTACAGTTTCCATACCTTTCTTTTGCAAGAAGTCATTTGTGGAAAATGTAGAAAGCAAAACAGCAATTTATCCAAAGCTTGGCACCTGAACTAGATATTTATATTTCACAAGTAGTATCTGTCGCAGTTTTAAAGGTACAGAAAGATAAAATGCCATTGTAAAATAAACTGATATTCCTTATGAAACTGACTTAATGTGTTAGGTCTTTCAATATGGCATTCTTGAAGTTGTTTGAAAGTCTGAAGAGACTGGGGCTGCTGTAAATTGCCAAAGAAAGTCACTATATATTGGGCTGTTTGGGCTGCTGTGTGGCTTGTCAGTGCCTCTATATACTTGAAATGCCATTTTGAATCTCAGTCCAGACCTGACTTCCATAGTAGTGATGGATGAATAAATTCACCATTTGCAGCTAATTTCTGCATTTCAGCTCCCGCAAATAAATTAGTGAAACTGCTGCAATTGGGCCTCAAAATTGTCATGCGCATAAAAATTGTCGCGTGTCAAAATTATAAAATTATTTGGATGCCCATTGACTTTAATGCATTTGGAAAAAATAGTCGCACGTCTAAAAATATCCGCTGACGTCAAAATTGGTGCATGTCAAAATTATTTTGCCGCCCATTGACTTCAATGTGTTTCGCAAATTTCTCCGCTGTTTTTTCGCCATTTTGTGAATTTTTCGGCAGAGAGAAGTGGTACAGATTCGCCCATCGCTATTACATAGTTGTATGTGAATCCTGCAACATTATTTGCACAGTGTCTCAGTACGGTATATACTCGAGTATAAGCCGTCTCGAGTATAAGCCGAGGTACCTAATTTTACCTCCAAAAACTGGGAAAGCTTATTGACTCGAGTATAAGCCGAGGGTGAGAAATGCAGCAGCTTCTGGTAAGTTTCAATCTCGTTTTTGGATGACTATTCTTAGGCGCCGGCTACTATTCTAAGGCGCCGGCGAATATTCTTAGGCGCCGGCTACTATTCTAAGGCACCGGCGAATATTCTTAGGCGCTGGCTACTATTCTAAGGCGCTGGCGAATATTCTTAGGCGCCAGCTACTATTCTAAGGCGCCGGCGACCATTTTTGCGCTTGACCCGAGTATAAGCCGAGGTAGAGTTTTTCAGCATATTTTGAGAGCTGAAAAACTCGGCTTATACTCGAGTATATACGGTAGTTATCATTGCTTATTTGCAGCAATCGAGTCTGATGCGGACCTGGGCATTGAGTTTGTTCTCCTGTGGGTTCCCCCCAGGTGATAGTATTTATTTCCACACTCCAGAAACATACAGGCAATTGACTCTTGATAAAATTGGCTACAGTGTGTTTAAATGTGATAGGAACCTCAGATTGTAAGATCCACTGGGGCAGGGATTAATGAAAATAATGAAGAATTTCTGCAGATTCACTTTATTGCTGCATTGCCTTTCCACTGCTTGAATTGTTGTAACATAAGAACCTATGACTCAAGCCAGAATAACAGTGCTCCTAAAAATGGCACTTCAAGTGACAAAAGATTTGGACAAACTGAATGTATTTTGCAAGACAAGCCATAAGAAGGGTTTTTGCAAGACAATGCACATGCCACATGGGGCAGATTTCTCAATAATTGGATCAAAAGAATGTCACAAGAATACCTGTAATAAGTAGTATAATCCTGCCCATTGGTGTGCTCCTTCTGAATCTAGACTTTTTTGGAAACAAATATGGAAGTTGTAGCAAATAGCATTTGTTAACTATCAATAGGAACACCTGGGAAAATATTTGAATTTATACTATTATGAATGTTTTACTTATGTCAAAGAAGTGTTTATTTAAACCACTTAATATTTTTGTAGAACGCTCTAAAGAAATACATTGATAAAATATATGAAATATGCGAAGTTAATGTTATTTTATTTATGAGATATTAATATTTTTATCCTATTAAAATGTAGAAAATTATCCATAGACTATTTATGGTTTAAGTCTTGAGTCTTGACCTTTATCTGCAGGCTGTTTTGTAGGTTGTGCACAATTAGGGGACATAACCTTCAATTAAAGTGAAAAGTAAATGAAGAGTTTATGTAATGAGCACTTTCGGGACTCATAATTAACAGAAGCATCAAGAAAAGGGCTTCTTAAATCTCAGGAATATCAATAATGTCTCATTTTTCAGGCAAGATACACCAATCATTTCCTGTGCCTAGTAAGATAAAAATAGTTATTATAGAAAAAAATGCTGAATATATTGCTAATGAATTCCATTTTTGGGAAAGACTAAAGATCAATCGTGTAATTCACTTCTATTTTTAGTATTTCCAGCTTAAGTATTTGCTTGAGCAAAGTTTTATTAAGCACTGGGATTCTCCTTACAGTTATCTGCTCCTTCAGGCCTGATGACAGTGGTTTTGATTGATCTTTCTTGGCTCAGCAGGGGGATTCTGAAAAACTAGTCTCTTAATGGCCAATATAAATTGACTTTCTCTGCTGTTCATCTGCACAGCATTAACATTTTCAGTGCCTGCAATGGCTAAGTCTGAGAAGATGGCTTTGCAGTGGAAGCTGATACCTGGTATTTGGTTTTCAGCATAGGAATCATCTGCTGCACTAGAACAGAGTTTCTGTCACGATCGGCACCTAGAATCCAGAACCAATGCTAGACTCTTGGCTCTTGGCTCTTGCTTCCACCTTTAACTGCCGCCTTTCACCTCGGGAGGAGCCCTCGTCTAATTGGATGCTGGCAGGTCTTAATAAGAGAGGAGCCAAGCTAAGGATTCTGAGCAAGCAGAGGGGCACGATCGTTAAACAAAAAAGTCTTTGGACAGAAGGTCACAATTCAAGGAATAGACATAAAGCATAGTCAAACAGGCCAGGTCAGTGTGGGCAGAATTCAAGCGAAGTCAGACAGGCAAGGGGCGTTAAAATCAAGACTTTAAGCAACACCATTTATTTCAGATTCATTATATTAATAGATATATATTATTTCAAGTAAGACAAATTGCTGGTCCCAGCGTATAAATTCAAAAAGTGTATCACTGTGAATTCCTAGGAGCCTGTGTCACACTCCCAAAATGTATAAGATACTGGAATAAAGTTGGAATAAACAGCTTCAAAGCAGTATTTTCAAACTGCATGTGTTTCTTTTATTAGCAGTGCAAAACACTACATGTTTCGGGTACAACCCTTTTTCAAGTGTATTTTTTCAAGGGTTGTACCCGAAACATGTCGGGTTGTTGTGGGTTGGGTTGCGGATAAGGCAGTTGCGGGTCCGGGTCGGGTAGCGGATCAATGTGGGTAAATATGCGGGTTGCAGTTCAGGTCGTCGGCTGCAAGTTCGCTTGTTCAGATTGGGTCCGGGTCTTTGAAATTGGTTCTGCGCAGGACTCTACCCTAAAGTGGGCCGAAATGTTGGCTGTACAGATGTATGCAATAAAAATAACTTTTTATAACTTGAAAACTGACAGAGTTCAGCAGGTTTCTTTGCTTTCCATGCCTTTTTGCACCTCCTTTTCTTCATGTGTTCAATACTTATTCCCTGTGTAATTCCACTTTATTCCACATAACTTAATTTATGCTTTATTTGCTTTGATTTATTTGTATGTGTGGATTATTTGGATTGTTACCGACATCTGGTGTAAATTTCACATCAATAGCCCCATTAGAAATATATTTACTGAAAAAAACGTTGATGAGTTCAATACTTATTTTTACTGCTGTATAGTATATTGTTGTCTATAAGTATGCCACAATTAAACTAGCATATGACAGAGCAAACTGACTTTCTGGAGAATTAAATAGGACCAAGTTGTTGCATTACTTGAGATACGGGTCAAAATTTCACATTGCTTACATTTATGTGATATGCTTTCATATCTAATGTCATCAATAACCAACAAAGATACCAATTATTTTTTTTATTCCTTTACAATGTTGTTTTATTGTAAATAACATTTGACCTTCCAGGAGGACTATGTAGGTAGCTGTGATATATAATCTCTACTACTATATAGTACCTGTATAAGAAAACAATTTGTACTTGCCCTACAAATACAAACATAGGTTATCTCTCACATGTTTAGGGAATTGTAATGCGGCTTATAAATATCTGTGGATACAAAAGCATTTTAACCATGTATATAAGCCAGGCTTATTTTTAAATTACCCGTGATTCATTCTGTGCTCCCTCAAAACTTTTTACTAATTCGGTTCCCACAAATCACTACAACATTACGTCAATCTGAGCTGTGCCATACGCATTGCTGCAATTAATAAGGAATGTTCAGCACTATATTATATTGGTAATGACTCAGGTATTTCATTGCACCAATCCATCTGCAATGAATATGGGGACCTGAAAAAAGGGCATTAAATAGTGATGTTGCAGGAATTCAGATATTACACCACATAATGACATGGAGCCCAATTCTCAATATCAGCAACCAACTGTCTTTATTGTATGCGTCATGTACCAGCAGTTCAGGCACCTTTCTTTTGTTGTAATAGATTTTGATTTGTCCTGGCATATAAGTGTTTTTCATAGTAATTTTTTTTATTTTTATGCTATGTTTGCACTTCTACAACAATGTAACTCCAGGAATACAGTGATTACAATTGAATGGAAAGGTATACAATGGTTTAGTAATGGTAGTGACTTCATTAAAATGCTATGTGCTGTACCTAGTGCTTGTGCATATTTGCACCTGTCTTTTGAAATGTGTTGAGCTGGGTGAAAATGCAGAATCAGACCCAAAATGCAGCTCAGGAACATGGAAGCCCTGCATTGCAACCTAGTGAAAACGGCGGGTGTGTAGTGGAAGTATATTTTCTTTGGTTTATCAGGAATCAGCGCTGCCACAGCTTATGGAGACAAGTAGAATGGTACTATATGGTGAAGTATGTTTACACTCTTTTTTAGTTCAGTCAGCCCATTTTCCAAATTTTCGATCACACAGACTTTTTCATACGCTGCACACTCGAGTGTCATACAGATGTATTACAGCTTAAACACCTTGGGGTAAATTTATCAAAGAGTGAAGTTCTGCCACTAGAGTGAAATTCCGCAGCTCTCAATTAATTTCTATGGGATTTTGAAAGGCATATTTATCAATGGGTGAAAGTGAAAGTTAGAGAAACGGTCCGCACACACCAATATTGCAGTCGGGGATTGTGCCCCTTTTATTAATGCCACCAACAATCAAAATTCAACGTTTCGGGGGGACGCAGCCTCCCTTCTTCAGGAGAAGGGAGGCTGCGTCCCCCCGAAACGTTGAATTTTGATTGTTGGTGGCATTAATAAAAGGGGCACAATCCCCGACTGCAATATTGGTGTGTGCGGACCGTTTCTCTAATCTACAAGGCAATAAGGTGACCTGGCAAGGTCAACGGAGGACCTGCACCACTACGCAGAGAAAGTGGAAGGAGGTGTGCGGTAACAGAAAATTTCATTGAAAGTGAAAGTTCACACTTCGATAAATACGCCTATAAAAATCCCATAGAAATGAATGGAGAGTGGCGGAATTTCACTCTAGTGGCGGAACTTCACTATTAACTTCACTCTTTGATAAATATACCCCCTGTGTAGTTTAAGAATACTCACAGATGTTTAGTATAGTGATAAGCCCTTCACGGTATCTTTGGTCCTAGTCCTAGTCCAATCTCACAATACTTTAAAAAGGAGCAGTACATAGTATAAAACCTTTTAATTTGAAAAATATATATTTTCAAATACACTCACAATCGTGTTAGTTAAACGAGCAGCAGTCTCTAAGTTACCCGCAATTCGCAGTGGTCTAGGAAAGCCCTGGAGGTATAAACACAGGGGCTGCATGACAAGGGATCTGAATGACCAGCAGCCAGATTACACTGGTTTATATTTAAAGACTGGCAGAATCAAATGCAGCTGTGCTTGGGTGAGAAGGAATGAGTTAAAGGGATATTGTCATCGGAAAACATTTCCAAAACACACCAGTTAATAGTGCTACTCCAGCAGAATGCTGCACTGAAACCCATTTCTCTAATGAGCAAACAGATTTTTTTTTTTTTATTATTTGAAGTTTTTATTGTTTTTCAACAAGACAAGTAAAAAAAGATGGAATAAAGTATAACATGTTCACAGCTACAAGTTTGTTCATGTCTAAAAATGTAACGCTAATCTTCACAGGGGATATCCAGCATCCGACCACATCTTGTGGTCTCTCAAGCGTAGGCCCGGATAACAGCATTGGTCTTAGAGGCTTTCATAAAGTAAGACCTGCCCTGCTCAAGATAGTTCAACGTAATGCTATTCTCGCAGCTGGTGTGTAGGTGGGGAGGGAGAAACAGATGTTAGAAGGGGGAAAAAAGGAGGGGGGGGAACGTTAAGAAGAAAGACAGGTGTCATAACTACAATGCATATTTACCAAATGATGTCGAAATTCCTACAGTGTTCAAGTAGCTCCAGAGTCAGGGGAATGAAACTCAGAATGGGTTTCCTCCAAGTATCGGGTCCACGGGTACCATTCCAGCTCCCCCTCATAGCTTCTGTCCAAAAGAATATTTCTGATGGATTCCATTGCACGGATCCAGTTTACCTTGGTTATCAGTGATTGTAGACCAGGTAGTTGTGGCCGTTTCCAATTAGCCGCTAGGAGAGATCTTGCTGCTGTCAGGATATGTGTGGCTAATTTATGAGATAATTTAGAATTAATGTTCTCAATTTTCATACCCAGTAGAAATGTGTGTGGGTTGCCGGGATAGTGCAATGTAGAATCTCGGAGAGCAGAGAGGCGACCATCTTCCAGAATTCCCAGGCTACTGAACAGGTCCACCATGTATGTAGAAAGGATCCTTGTTCACCACATCCCCGAAAACATGTAGCATGTTCCGGGTTGCCACTACATTTACTTAGACGTGTTGGGGTGTAATACCAGCGATAGATGATTTTATATGCTCTTTCGCTGGAACTCGCACAAATAGATGTTTTTTTGGCATTGTCCCAGATATACGACCAAGTCTTATCCGTAATTGGGAGACCCAGATCTGTTTCCCATTTAGTCATGTAAGGCTGGCGTATATCAGTGGCGTCTGATGATATGTGGCTGTATAATGTGGATATCAGGTGTGTCGGGTAAATGCGTTTGAAGCAGATTTTTTCAAAATATGTCATAGGTTGGGTGTTCTGAGATTTGGTTTCGGTCTCTACATAGTGTCTAATTTGTAAATAGCGAAAAAATTGTAGATGGGGAATGTTATGTTGCTCCTTAAGAAATCTGCTGAATTTTTAAATCAGTTACTTCTTTTTCTTTTAATTATGACAATTTTTTCAATAGTAGAAAAGCATCCAACACATTTTCAGAGCATGATGAATAATTACCACCTCTCTTGGCAGGACATTTCATTACATAACTCATATTGCAGTAAACAAACCTTTCCTGTGCTGATGAGGAAATTCTTTGAAAAGAGTCAGTGAAATGAAAGCAGAGCTCTTTATTATTTGCAGGAAAGTATATGATAAACTTTGTTTCATGCACGTTAATCAGAGGAGACAAAGCCTACAGATTAATTTACCTACATTTACCACTGAAGCTTTCTGAAGCTCCTATAATAATTGTCAGTATAATATTGTCATTCAAATGCCATTTGTAAATACATTTAAAACGTTTATATCATGTTTTACAGCTAAAATACTTTTGCCAGTAAATATGAATGATAAAAGAGTCATATTTTCTTTTGTTTTATCTCCTATGGGACCAGCACAGAAAAACTCTTACAAAGTTTAACTTTGTCACCTTGACAACTATAAGTATCGATGCCATCATCTTCCCAGACCTCTGTATAATGTTTGGTGTGTCCTCTTTGAAGAAATGCTCTGTGATTTTTCAATTATAAAAGCCTTTGCGTTCTCTGTATTCCCTTTATTTTAGGACATCTTTTTCCCTATGCTATTGTTCCTAGCAGGTGTATAAATAATTAAATAGAAGTGTGCTGCTTATTGCTCACTCCTGCTTAGTTCCACTTTATTCTCCCTCACCTTTATGTGCTGAACTCATATTTCACCAAATCTCCTCTGATGTTGCCTTTGTTTAATGTCTCTCTGGATAGTTCCTTGGCTCGTTCATCTGCTAATACCCTGCTGTTCTTAAAGCACACTCCATACTTTCTGTTTTCTTTATTTCACAAAAATGAAAAGCCTTTTCTGTTAAATCTGTGTCTGTTTGAAACAAAGATATTGTCATCATTCTGACATTTGGAAATACTGTTTTGTTATTTTATATGCATTTTATAACATCCAATTAAGCACCCATACAGTATTTGGAACACTTTTTATGAAACAAAACCTAAGGATCAGACATTGTTTGTCTATACCACCTTAGATATATTTGTGTGTGTGTGTGTGTGTATATATATATATATATATATATATATATATATATATATATATATATATATAATATAGTGATAGATAATATATAGTGGATATTATAAGTTACAGAAGTGTTCCATGACATAAAAAAAAAAACACGAGGCCATAGGCCAAGTGTTTTTAAACAGGTCATGGATCTCTGTGGTGACTTCTAATATCCTCATATTTAGCAACAGGGGGTACTTTATTATAATACACAAGTTTCAGTCATGTGGTAGAAGTGGCATCACTAAACTCCAATTATAACCAATATCATCACTAAGTACCATTTATAAAGATATAATTTAGAGAATATTCATGGCTCTTATATAATATATATATATATATATTACCCGTAATAATATTATTAGGGTTCACAAGGTTAACAATATGGTATTTATGTTTGGGAGAAATTATATAAACTTAACAGAACCTTATGGGGCATTTTGTCACGCAAAGCAAGTGGCACTCCAGTGGGGGGATGAGTGTAGGCCGAGATGATGAGGGGCGAGTGAGAACAGGGACAAGACGAGCCGAACATTGACAATCAGGAGTATTGGGGCTCTAGGGAAAGGTAACGAGTTTTTTGGATGGCAATCACAGCTACAGTGAATGAGGGTGAGAATATAGCTTAAAGACAGGAGACCATGATTTTTTACATCCTCAGAGAATGACACTTTAGTAGCATATGTAACACAGCTTGTGAAACAATGTATAATATATTTAAAATATTGTTACTGAGTGTTTTGTTTTTGTTGTTTTTAATCTGTGATTTTAACTTTTTGCTAGTTGCACAAATAATAGATTTATTTATAATGTAATCTAATAAGGAGTATTTGTGATAAAAAACTGTTACTGAACTTATGTGACATTGAGTAACGGATGTTTCCCACCAGATAATGTACATAATGCTTGTAAAGTGTTAACTAGTTACTTTGAGAAAGGCCAGAGTGGAGGCTAAAACATTAGTCTGTAGCTCTGAAATAAAATATTTTTTAATTTTCAAAAAAAAGACCCCTGAGTATATATATATATATATATATATATATATATATAGTACAGTTCCACCACTATGGAACTCGTTACATTGAAAAATTCCATCCATTTTGAAGGTCATTTTAAATGAATCAAATGGAGGAAGTAGGATGTAGGAAGCTACATTAAAATAATATTATCCTCCATCCCATGCAACTGATTAAAAAGGAGGTATTTTGTCTCCCTGGTTATGTCATTCTTTAACCTAGCTAGTCCCTGTAGATCAGGTAGTAGAAAAAAAACCCCTTTATTTACAATTTAGATATATCCAGATTTGCAGTGTAGTTTGATAGCCAAATTAAAACAATACTCCTGTTTGTTACAGTGCCTGATCACAAAGGCATTACATTCCCTGGAATTAACATTATAGATTTATTGGACAGTTATCCACTTCCACCCACAGCAGAGTATTCACTTCTTTCCTGCAGCACCAGAAAAGCAGATTTAAAAACTGTCTGTGTCTGTGTTGTCCAGAGTTCAGAGTCGTAAATACTCTTGTGATTATGAGAGAAAACCAGCAAATGCTTTAATCACTGGGAGGCCACTCCAAAGTAAGGACACAGCGTTTCTGTTTCTTTGCTAATGTGGAGCTGGTTAAAATTTGCACAGGGAGGAAAAAAAGCACATTTTCTCCAAATGAAGGAAAATACTTAACTTGCAGTTTTTAAACAATATTTATGTAAGCAGAAAGGGAAATGTGCTAAATGGCCATATAAATGTGTTGCAAATGGGTGCTAAGGATATACAATGGAATGCAGGTACAAAAAAAATGCTCTGCTAGATGTCAAGATGAAAATATTTTAGATATTTCAATGAAACAGATTATGAACTCTGTGTCAGACTAAAAGTGCTTGGTTCGATTGGCTGTTGTTTTTTTTTTCAGACATTAATAGTATGGAAACTAAGTGTTATTAAACCCCAAAAAAAGAGTATAGGATTAAAAAAGAAATATTTTTTAAAAAAAGTATATATATTAGTTCAGTGAGCAGTAAAATCCGACTGTCATGTCAGACCCCTAAATCCAGAACCAATGCTAAGCACCCTGTTCCCGGCTCTTGCTTCCGCCTTTAACAGCCACCTTTCACCTCGGGAGGAGCCCTTGGCTAATCGGATGCCGCTAGGTCTTATTAAGAGAGGTGCCAAGCGAAGGGTTCTGGACAAGCAAAGGGGGCACGACGGTAAAGCAAAGTCTTTTGGGCAGAAGATCACAGTACAAGGTCGTAAGCGGAAAGTGTAGTCAGATCAGGCCGGATCGAGGCAGGCAGAGTGCAAACGGAGTCAAACAGGCAAGGGTCAAACCAGGACATCAATCAGGAGGATTATGGATTTCGGAAGTCAGAATTGTCACAAAACAGGCAGGGGTCACAACAGGTATTAGAATCAGACAGGAATAAACTCAGATAGGCACCAGGAACTCACTAGGAATGAACCTATAACGGGCAAGGAAAAACATATTCTGTGGCTTTAAATACTTAAAGTTCGCGCCACTGCGCGCTGGCGTCATAACACGCACCTTAAGAAGCAGAACCAGCAGAGGAGCAACAGTGTTGCGGGTGTCCCCGCCGAGGAGGCTGCAGGCGTCCCTGCAGGCCCCCTCCCACTAGACCACCAGAGTACGTTATTACACCGACTTAATGAACTCAGCCCTCACCAGCAAATCAGTTATAAAATTATTTATGTGTGGCAAACCAGAAGACCAAATGGTGCTTAGCTTTAGATCTATGAAATGATTGTTTAAGCTGCCTTCATAATTGCACTCCATTATCTAAAAAAGCTTTTAATAGATGATAAAAACCTGTCACTTGTCCAAAGAATCAATAATGCTAAAAACTCTCACTATACAATAAAATGCAGGCATGACCAAAGGCAAGTCAGATAATCATGTTGAGCTAATGATTCTAGCTGTGTTCTTACTGTATTTGTTACTCACATCACATAATCTTCAGTGTCGTGATGTGCTACATGAAATATCTATAAGGTGTGAGTGGAATGCCATTATATCTGGAAATTATTGACTTTAACATCACAAACAGGCTTATTTTATTAGCAAATGTACAAATGTGTGCCGGTGCTGCAATCCCTTATATATTTTTGCTGCAGAAATTAATAAATTATTACTTGTGGGTTATTGTGATTAAATTAAATAGGCCTATAATATAATTTGCATGTTTGTCATTTCTCTTAATAATTTTATTTTGACCCTTTAGTCTGGTTTTTAGCCATTTTCAGTTTAAACCCCAATTCTTCCATAGTTTTATGAATATCTAGGATAACAGCAACCTGATTCTCTACAGCCTGATTTTCTCATTTTACTTCAATAACTAGAAACATTCATTATATTAGAGTGGGGTCAACATTCATATTTATCGACGGGTGGAGGGAAATTTTCCAACAAACTCTACAGATACATTTTCAAATACATTTAGAATTTAGTGGGCTGGGGGTTATTTTGGATTAGAAGTAAATAGCTGGGGCAGATCTGCATTAAATTAATGCATGGCAGGTAGTGAGAGTACAGGTAATGGGTGCAAGGAATGAATTGCAAAAAGAGAGCAAAAGCAACGCAGGAATTTCTGGACTAGCAAGGGGTTCATCCAATCCAAACTCAGCCTCTCTTAATCCATTTCATTACAAAACCTGCCTGGCTGTTCTTTGTTGCTGGATTGGCAGCATTGAAAAATGTAATGTGTCCAAAGAATCAATAATGCTAAAAACTCTCTATAATAAATATTCACTGTATAATATACAATTTAGTGCATGGCTAAATGCCATATACAAAAAATTAACAGGAATGGGGTGAATTAGCAGCTTGAACTGCAGTGACCTTGGACATTTTGGTTAGAATATTAGCCCTTGGCTTTGTCTGAAAAAATAAATCATGTCATGATCAAGTAATTCATAATTCGTAATTCATTATTCACAATAAGTAATAAAGGGACAGAAGAATTAAAATGCAATATGGCCCCTATTTATCAAACACTAGAGTAGTAATATTTGTTAAATTTAGTAAAAAAATAGGCAATTTTCTATTTCCATTAGGATTTCTGCAGCACTTACTAGAATATAATTTGTATCTACAATTATTTTACCATCCATTTTCAAACACTTTTTTTGATGATTTATGAACAGTCAATTATTTTATCAACATAGAATTAAATTGTATTTCAGAGTTTAAATAGGTCCTTAAATTACAAAGATCATAAAGGAGCAAACAGACTTGCGGTCATTCTACTATTGTAAGGTATTGCTTTGCTTTTTTATCTGTGTGCTCTGTACTATACTGAAATTAAAAATAAACTTTGTTATTTGCTCTTCAGCATGTGATCTTGTGGTAATGCTATCAAAACTATTTATAATGCAGTTGCTGTAGCCATTGTAAATTGTTGGCCTAATGTCAATTTTTTCATTTTTCAGTTCAATTTTGTGGGGAAGTTGCTTGGCCCAAGAGGCAACTCTTTGAAGAGGTTGCAAGAAGAGACTGGAGCAAAAATGTCAATCTTAGGAAATGGCTCAATGAGAGACAAAATCAAGGTACCATTTCTTTAATGATGAATATGATATATTAGATAAATTATCGTTTAACAGGCATTATATTGTATATAAATGATAAGTAAGGTCCTTTCATATGAAGCTTTGGGCATCTTATTGGAAGTCTGAGCTCTAATGCTACAAATCTTGAAATTGAAAAAGTAATCATTGTGGGCCTGTATAAACATAAAGAAAGCTTCTATATAGTAGGGTCACTTGATAGTAGTTACTCACCACCTCGATGAAGTGGCCCAGGTGCACAGCCCTGGGCCCTCAGCACAAGGGGCGGACAAACCGAAATCTCAAATTGGAGCAGGCACTCAGGGGCAAAAACTTCCACCAGGCAGATGTTCAAATGTGAAGAAGTTTATTGTGTCAAAACAGCCTGACGCGTTTCGTGTTCCAAACACTTAATCATAGGCCTAAATATGCATTACATGTAATATGGATATTGTAATATGTAAAAATTGTCCAATAAAAATCTGTATAAACAATTTCGAAATCAACAAGCTCTGAATTGTTTTGCTTGACACTTTGGGGGGAATTCACAAAAGTGTCGGTAAAAAAAAGTAACCCAGAAGTGGCGGTCGACAAATTTGTAAAATGTCGTATGAACGGCAAATTCACAAAGGCAGATGTTACCATCTCTGAATGTCTCGTAAGTCTGACAATTTTCTAAAATGTTGTATAGCTTTTCATCGTACAAACGAAATTTACCAAGAATTTTTAAACGACAATTTGTCTGACATTTTCATTTTGGAGAGCCTAAAGTGTCTGAAAAATTGTCGGTAAAAAAAAGAGTTTACGAGTAATTCATAAAAATGTCGGGAAAAGTGGCGCCGAAAAAACCACGCCCACTTTTAACGACACTATTTCAAAAGTGTCGCACATGTCGGAAAATTAGCGAAGAAATGTGAATTTGACGGCTGTTGCTACGACACTTTCTACGACATTTTAAAGACATTTTTTCGTTCCCGACACTTTTGGGAATTCCCCCCTTTGGGGCTGAAAAATATGTCTTTTATTGTAGACTACTGAATGCAAAGTCAGCCCAAGATATTTACTCTTTTATTTTACTTTGCACTCCATATGAAGTTTCTTTGAAACTGCATTTCCTGTTGAACAGTGACAAACAAAATCCTTCTTTTTTCTGCCAAGGACAAAATCATACATTTCCTTTGTGTTCATACAATATTGAGTTTTTGCTTTATTTGCATCACAAGCAGAACTGTATTCAGCAATGTCACTGATTCATTGTATCGCTGACACATCTAAGAACATGGTTGGCATAATACTGGTTTTTATTTATTTATTTTTCTACTTGTCCTTCATTCCCTTACTTTTAACCCCTAGGATGATTGATTACTTAAAGCCTTTCAGCCATTCACAAAAATGATATCAAGTGCAAGAAAGCATTTTCTACATTGTTGTTTAGAAACTGCATGAAAACACCTACAGTATTATAATACATTTTAATGTTAAACCTCAAAGCAGCATTTGTTACTTGTTCTTTCATGTTTTCAAGGGCAAACTGATCTAAGATTGCATTTATAAAATTTGTGCAAGTTGTTTTCACATTTCTTGTTGACATCAGAGCAGAACTGTGATATGAGGGGTGGGGCTATGATGCAGTGATCAGCGATTGGCCAGTCGCAACACCAACCCAGGAGAGTCTTATTCACATTGCCTAATCAGGGAACCTATTTTTTGTAAGGGCTATATAGGTCCAAACTGGTACAAGTGAAAGAGACCTTAGATTGTAAACTCCACTTGGGCAGGGACTGATATGAATGATCCATAATCTCTATACAGAGCACCAGAATAGATTGGCGCCACATAAGTAAAGTCTATACAAGTTGCACTTCATTAAAAAATGCATAAATACAGACATCCTGTAAGTGCAGGGCAACAACACATATTTATTTAGGGATGGGCTTATATTTCATTTCTATTTCCTGCATTAAGTATGTAGGACTGATATGGCAGAGGGAAATAAAGTTCAGTGTAATATTTACATTTTCAAGCAATGCAGTAAACAGTTTACCAATTATCAAAGATTTCAATATGCTGTCATAAGCTACTATTAAGGTAATAAACCAACTGTATTATATTGCTACAGGCTAACTGAACACAAGCAATTTTGTCATGAGCAGGTTGTACCATGCTATTTGTCTGGCAAAAGCTCACGTATAATATAGATATATGCACTTCCATATCCTGTATACAGGCCAATACTGTTTTACCGAGTTACAAATCCTACACTCTATATTCTTCTTTGTGTTATTTATATTTTCCAAGAATCAAAATTTGACAATTTAGAATTTGAAATAATTGTCTTTTCTCCAAAAATGTAATTTGCATTTGGGAGTTTGGATTTGAACAGTTGATGTCAATATCTGATTAAAAATATGTTTATTTTCAAGTTCAATTTCATGGGGAAGTTTTATTGATAAAGAGTGATTTTAAGGAACAGTGCCACAAAATATAGATACAGCAAACATTATTTCAACATCACGCAAAGCACCACAGTGCATATTTTCAATCTTCATCTTAAGTGAAAGACATGTGCTAAGGTTCTTTTTAAAATGAAGGACATTGTCTCATTGAGTCAAATATCCAGATAATGTGTGCATCATTTACAACTGTTTTGCCAGTTAATGAATCTGTTTCATTCCATATCTTAGTTTTATAACATACACAAGGCTGGGCTATTAGAGATTGTTCTATCCTTGCATTAGGTCACACAACAGCATTTCATATTACAAAAGTATTTCAGGGTAGGAATTTTCCTTTAGTCATTCAAATACAGTATTTGAAAGGGAAGAAATTGTTCATAGATTATTACATTTTGCATTTAATTTGATTTCAGAAAGAGGATTGCTGGATAATTTACTTACCCAACACCTCACTACCTCTCTACACAGTAACACAGCTTTATAACATTTACTAGACTGTGCCTTTTGCTTCCTGTGTTTGCACTAGAAGTAAATAAAACAAAAACATTATCATATCATTGGGGTGTTCAAATTGTTCTTTAATTATAAAACGTTACCAACATTTAAGTTGATTGGGCTGCAGGGCATTCTTGTCTATGTTTATTTCTTTCTCTGGACATTAGCTTGATACTGGGTTTCTCATTCATTGTACAATTACCTCTGACTCAGTTCTGTAACCTGGGAGTCTGCTTACTAAAGTGCCACAGAAGGTGAAAATTAATTGCACCAGAAATATCACTAGAGCTACTGAACTGCAATCACTTCTGTAATCTCTGTTGCTATTAAATTCTGTGTATGCAGATTCCCAAAGTAAGCCTTGCACACTAGTACCGTGGCTTTAAGGCAGAGACACCTGCTTGGCTATAAAAGCAATTCTTTGTTTTTCTGTGCTGTGGAGTGATATCTCTATGCTTTCCCGTCAGTAACTTCCTTTTAGTCCTATACTTGTGCATTCTCATGTCATAGGTTCCCAAATCTATAAAACTCTGTGGTTATTTGTTTTGGGTTCTGACTATTTGTGAGTGCAGGATCAACTGAGCTTGTGTCAAATACACTTTGTCTTTCACCTTAAGTGGTCTCCAGTTCCTGAAATTCCATGACACTACCTAAACTGTTTTACAATGTTTACTAAGGTCTAGCACCAAGATTATTGCCTAGTCATGCCAAATTGATGCCAATTTGTATCAACACCCAAAAAATTTCATCATGTAAAATAATGGCATAAAACTGCTGTATAGTGGGGGAGATTCAATGTTAGTTCGTGTTAGTGAATAGTTAGTGAATAGCGGTTGGTCTAATATGTAAGACAACTATACTTGTAGCATTTGTGAATTCATTGAATGAAAAGCTATCAAATATAATAATAATAATAATAATATTGGTAACACATTAATTGGAAGCCAAAGACAATAAAAAAAACCAGATGATGAACATTATTTCCATAAACTCACAACTAGGTGGGTCCAGGTGTACATGCGTCAGACGTTCAGCTTAAGGAGTATGCCATGAGCAGACCATTAGAAAAATAGGCTGGCACAAACTGGACCACAGTCGGCTTCTACTGTTTAAATTGTTTATTAAAAAGTTATGGCACCCATGGTGCTAACAAAAAGCCTTACACTTTATGTGCCTTCAAGGGGGAATTAATCATAGGCTAATGACAGAAACAAAAGACACAGAATTTAAAGGAACTTAATCCAGTCATAAAGCTCATAATTCCAATTAATCACAAGATAGGTTACAAACCTAAATATAAGCTTAGTTTATATATTTACAAGTACTGCCATTTGCAATTGATACACCTCTGTACTCCATACTTGTCATTTCCAGCTGTATTCAACCAATTGGTATTATGGGCATTGCAGGATTTATTATACTCCAAGGATGGAAAAAGTCTGAATCTAAAAATCCAGCATCTCAGACCTGCCAAAGTTGTATGTTAACGGCAGAAGTCCCAAAGATATCCTGATCTGCGCTGGGTTATGTGCAATAATCTGAAGATTTTGTGGTTTTCGGGCAAAAATCGGAAAAAGCAGAAAAATTCCTATGATCCAAATTTTCCATGTTTTTTCAAGTTTTTTCCCATACTGGAATTTTTTGGAAAATGTATTGATAAATAAAGGGAAATAACCTGTGTGGATTTGGTTGGATTATATTTGAGAAAATAATGAGATAAATTCAGATTATGATAAATATCCCCCCCAAATGTAGTTTAATGAATGAACTCCCTGGATTTCAGTCTTTGCCTTCTGCCTGCTCTCCCCTGGCTAGTTAAATAAACGTATCACTCTCAGCACAGATAAAACAACATACTTAGGGAAAGCTCTATTCTGTAGCTTGTATGCCTGTGGGTACACACATGCACAACATAGAAGCTTGCCCTTTTTTTTTTTACTTATTGTAGATGTTGGGGAAGGGTATTCACAAATATATTGACGCTTATAAAAAACAATATTGTATTGATCCTTTTTTATTACAGTCAGTGTATAAATCTCAAGATAGATAATGAAGGGCAGTTTAATTGTGATGAAGGTTGTTGAACAATACCATGTTCTAATTGCAGTCTGTGACTTTCACTGGATATATTTGCAAGTTAAAAGCATTAAATTCCACTTTGTCGGAGAAAGGAAAATGAAGATCTCATTCTCTGCAAATAACAATGCTCACAGGGAATGGTATACAGGAATTGTATTTAAATTTGAGCAGATTTTGAAAGATTCCAACATTATTGCTGATGCTTGTATTGAAATATTTAATCTTGTTTCTGGCAGTGTTTCTATGTTTATAAGCTCTTTTTATCCCAAGTTTACCCTAAAGGATTTTACATTTGAAACAAAGCTTAATCCGTTTTTAAAAGCTGTTACATGGTGTGCCTTCATTGAGTTTCTATATTTCTGCTCTCAGCAGTTAACTTTCATTGAATCAAACTTGAAGCTCTTGCCTGTTTGACCTCTCATTATTCAGAGATGCTCAGCTATAACAGCAACTTGTCAGTCCAGTCCACCTATAGGCTTGAAGGGGTGAGGATGTCACATTCCAAGGGACATTTACAGTCTCCAGACTGGCCATGGGCTTCATAATCTTGTTTCAATGACATGTTATTTTTATAACTGCCGAGGAACATGTGGTATATTGGATAATAGCCCAGCTGTTTGAAAAGCTTGTCTAATGACATCTATACTGCATAGAATTGCATAATTGTCGGTCGCAAGCATAACCTCAGCCACATGCAAGGCTCCAAGTTTGAGGGGCACATTTACTTAGCTCGAGTGAAGGATTAGACGGAAAAAAACTTCGAATTTCTACAGGGTTTTTTTTGGCTACTTCGACCATTGAATTGGCTACTTCGACCATCGAATTGGGTACTTCGACCTTCGACTATGACGTCGAATTGAAAGATTCGAACTAAAAATCGTTCGACTATTCGTCCATTCGATAGTTGAAGTACTGTCTCTTTAAAAAAAACTTCGACCACCTACTTCGCCACCTAAAACCTACTGAGCACCAATGTTAGCCTATGAGGAAGGTCCACATAGGCTTTCCTAGCAATTTGTGATTGAAGGAAAATCATTCGACCGATGAATTAAAATCCTTCGAATCGAAGGATTTAATCGTTCGATCGAACAATTTTTCCTTTGATCGTTCGATCGAGCGAATTGCGGTAAATCCTTCAATATTCGAAGTCGAAGGATTTAACTTCGATGGTCGAATATCGGGGGTTAATTAACCCTTGATATTCGAGCCATAGTAAATGTGCCCCTGAGTGTAAGGGGTTTACCATTTAATCCACATATACAGAAAAAAAGAGGCATTTGTGGTGCAAAATAGTGTTCTACACTTGTTCCTTCATATGGTAGAATCGTTCATCTGCGTTTTCATTAAGGGTGGAGATTCTCCTGCAGTCATACAGTCACAATATGATATTCTGGGGCGCATATAATTTTCTTTGAAATGTAATGCAAATAATGTTGTATTTAGTTGCCAAAAACTACAATGCTGAATTATGGATGAACATTTGTTCACCCTATTTTAAAGATTTATAAGCAAATATTATAATATTATTAATATTATTAAATAAGCAAATACTTGGTTGATATTTCACAAAACATATTTTTATTTTGCTTGTCAGAAATTCTAAACTTTTCGCTTTGAATTATAATTAATCCTGCGTGCAGCCTTTGGGATTCATTGCTCCAATTTTTTGTGATACAGGTTTTTGATGATTGTAACATATACATAATGGTACGTTTGGTACATTCCCTACATGGATATCACTTCAGAGCCTTTTAGGTTGTGAAAATTAGTTCTGCCTCGTTATTTTTTAGATATTGCATGCATGAATTTATTTGATTAATTCCTATGTTTATTAATTTTATGAGGATATGCAGGCAATTTTCTTGGTATACAAGTGGTTTAACTTTAATGTATTATTAAATGATAACATTATGTTCTGCACTGGCCCTTGATTGGATGTAACGTCTAATTCTGATATAATTCTATATACTTATTTTATAGGTATACAGTATATTGGATTTCTATGATATCTGCATGGGGAAGTTTCTGTTAAATTAAATAATAATAAAGAGCTTTACATAACAGTTTTTTTTAATCCAGAAACTCAAGTCAGTTATGGATTATTATAGCAAAGGGATTATTAGACAGGTTGGCAACCATAATTAAACTTAACCCTATAAAAATCTTTTAAAATAATCCCAAACTTGAAATAAGGATACAATATTTTGCCAAACTTTTAAAACCAAGTTATTGTTTAGAATATATTTCGATTATATAGTTTCACATTGCCTGGAAAAAAATATTTAGCTTTGTTTATAATCAATGCAAAAAAAAAAAAAGTTATTTTATATATCTATAAATATTATATTTCAGGAAGAAGAATTAAGAAAGAGCGGGGAATCAAAATATGCACACTTAGGTGATGAGCTTCATGTATTAATTGAAGTGTTTGCTCCACCAGGAGAAGCTTATTCTCGCATGAGCCACGCATTAGAAGAGATTAAAAAATTTCTTGTTCCGGTAAGTGTCAAAAATCTATCAGTCTGTTTTCATACATCTAAATTTCATTTTGATGACTGAAACTGAAGGCTAATTTGTATAATATTTTAAAGTGACATATACCACTTTTTAGCATGAGCTCAACAAATAGGACTTGTGATGAACATACTTGCCTGTTGTTTTAAATAAGAAATATTTATTTAGTTATTTCTGCACTAAAAAAGAATATGAAACTATTTTTACTTTGGTACTTCCTGTCACTTCCTGTGCCACAAAAGCAATGGATGATCTGCTTGCTAAAACTAACCAAGTGTCCAGAGCAGGACTGAAACTAGGGGTAGGCAGAAGAGGCACCTGCCTATGGTGCAGCATGGGGGGTGCTGAACAAATTACTTTTTGAAGGGTTTTCTGCCTACCCCTAGTCCAGGTTTGCTTGTTCCCTCTGCCCCACTTCCTGCATCTCGTCCCCATAGCACGGGGGAGCGAGATGGCTGGTTGGGTTGCCTAGGGCGCTTGGTTGGCTTCGGCGGCCCCTTGTTCACATAGAACCTTCTCATAATAAGCTGCTCAAAGGCTCCTGCTGTCACACCTGGTTTCCCAAAACCCTGAACAACCCTCAATGTCCCAGTTTTGGCTCACCCTTCTGCTTCTAAAAACCACCTTTCGCTTTGGGAGGAGTCCTCTGCTACTTGGATGCCGCCAGGTCTTACTTGAGAGATGATCAGAGGGATGTGTTCTGGGCAGGCAAGGGACCCCGCTGCAGGCGTCCCCACTGCCTTCCCACCAGACCACCATGGACAGCTAGACCACTAGGTACTCTTACAGCTGCTTAGATAAAGAACTTGGAACAAAGTATCTTGTTTATGGGGGGGGGGGTCAATGAAAAAAGCCACTTTCAAATTAGTGCTTTAAAATAGGAAAAAGTAGTATAACATGGATTTTTTAAATTAAAAAACAAACAGAATCCATTTTCAACAAAAAATAAAAAATCATG
Source organism: Xenopus petersii (assembly GCA_038501925.1). Taxonomy (NCBI): domain Eukaryota; kingdom Metazoa; phylum Chordata; class Amphibia; order Anura; family Pipidae; genus Xenopus; species Xenopus petersii. The sequence continues at coordinate 73,435,720 of CM076680.1, read as the reverse complement.
AGCGATATCCAAAGAAGAGTCAAATGTTGTTAACCCCTGTATAAACATCCATAGGTTAAAAATGCTACTATAACATTCTGAAAGATAGACATTCATTTTCAAAGGCATAGTATTAACCCTGCATTCCACATTGGCAAGGTCACTATACAAAAAATAGTTATTTTGAATCTTAACTGCTGCAGTTGTCACACCTGCTACAGTATATGACCTGGAAACAGAAAGAGCTAGCTGCCTAGGGCCTAAACAAAAGGGATTCTGTCATCATTTTTATGGTGTCATTTTTATTTCTAAATTGCACTGTTTACACTGCAAATAATTCTCTCTACCATATAAAATTTAATTCCTAAACCAATAAGTGTATTTTTTTAAAATGTTGTAATATTGGTGTGTAGGCGCCATCTCAGATCATTTTGTCTGGTCATGTGCTTTCAGAAAGAGCCAGTGCTACACTATGGAACTGCTTTCTGGCAGGCTATTGTTTCTCCTACTCAATGTAACAGAAGGAGCCACAGTGGGACATGGATTTTTACTATTGAGTGCTGTTCTTATATCTTCCAGGGAGCATTTACAGATGCAGCCACTTTGGTTTGTCTGTTTGACACAGAATAGCTAAACACAGACATCCCATTTATCTCATTTAACACAGAAAACTGCGTCACAACATCCCATCTAATTAAAGCATTCACCATTGTGAACAATGGATCTTTGGTATGCTAATGAAAAGGTTAAATGCATTAAATGAGTTAAGATGACTTAAGATAACACAGTTTCTTCAATTACCCCTGAGTCATGACGCATTTAACTCACAAATCCAAGTGACTTCATCTGTATCTTGTGTTAGGTGGCTGCTATCTGGTTACATTTCCATTGATCAGTTGTTGGGCTGAAGGTGAAAGGGAGGGAGGGGGGTGATTTTACTCAAACTTGCAGTAGAGTAAAGGGTGAATGAAGTTTATCAGAGCACAAGTCATGACTGGGGGTACCTGGGAAACTGATAATATCTCTAGCCCCATGTCTGATTTCAAAATTAAATATAAAAAAATCAGTTAGCTCTTTTGCAAAATCAGTGCAGAAGTCTGCTGCAGCAGTAATATTTACTGATACATTCTGAAAAAAAACATGTTTTCCTATGGCAGTATCCCTTTAACAAGAATATGCTACCTTAATGGTGTGGTAAAATGCTGTCAGCTATGACGAATGAATAGGAATGAGGAGAATTTTGCTTAAAACAAGCATATTGTAATTCAACAAAATATCTTTAAATATGTGATATGTGTTCAGTTCCAGTATGTTCATAATTTTTAAATGTAGTAGGCTTTTTAAATGAGGCTGATCTGCTTAATTTAATATTTCCTGATATATTTTTTTAGCTCAAAAACACACATCTAAACTTGAGTTTATTTAAGTTTTTATTAAAACAAAGTCAACCTAACTCCCATACACAAATTGAACTAATTTATCAATAATTCGTCTCAAAAAAGTAGGTGCTAAAAAAAACGTTGCAACAAATTTGTGTGTCAATTCCAATCGTATGATTGACACTCCGAAAACTTGACTTTATCGAATTGTCGTTTGCGAAAACTCAACTTTATTGATTATCAGACGAAACGCAGTGGAGATCATAATGTCAAAAAACATCTTCAGGGAGATCTGCCATTGACTTCTTCATGACCTCAACAGGTTTGAGATGGAGTATTTTCAGATTCAGATTTTTAACAGCTTAAAGGTATTATACATTTCTGAAAAGTCACGTATTTCTTAAATATATAAAGAACAGGTTTTCAAACGTTCCCAAGGCCATAAGAACAAAACATGTATTCTGTATTATTATTATTCTTTATTTAAATAGGGTGGACCGAATTCTGAAGTGATTTACAGAGATTATATATCATTCACATCTAAACTAAATTATTGAATATACTATGTGCATAATTTAATATCAATTGTAAAATGTTCAGATTCATAGTATCATTGGCATGTAACATTTCCAACATGTTTCTTTGTAAAGCAAATCTAACTGTGACTATTACCACTTTAGAGGCAATGGTCCAGAAAGTCCTGTATGAAAAATAATCATCTTTAGCCTTCAGTCTTTATGTAGGGCAATTGGATCACAATTCCTGCAATCTCAGTGTGATTAATTGGTACCTGTAAAATGTTATGCTTAGCCTTTGTAATAGTGGTCAAGTGCAAATGGAGAAAAGCCTATACAACCTCTGGTTCTGTCAAATGATTTAAATGTATAATAGTTTATGCATTACACTCTACATTATGCAATAAACGTATATTATCAGATTAAAATGAGGTAAAATACTAATATGTCATGCCACCTAATCATACAGTACATCTGTTTTTATTTTTAGAAAAACATGGTCATTTACAGAATCCCCAGACACAGCAGCTTTTTTATGCCCTTGGTGCTTATTCAAAAAATAAATTGAATCCCTTTTTAGGTTCTGATTAGGGATGGGCGAATTTAACCCGTTTCGTTTCTCCAAAAATTCGCCGCCCTGGCGAAATGTCAGTGACGCCCATTAAAGTCTATGGACGTCAAAAAAAAGTTGCCGCCCGGCCAAATTTTTCTGACGCGCATCTTTTTTTTTGACGCACGAAGCCATACAAGTCTATGGGCGTAATTTCCGCCCATTTAAACTTCAGTATTAAAAAAAAATGTTACAAATAGAGAAAGTCTTTATTTTTGGTGAACTATCTGAAAACAACTGAACTGAAATAAGTGTTGTAAGGGAAACACCCCCTTTAACTTCAGATTATTCTAAACCATGGTTTGATATGCAAGTTATACATTTGCATTATAAAGATGCATATGCCAAAAAAATAAAATAAAAAGACAGCACTTACAGTAATAGAAGGCAGATTTATCAAGGGTTGAATTTTGAGTTTAAGGTGTTTCTAAGGACCCCCATCAACTTCGAAAAAAACGACCAATCGAAATGTATTCTTTTTTTTTAAAAAAAAACAGGTGAAAAGGATTGAGCTGCTAATTCGAATCAAATTGGATTTGGGTTTTTCACCCAAAAATACATTTTTATTTTTGAAATTTTTTTTTTTCAAAAGTCCACCAAATTACTCTAAATTGATTGTAGGAGGTCTCCCATAGGCTAAAACACCAATTCAGCAGGTTTAAGATAGTGAATAGTCAAATTTTAATTCTTAAAGGGACAGTACATGATACAGTTCAAATTTAAATTTTTTTAAATTCTAATCAAATTTGGATCATTCCCTAGTCACATGACAATAAAACAAACTCGAAATTTGAATTTAAAAATTAAAATTTTCAATTCCACCCTTGATAAATCTGCCCCTTAATAGATATCAAATTTTTGTATCTTTTGAAAATAATGAAATAAACACAAATTTTTTGAGATTTGCAGACAACATCATAATCTGATTTTTAGTAAATGGTCTCCTTACAGTATAACTGGGACAGAATTTAAATGGCAGCATAATGTGATCCAGGATTAGTTGGGTCTTTCCTAATAATCTTCAAACGTTTGATTGGGGTAAAGGAAAAAATTACAAACGTAAACAAAACTAGCCCCTACTTCTGTGTAAGCATATCATTATAAAAATGAGGATTTTTAAGGAATGCTCAATTTAAATTGAATTAAATATCAGCTGTAATGCAGAATATCTAAAATAATATTAAAACAATATATCATATACTAATTCATAATTTTTCATGCTGTTTTATATGGCATACATTTATGGGGTTATTTGCTAAAGGTTGAGTTGTGTTTTTCCCGAAAATTCAAGTTTTTCAAGGGTATTTTCACTAAAAACAGGATAAAAAAAACTTTGAATTGTTTGAGATCTATTATGCCCCATAGCTGCTAAAAGCCTGAATACAAAAATACTCCAGCTAAAGCCTTTCATTCTCTAGGTCATGTAGAATTCAGTGGCAGAGGTCACTAGAACCATTTGAATACGTTTTTATCTTTATTCATGATGTTTGGGTTTTTTTCAGTGGTTTTCGCTTGAAATTTTCAAGGTTTTCCCCCCCAAATTCACTGATTCAAGATTTATTCCATTCAAGTTTTTTTTTATAAATAAGCAAACTTTGGAGTTGTGCGTTTATTTGAGGTATAAAAAAACCTCACAAGCCTCACAAACTTGACCTTTGATAAATAACCGCCTAATTGCACAGAAAAGTCAATGACCTGACAATGGATTCTTCTTTCCCTCCAGGATTACAATGATGAGATTCGGCAGGAGCAGTTAAGAGAGCTGTCCTACTTAAATGGATCTGATGATTCAAATAGAGGAAAGGGGGCAAGAAGTAGAGGAATCAGAGTACTGTCAACTCCTTCTAGGTGAGTTATGACAAAACACCACTGGAGATATGGACTAGACAATACCAATGTACCATATGATAGAAATGTGTTCTTTTGCTCCTTTAATATTATTTAATGACATTATCATAAATGAAATCTTATTTTTGAGCAGGGCTAGGTTGAAATCTCTGCAGAACCACACTTCCAACATTCCTAGGAGCTGGATGCTGTGCAGTTTTCAAGACAAATATGTGTGTACATTTTCATGGGCTTTCAAGGCAAATGTGGAAATGTTGGTATGCTGCCAAGTGAAAGGATAACAGTTTGGCAAGATGTTACTGTCTCTGTATAGCATCAGTGCTACATTCTCATAATTATTTTCCTCTTGGTATTTGTAACCCGCCCCACCGGTCTCCCGTCCTCTCTTACCTCCAGACGCACTGACCGGCAAGTTTGGGTTGTGATGTGCTCCCTCCCGGAGCAGAGGAGCCCAGTGATTACGCACTCCTCGCGTCTACACCAATAAACGTCCAATTTGACGCTGATTGTTCAAGTCTCTCTACCATTGGTTTCCCTTATTGTCTATATTGGTTTCTCTTCTCCCATTGGTTATTCTGCCTTTAAATAGCTTCTTCATTTTCCTCCTCCTTGCCCAAGCTGGCTTCCGTTTATCCAGTTCCTGCTTAAGCTCCGTACATATTGTTACTCTGGTTTTTGACTCCTACCTGCCTTTGACTCCGATTCTGCTCAGCCCTTTTTGTGTCCACTAATTTTGGTTTTGACTCCTGCCTGTCCCGAACTTGGCCTGGCCTGACTTTGCTTTATGCCTAATCCTTGTCTGTACTATTAGTATCCTTGACATGTTCATGTTTCCTGATTGATTCTGCAGCAAAAAGTACAGGGCCCCAAAAGGGCATCGGTGAACACCAGTAATGTCAGGGGTGACCTTGTTCATTGAAAGGTACTTACCAGCGGTCTTCTTGGGTTCCTTGTCAACTAGCGTTACAGTATGTTTGTATTTGTGGTTTCCTTTGCTCTTATGTACCTTTAAATATCATTGGGAAATTATTGTACATATATGAGACCAAGCTCTCCTGTGTGAGGTATTTTTCATAAATGTAAATTTAAAAGGGATTTCTGCTATTTATTCTGTTATACAGACTAATCAATTGAAATATCTCTGCATCTCTCTGGAGCATCGCTCCATTGTATATGTATCCCAATCTAGACTGCACTGTCCACTATGATGTTTAATATTCAGTACATATTATACCCTAGCGGAAGAAACTAATTTAAAAAACATTTCCCTGATGCAGTTGGCAGGTTTTACTGCAGCAAAAAAGAAAGTACTGCATTACTGCAATATTTTTCTCTCTCTCTCTCTCTCTCTCTCTCTCTCTCTCTCTCTCTCTCTCTCTCTCTCTCTCTCTCTCTATATATATATATATATATATATATATCCTCACAGCATTAGAATTAAATCAATTAGTGTATAATTCTTACAAAGCCATTTATGATGCTAACTGATTCAGCTATACAACTGTGTGGATATATAAAATATATACCACCTGATGGTACATTTGGGAACCTATGCTGTAGGTAATTGAATATGGCAGGAAACAGAACGGGATAATATTTTGGCAGGTTCCTTCTTGACGACCTTTTATAGTTGATAATGGAAAATGCCTCCTTGCAAAAGCTTTAAGCTTAAAAAGTCTTGTGGTTTTGCTGTTGACTATTGCATTTCTAAGCTAAAATATTCACTGTCCTCTTGAATTTTTAAAAGCCAAACCCTGGGAGATATAGAAATGAAGAGAAGTTCATTAAACGGTGTGGAGCGACACACACATGGGATTTTGTATTCCCCAGTCATGCAAATTTGCCTTTTTATAATGAAGTTTGGCAGTGAGCCGATATTACTGTGCGTTGAAGCACATGGTTAGCAGTGTATGTGATCATTTGGTGTGAGAAAATGTAAATGCAGCTGCCTTACAGGCATTGTTATATTTATGCAGCATTTCTTACAATTAGAATATTGTAGTTGGCATAGCTCCCCAGTCATAGGAAATTCCCTCCAATCAGCAAGAGGGGAAGTTGTTCTTGTCACTAAACTGTTTTCAAACCATAGGCAAAGGTGCAGTGAGAGTGTGACCAGGATGTAAAACAAAAGCAGGCCAATTTCTATTATACTAAAATGCATATAATACTGTATACCATTTGGTTGTTATATTTGTTGCACCTGACTGTTAGCAATTGTGTAATGTGTAATGTATTGTATTGTGGTTTATAATTGTACCATTGCAAGTCACTTTCTATGAGCCACACTTCTATTGCAGAGAGACCACACACCCTCTGTGCTGTGATGGCAACTGAAATGTAATATGTTTGGTCTCACATAACCCCAATATCTAGAGGTCCCTTAAAGCCCACGCATAATTCCCCACCCCTTTGGATGAAGTATTATATATGTTACTTGATGGGAGTGAATGGGCAATAAACCAGTTGTGTACCACTCTGTGCCCTATCTATTTATTCCCCATAGGAGGGCGAAATGGCAAAAAAATATGCAAAATTTTTTATTGCTCATATTTTGTCACGCATCATTGTTATGGCAAACTACATCTACGTCTGTGGACTTTTTTTGTGGCACTTTGTTTCTGCTTTCTGGCGGCAGCATTTTTTCGTTAATTATACTGCCACACATATGCCCTACATTGTAAATTTCCTATGTTGCCAATTTCTTTAAAACCTCTGTGATTTTTTACTTTACCTCTTGATGACTGGTAATAGTATCTACTACTACACTATACTAACAACTAATAATAAACCTGACCACCAACAGATGACATCTGTTAGCTTTGTATCCCACATTAAAATTAATAAACTGTATACTTATTTGTTTGTCCTTATATAGACAATCGGAAGGGTCAGATTTCTTTGGTTCATTTTTATTTTGTTGCATTTTATTTTGTCACGCAGAGCAAAATAAGCAGCTGAGCAAATATTTTACAAAGTTTTGTGAAAATTTTCGCCACTGGTGAAACACAGAAGTTTGCCGCAAATCTGTACATGATCATATTTTTCACTCATCACTACCTGTGAGCTAGATGCAGGCAATGGCACATTAAGGAGCTATTTAAGACTGCCTCTCCCATTCCCTGCTGCTGGATTATTAGCCCTTATTCTTTGTCCAAGCCTTGAGCTCCAGTATTCCAGAGGTCCCAAATTCATGTTGCTGTATCCTGTGTTCAGTTTCTGCAGTGCATTTACCCCTTGTTTTCTGTCTCTCTGGTTTTCACCCTTGCCCTGATATTTGGTATTTTGCTTGTCTACCACCTGCCCTAACCTTCTGATTGCTTGTTGCCTACCCTGACCTTGTGCCCAAACTTGGACTTGTTGATTGCTGCTTTCCCAGACCTTTTGTCTGTATGCAGACTTGTTTTTCTGTCATGTTTTTAGTTTTTATTATGAAATCTTCCTTTTGCATATTCATTTCTTGCCTCAGTGTGTTAAATAGGGGACTCACAGGCTATAGACTCCCCATGCCCTCGCCAGAAATCCGGGCCTGAGCTGAAACTCCCTCCAGCTAGTTCAACAAGCACCTCTAACAAAATGATCCAGCCTAACAATAAGCAGTAGTAAATACAGGGTCCCTGGTTCTAGAACAGAAAGTTCCAAACCCTCACCTTCTAGTTTTCAGATGTGGTGAGTGGATCTAACCTTACATCCACATCAACTACTAAAGTGAGGGCCTATAATTTATTCATCAGGCAATTAGAATATAAAAAATGTAAACATTCCAAATATACTTCAATCTCAGATATACTAAGTAGGTTGTAAAATAAAGTGTATACATCTACTAAAAAATGACAAAAAGTAAATTTGAAAAATCTGGATCCTTGTGCTTTGTGACAGTTGAAGCAAGACTACTGTAACATATTCCATTTGGATTAGCCCTGTGCAACTCTTATCCCTGCACCTTTGATTATCTTCTTTCAGGCTCATCTCCCTTTCTTCATCAGTGTATTGTGACCTCCCACTGCTTAATTGGCCATGCATACAAAACTGTTAGCAAATGTGGACACATATAAGGTGGCACACAGCAAGAAAGTTAAACATGTAAACCTGTGTTAAGTGTAATTGTTAGAATGTGAGATTAGAATCTGGATCATTCCCTTTTTTATCCAGGTCAACAGATTTGAAGTAGAATTACTCCTATCCATATTATGTTGCCTTTGCTCTGTTCCCTAGCCCACCACAACATTTTTATAGATTCTTTTTTATAGCTTCTGTAGCAAATATGCACATATCACATTTCACCTACAATAAACTCTTGCCTAAAACATCCCACTTTCTTGGCATGTTCTGTAGTGTAAAAGACACACTTGCTTAAGGTGCTGATCATTGTGATTTTAAGAACAGTCTGTTCACAAAGAATTTGTGGTGTCAGTGTATAACCTTTCTGTATATTATACAGTAAAAACATAATACCATTTTACACATATAAATGCTATACTATATATTACACTAAACATATATATATATATACAAATGGAATATTCAACACAGATGGTTCAAAAACAAAACATTAGGTCAGCTACACTGTATTTAAGATATATTATTTAGGAAATATAACACTTTGCTGTAGAAACAGCTAGCCTATTTAATTCTGAAAGAAATTGTGGATTTTGAAAGCACAGGGAAGCTATTTCAATACAAGTGTATCTGTAATGTTCATGCTAATCTCTAAAATTCAGAACAATTCTATAATCTCTTGCAAGACAACAGTCACTTGACTGTAAACTGAAACAGTGTATAATTTGATTGTTTTGTTCAAGCTGCGCTACAATCACAGAATGGGAAAAGCTTATTAAGAAAGCTAGCTGGACGTTTAATAATACCCCAAAACATTTGCAGAAATGCATTTGCTTGTTCTCTAATAGCTACTAAGATATACAACCTAATCCAGGGTATAATTACATATTTTGCAATTATTCTACCTCTTTTCGGTTATTATTAGCCCTTAATAATGTATTTTTTAATTTAATTTAAAGGAGAACTAAACCCTTAATTTTTTAAGCAATAAGCACCTGTCATGTGACAGCACTAGTTGCTTTTCAATACATAGTTAGATCGGGTTGACAAAAGTCCATCAAGTTCAACCCCTCCAAATGAAAACACAACATAAATACACACACTGACCCCTTCATACGCTCACACTACCCCTCATACAAAATATAAATACTCATACACTAACTATAGATGTTAGTATCACAATAGCCTTGAATATTACTATGGATATTCTATTTAATGGACAAGTTTACCCCAGGTTCTATTTTATAGTTTGGACACATATCTAGTGAATTGTTATTTAATAGCACTATACAGATATGGCATCCGTTATATGGGAACCCATTATCCAGAATGCTCTGAATTACATAAAAGCCATATCCCATAGACTCCATTTTAATCAAATAATTCAACATTTTAACAATGATTTCCTTTTTTTCTAGAATGAGAAAACAATACTTAGTACTGGATCCCAACTAAGATATAATCAATCATTATTGGAGACAAAACAATCCTATTAAGTTTAATTAATGTTGAAATTAATTATTAGCAGACTTAAAGTATGGAAAGATCACTTATTCAGAAACCCGGTCCCAAGCATTCTGCATAATAGGTCCCATACCTGTACTAGCTTTCCATTTCATCTCCTTTCTAGCCTTTGGCACTGATCATTGTGATAAACTATGTTCAGGAAATAGCCATTGAAAATTGTGTCAACTTACCGTTGAGCTTGGAAAGGCTTTGGTGACTAAACTTTTCAAAAGCACCATGTGCTACTAAACAGAGTGTAAGAAACGACAGCAGCTTCTAATTCTATCGGTTCATGTGTTTTTGTTTTAAATTTTGTTGCAATATTTTATTATATTATATTAAAATTATATTTTTTTGGGGATTTTTACCTTTATATTTGGGTGAATGCTTATTAGGGATGCACCGAATCCACTATTTTGGATTTGGCCGAACCTCCGAATCCTTCGTGAAAGATTCGGGCGAATCCGAACCCTAATTTGCATATGCAAATTAAGGGTGGGAAGGGGAAAACATTTTTTATTTCCTTGTTTTCTGACAAAAAGTCACGCGATTTCCCTCCCGCCCCTAATTTGTGTATGCAAATTAGGATTCGGCTCGGCCGGGCAGAAGGATTCACCCGAATCCAAATCTTGCTGAAAAAGGCCGAATCCTGGCCGAATCCCAAACGAAATCCTGGATTCGGTGCATCCCTAATGCCTATGAATACATCTGTTAGCAATTTATTTTATAAGCTAAGGATAGGATGAGTTTGGGGTCCATAGACCCAACATGGAAAGGTTTCTTTAGACTGCCTGATTTATCTCTCGTTTATGAGTAGAGTGCCACTATAAATATTGCAGTTTGATATGCTGTATTCAAGCATTACTGTCTCACATCACAAGTTAATAAGCCTTATGGTTATTGTTGGAACACCCAAGGACATGTACTTTTATGGGTCTGGCAGCCATTTCTCATTCAATATCAGCATTATTTTAATAACTGTTTTAGACAGTTAAGACTGGTTCTTGTGAGTTCAAAGAAATTAAAAAATGTAATCTGCCAGTCTGGTTGTTAAAAGGTTAACAGTCAGGCTGCATCATCTGCTTAATCATTTATAATTTCCTTTCCTTCTCTAATCCACTCTGCCCCCTTCCATAGGAGTTTACTTTGGTTGTTGCCTAATGAGCATGCTAGTTCTTCTCAGCTCAGGTAACTAAATACACCCTCCAGTCTAACAGCCATTGAAGACATAACATTGCTAATTCCCATGGAAACTCTAGCTGTCTGATATTTTTTTCTCCTTTCCTGAGCTCAGCTTAACCATTACAGTGCTCAACCCCACGGCAGGACCTTTTATCAAAGGGTGTTGTGCCTGTGTAAACCTGAATTCTGCATTGCATGAACTTTACAGCATACATGTCCGAAAAAAAAATTGCCCCTGGGTGAAAGCTGCTATTTCTTTAGGAAAATGTGAGGGTTCTGGCAAATGGAGGGGTATATGCAGAGCAAATTATGTGGCTTGGGTGGGGAAGATATGCCCAACTTATATACATGGTAGGAAAATGTAGGATTGATGTTTCCTTTAAGGGCTATATCAAAGAAATGCATATGGTATCTTAAAAGCTATGGTAAAAAGTATACATTGAGAGTATTAAAAATGTGAAAACTTTTATCTTAGGAATCGTGGAGGTGTTACCCCTACTTATTCAGGACGAGGAGCTTCTACTGCAAGAGGAGCACCTATAACACGTGGCACCTTATCCCTTTCTACTGTAGCCCGTGGTATCCCCACTCCAAGAGCAAAGGGTGCACCAACAACACCTGGGTATAGACTGCCACCACCACTCACAATTGAGGCCTATGATGATTATGTAAGTGAATACAAGTTGGATGGGTTTTTTTTTGAGAAAATGCTGGTGGCTGAAGCCATGAATCTGCTTATAATGGACTTGATTTTAACATTTTACAGAACAAATAGAATTATGTGAATCATTAATCACTGAATGAGTTTTGCATTGGGGATTAATGATCAAGATAGGTTTAGTGCTCAATGCTGCATGACTGCACAAACCGGCTGAACACATTAAGATGAATTGGTATCAACAAAATGCCAACACTGCTACATAGTTCCAGTGTGGCTACACCCCTTGTCAATAACAATAGTTGAACTGGAAACAAAACAAAAATACTCTTCCGCTCCTTGGTGCCTTCTTTTATTAGGGCATTGTGGTGGGTAATTAAAGAAGGTACCAAGTAGTGGGTGAGTATTTTTGTATTTCACATAGTGATGAATTGACACACCTACTAGTTTTGGTTAACTGTATCAATTTGCTGGGAATTTTGTGTTGACAAATTAGAAATAATATCAAACTGCTGGGAATCTGGGATTTCCCAGTTGGATCTTTAATAAATCTGTCCCGAATATCTGCAGTATCTGCAATGCATGTTAGTGAAATATTTCATATTGCCATTCTGTTGCTTACTGTTGGACTATATAATTTTTATTTACATCATTTTGATTAGTAGTAGTTCAGGCCTAGTGTTTAAAATTGTAGTTTAATGTTTGGCACATTACAGCGAGCTTGCTGTTCTCATCATACAAAAACCATAAGAAAACACCAGCTCTTTCTGTCCTCTCTGCAATGATTCAATATTATTATTAACATGTATTTTTTGACAACACAAAGAATGTTTCATAACCAATTATTTAGCACATAACTGTAGAGTTGTTTTGGTATTGCACTAAGTGGACTATGTGACAATGTATATGTTTTATATACTTAAGCATCTCAAATAATTAGGGAAATGTAATAAAAGTCATTAATGGAAAAAATTGTATGCCTTTGTACAAAAATAATTTTCTTTGCACAATTTTAATATAGCTTTTGCGAACCTGGAAATTATTTAGTGACCACTTTCTCTAGTGGAAGAAAGATTGCAAATGTCATAGTTATACATTTAGTATTATATACCTGTATAATTTTATAGTTTGCCCAAGTGTGCAGTGTATTTAATAAAACTTCTTAAAAAAAACTTCTTAAAAGTTTTATTTGCTCCAAAGAATCATGCCACCTTCAGTCATGCCTTAAAAGTGTGTAATACACAGTTAAAATAAGCAATTCAATAACAGGCTAACAAAGAATATTACATTTCAAAACAAGTCATTTTTATATATTTTTTATATATTTTTTCCATTTATGAGTTTTCTACATTTCCCTCTATATTCTCTGGGCTGGTGGGCACTGGAAGTTGCAAGTCTCCACTATTATAACTTGTCTATGTAACCTGAACTATTAGAGTAAATGCTTCACTTGTTCCATGATGTGACATTCTTATGTCATCAATAATGAATACGATTAAATGTAATATAACCAGATAAAAGGACATGTGAGAGAATCACTAATCATTGTACAGTTGATTATACTCTTCTACAAGATAAATTGCACGGTTGCTAACAAAGTCCCCTTAGGAAAAGGGGAAACCGGACTTGCAGCATCCCTATGTAAGTTGGACCTAACACAGAACACGGTACAGCAACTATACCTGCAATTAAATTGGACCTAGCAATTCAGGATACTTTTACTGCACAATTTGGGTATTTTAAAAAAAAAAAAACAATGTTATTTTCAGAAGCTGGGAGCTGAGTATGATACACCTGTGGTTTTTATAAAGATACTGGCAGGGCCGGAACTAGGGGTAGACAGGGAAGGCACCTGCCTAGGGGGCAATTTATTGTGTCCACTCCTTGGCCATTAAAAAGGTATGTTAAGAGAGCCGCCCACCCCAACCATCTTTGTGTGTTTCCTTTTTGCTTTCCCCAACACTCCTCTTGCTGGGCTTGTACCTCACTGAAGTTTAAATCCGACTTTTCTGAAAGGCGCGTGCGCAGTATATGCGTTCTGACGTCATTGCAAAGGCTCGCGCTCAGACACTAAACTTGGTGCGCTGGTGTGGCTCGTGCGCATTGGAGAATGTGAACGCTGTTTGGACCAATTTTACTTAGCTGTCTCCTGGCACATGTACAGGGGGGCAGGAAGTGGGGCCTAAATGAATTTTTTTGTGACTGCACGGGTGTTAGCACATATTCAGGAGGGCCTGTCCTACATATTTATGGGATGGCTCCTGGCACAGGTAAACAGGGCTGGGAGTTTTGGGCCTGGTAATTAAATATTTAATGTGGCTGCGCTGAATCTGATTCTGGCACAGGTTTAAAGGGGTCCTGGTTAAATATTTTATGTGGCTGCATTGATGCTGGATGATGGCACAGGTTTGGGGGTGCAATCATGAAAAGAGGCTGCTTAAATGTTTAATTTGGCTACACTGGATGCTGGCACAGGTTCAGGAGGGAAAACATCAGGGAGGCTGGTTAAATATTTAATATGGCTTTACTGATGCTGGACCCTGGTACAGGGGGGCAATCAAGAAAGGGGGGTTATATTATGTGGCTGTACTGGATACTGGCACAGGTTCAGGGGCAATCAGGCAAATTGGCTAATTTTATGTGATTAGCTGCTGGCACAGTTAGACAGGGACAATAGGAAAGTTTATTTTTATTTACTTTTTACATAACGTTCAAGTTACATTTATTAATGTGTTGCAAGATTTATTTATTAAAAATTGAAATGTTAAAATGGCAAGGTGGGAAAAAGTAATGTGGGACTACTGGGGGGGGGTGCCAATTGCACTTGCCTAGGGTGCCAAAATACCTTGGCCCGGCCCTGGATGCTGGTATCACTTTAGATGATGTTCTCGTGTGAATCCTGCAATAAGTTCAAATGTAATTGTTGGTAGGACAAAGTTAATGTAAGATACAGTACATGTTTAATTTATTTGATTTGTTCCTGGAATTATTTTTAAGTAGGATATGAACAGCTGGATTGCATACAGATTAAATAAAAATTAATAGACATTGTGCACTTAAAAATAGACTATCATCTGGTGACACTTGAATGATCCAGTTGTATTTCAGTGGCAAAAGCAATAACATACTGTAGCATGATGTTGCTACAGAAAGGTAGAGATGTTGAGCATAAGTACCTTAACCATAGTGATTGGTACTAAAAATATCCTGTGCAATTAGAGTGGTTGAAATTTGTAGAAAAAAACTTGGGTCATTTCACCCAAATATTTTAATAACATTTTGTTTTCTAATGTAGGGCTGCAGTTTCATAAGGTGTTGTTGATCGCTGTAAAACAAATTGAATTCCTGACAAAATTATACTCTTAGATTGTGGTGTTAGTAAAAAAGAATTATGCTTATTAGAGTTCTGATATTTCTGCTCACAGAACTCAAAAATAAATGTTTTTAATTACCAACATACAATAGCATATGAGCTGCCCTGCCTTCTTAGTGAAGCTCTTTTCCAATATGCTACAGCTGTTCTGCATAGAAAAAAGGCTTCTTATATAAGTTGAGGGCCCAATCCCATTGGTTGATGTGAAAGCCAAGGGGCGGATAATAATGATGTTTTTTTCCGGCACAACAAAATGCATTTTTCTCTGGTGAATAAGACCACATGATGAATTTCTAGCATAGGTTTGTGAAAAGATTTTACTGCAAAACTTTACCTGTCAAGTTTGCTTCTTGTAGGTAGAGTTAAACATTCAACAAGAATGTATGTCATAAGACTCATACATTGTCAAGGCAATAAGTGGTGAGTATTGCAGCACTGGATGTCAGTATTCCAATCTTAATGCTGCACAGTGTTGATAATGTGTCCTAAACTCACCAAGGCTACTTATGTTTAGGTACTGGAGGTACAGGGTCATATCCACAATCAGTGATTGTATATTGGTAGAACCTATGTGGACTTGCAGCCTACAGGAAGCTCTGTTTTGGCAGTAGACATGGGTTTTATGCAAATAAGCACCTGCTTTAAGGGCAACTGGGAGCAACATCCAAGGGGTTGCAGACCAACATGGTGCTCACAAGCCACTGGTTGGGGATCACTGATATAAACTCTTGTAGTGTTTCTTAAAGCAAACACGTTATATTGAAATGCACAGACAACATTTTGTCCCTGTAAGTACAGTAACTACAGAACAGTACGGTCAACTGATATGTCAGTCTGGTGCAAGGCAGAAAGCACAGTTTACATTTGTAAATGGCAGTGGGTACAAAAGGTTTTTTTATGCAGGATTTTATGAAGGGTAAGTTCCAAATTAATGTAACAGTTCTATTTCATCATGTTTCTATAAGACCAGTAGCTATATAAGAAATTGTAGGCTTTGCTAATATATTTGCATGTGGCATAAGTTCAGTGTTCAGAGGAAATAAAGGTTCTATTCGTCTAAAAGAAAAGCCAAGCAAGAAAAGTATTTTTAATATAATTAAATCTGCTAATAATATCACATAGTGGTGTATACAGAAAAACAAATGTGTACTGGGTCTCATTTAAAGAATATCCACAATGGTTAGTTCAAACACAAAGAGCCCTTACACATAGGCTTTCGTAACTGTGATCCCATAGAGTGGCTTTTATGTAGGTTCCACAGCATTGGCACACTACAGTTAACTGACCCCATTTTCTTCTCTACAGGGACTTTATCCACAGGTGCAAATTGAAAGACTGAGTGCAGATATTCAGTTCATGTGTTTTATCTGCATTTCATTGCTCTCCCATGAGTACAGTGCCCATAGTGCAGTGAAATGCCCAAAAACCACGTGGGAGCATACTCATGCCCTTATTTGCATGAATTCCAGAGAGATGTACCAGAATGAAGAAAACTCTTTGCATCTAATTCACTTTTTTTTTTACCTTGGAAGCATGAATATTTATACTATATGGTAAAAACAGGGCAAAAATACTTAAATAGATTGTAAGGTATCTCTTCTTATTTGCATGAATGCACGTTTATTCTGTATATTGACCTATAGTGTAATTGACTGCTCTGTTATCTGATGATCACCCCATAGCTACATACAATTAAGCAGATCTGCCGGTGCCCTATATGAACCATTAGATCAGAATTTCAGTACCATGGTCTGTGTAGTCTGCTGAGGTGACCACAAACCTGCCAGAGGTTTCACAGTTAAGCTAAAACTGATTTATTACGGGGGTGTAACTGCAGGGGAAGCAGACCCTGCAGCTGCAGGGGGAACCGTAGGTTTAGGGGCCCCATGAGGCCCTAATAAATTTTGACAAATATTGGTAAAACAGGTTAACCTCTGGATATGTTGGGTGTCCTAAAATTAATTAATTAGCTGTGGGGCCCGTTATCTAGTTATGCCACTGTCAATTACCTAAGCTTATTTGTACATTCAACCCTATATATGTTGTTCTCTCTTATATAAATAACATAATATCTAATATAATATGGCAGGCTATTGCAAAATTAAAGCATTATTTATTTGACGGGTGCGGAATTACCTTCAAAAGTATTATTATTCACTCTCTTTACTAAGGTTAAAACCTGGTTTTAGATTATATTAATACCAATACCAAAAGAAGGCCAGGTCAGACCTGACATTATACTGAAAACATTTTTAAATTGGAAAAATGACAAAGCTTTCACTGGACACTTATTTCAATATATATGACTCTGCACAATAGTTGGTGAGCTAGTGATGAGCAAAGTTTTTCACCAAGTTTCACCTTGAAAATTACGCCCATGAAAACATTAGTCGCGTCAAAAAAAAACTTGCATGCATTTTGGCGAATTTTCAATAGGTCATAATCGCCCATCACTATTGGCGACTATTATTAACAGTTTTTGGATGTATAAGGATATTGTTCTTAGAAAATTGGTAGATGTTTCCCCTATTTTACAAAACATTAAAACTGCATCTTCAAAATGAGAATATATTGACCTTAATGAATACAGTATATTCTTTATTAGATGAGATGGGCTAATGGTAGAAGATGTAAAAATGTCATAGTGCCCCTCTGCTAAGATATTATCATAAAAAAAAGATATTATCATAACTAATATTCTATATATATATATATATATATATATATATATATATATATATATAGTCAATGGAGGAGTCGGCACTCACGACACAAGGTTCACAGTTTCCTGGGTGCAGTGTCCAAAATAAGATTCAATATTGTACAAATAAGGTCCGCACTCTCAGGACTTAGGAAAAGTTAAGAATTTTTTTATTCACATAGGAGACTGACGTTTCGACCTCTTCAGAGGCCTTTCTCAAAGTACTAACAGAGATTACAGAAATGCTTTAAATACACAGAAAAGGCGGGAACATTAGTCAAATTGGAATAGACGTGTCAGCATGGTCATCAGTATACGTCACATAATTAGTCTACACATGTTTCAAACAATACACTCATCCGGTATTTCACTTTTGATTATTACAAAACACACCAACATTTAAATTAAACCTCTCCTACACTCTACACTGTTAAAATAGCTAAAAACAATACTAAGTAACATTTTGTTGCCCCTCTATGGCCATTTCCTATTTTATTCTGCACCAGCTGTTCATTTAGATATTTTATGTTACAAATAGTATCAAATAAGAGATAAGATTCAAGGTCTGTGTCAAACTCTATAGTGAGCTCCCTCACAATTCCATTCTAAAAGCCCTTAAGTAATGCAGTAATGTGGCCTACAGATTCGGCTGGAAACATGCATATTGCTCTCCCCTCTAATAATAAATCTCCCTACATGCGGGTACTAGCACTTCCATTCTGAACCGGATGGTTAATAAAAGTGAGAACTCTGTTCATTTGGGTTGGGACAACTAATCCTGGGTATATATGAGCCTGCAAATGTGTACTTAAACTTAATTAATTTATGCTCAGTGTTAGTAAAAAAG
This sequence comes from Xenopus petersii, assembly GCA_038501925.1. Taxonomy (NCBI): domain Eukaryota; kingdom Metazoa; phylum Chordata; class Amphibia; order Anura; family Pipidae; genus Xenopus; species Xenopus petersii. Next base: position 73,417,066 of record CM076680.1, on the reverse strand, counting down.
CGCTGGAAAAACGCTGAACAAATGTGTAAATTACCCCAATCAATTACTGGAAATTAGAAAATATTTGGCCGATAGGCATTCACATATATTTAGTGCACACCTCCTGTGTTTAATATAATATACCCCACAAGTAAAAATTAAAATTACACAAACGAAAAACAAAAAGCAGAAAACCGTGATAATTAAAATAAAGATATAATAAAATAAAATATGCTCAGCTCATTGTCCCAGTCCATTGCAGGAAAAACAAAACTGTCTCAAGGATGCCCACCCACTTATTGTCCACCATTGGAGAGTTGAAAAAGTATCGATAAAAGCCGACAAGAATATATAGCCGGCGATCAGGAGAGTGCCTGCTTGATTTAAATGAGGGAAGGCTTGTGGGTGTTTGCAGCTGTGCGCTCAGACAGAATGGGATGGCCCTCCACTGCACTGCTGTGGTTACATCTGAGGGGTTGCCCTGACAGTTTATGGGATTCGTCTGAAAACAAGTGATTCATGAAGCTGACTGTCTGAGCGCACAGCTCACGTCTATTCCAATTTGACTAATGTTCCCGCCTTTTCTGTGTATTTAAAGCATTTCTGTAATCTCTGTTAGTATTTTGAGAAAGGCCTCTGAAGAGGTCGAAACGTCAGTCTCCTATGTGAATAAAAAAATTCTTAACTTTTCCTAAGTCCTGAGAGTGCGGACCTTATTTGTACAATATTATATAACAGAACAGACTGTACCATTTGGGGGGGGGGTGACCCATGCTATTTTGGCAAAAGGACAGAAAAAGGTTGAAGTGGTCAATCAATTTATTGAAACATGTAGCACAGCACCAGCTAATTGTTCCAAACTGGAAAGATCTCAAACATTAGTGAATTTAGTTAATAGTGTTGTTTCAGTGTGTTTGCTGTGTTTTCCATAATCTATGAATTATAATATTCTGAGTGTGTGGTCTGTGTCTCAAAAAGAGATGCATCTACACTATCCCCCATTACAAGCAGCTCTGGGAGCCCTGTATCTTATTCTTGAACCAGTCTGTCCCTCAACTGACATTTATTTTTGAGACAGATGTAAACTGTATGAGTGATGATTACAGCAGACTGTCACCTGAGGTGAGCTAGAACTAAAAGATGCTGTGTTGGGTTTCTTAGCACTGTTGAAGTTTGAAATTAAATACTGGTTTTCTCTTGACAAACTGATTTGTGAGTGTTTTTGAACTTTATTGGCTTTAGGACATTTGATTTTATTATACTGTTTTTTTATTTTATTTTTTTACCTAAAATCCAGAGAGATCTGAAACAAATTTGTGAAGCAGTTTTAATGAATAATAACATAAGGTTTGAGAGATACAAATATAAAGACACCGAGCTAGCAAAAACATAGCTTGTCAGTATCCACCTGTACCCAGATTATCAGATAATATTATTAATTCTGTCTATTTAATATTTGGATTTGCCAGATATAAATACCCTATTAGACTGATGTTCTGGATACATTGGACATTTTTTAAAAAAACCTATAAGTACAATATATGTATGTTTTTGTAGTCAGCATTTGTTTATAAATACATAAAAAAGGAATGTGTGTAATTGCCCTTATTGGTGATTATTTCCCAAACCAGGGACCAACCCAGCTTCAGTACCTCAGCTTTTTAGATCCCACAAATGTGATATGGCATAAGGCTGTAAAGTCTTTCTTCTTCTTTCTTTCTTTCTTTCTTTCTTTCTTTCTTTCTTTCTTTCTTTCTTTCTTTCTTTCTTTCTTTAAATGCAATATATTCAAACTTAAACGTCAAATAAATAGACCTATGGGGGCTTACACCTGTTTAAGCATTAAATATTATACTTATGCAACAGAATAACTATGCTGCTTTGGTTTTAAGTCTTAGAAAAAACATAAAAAGACCATATATAAAATAACATACAGTATATGGTTTTCCTGGTAATCAGATGTATGGTATTTGCTTTCAATAAAAATATTATTATTAATCAGCAATATATCAATAAATTATTAATAAATATTCAGTAAGATATCAAATTGTCTTTCCTGTTGTGTACAAACAAATCCCATAACAAACCCCAGTTCTCATCAGCTGATACAATGTTGCTAGAACCAAGGTGCATATTATTTATATTTATGGATGGGAGTTTGCCACAGTTGAACAGTGAAACAATTTACAGGACAGGACAGTTGTACATGAGTTTTAGAATTCTCCTTTTGGAGTCCGTGGCAAATGGCTATCATTTGATATCAAACTTGCTGTCTCAGTTTAAATAAACATAGATGACTGTTATGATGATGCAATATGCCTTGGTGTACTTTTTTTTTTAACCGTTTCATAATTATGCCTCTAAATATCATATATATTGTACTAGAATTATGTAAATATAGGAAGAGAATAAGGGTTATGGCTAACACAGTTTGCTCACTCATTCTGCTACTGAATCAGCTCTTCTGCAATTAGATATTTTTACAGTAAGTTTGTGTTTTTTGAAAAAGTAAATTATTCCAAGTAATTAATAAGAAAAAAGTGTGTATCAAAACAACAATTTTTTCACAATATGAGTTATGAGTTTAATTTAATATTACTGTATAGATTATACATTTATTTTATAGAGTCAGAGTTGGTTACCAGCCTAAGGTTGGATCCAAAAAGAAGAAGCACAGTCTGGCAGAGTCTTAAATCCATTGCATTTGAAATGTGTCCCTGAAGGAGACCAGAAAAATTGTCAAGTAATTATATAGTAGTTTCATTGCTTAGCTTTGACTGCGAAGCATAGGACATAAATTCTAATTGCTTTGGACAGGAGAGGCTGTCAGTCTACAAGAGCATATCGGAGACAGGCTTGGTTACATCAGTAACCTAATTACAGAAAGTCTGGCTTTTCACCAATATTATAACACTTGATTTATTTTCTGTTCAATAGAGCTTGAGTTAATTGTTTTTCTCAATGAGTGCTAAAATATAAGGATCTGGCTTCATTAAAGGAAAGTTCAAGTTACTATGCTTCATTGAGTTTAAAGTCCATTAACAGGTTAGAAGATTATAGAACAATGTCATAGTTTCTTTCTGATTTTGAAAAAAAAGTTCCTTGTACCTTAAAGGTGTATAATTAGGTGTATAATCAAATCCACAATACCCTATATGTATTAATATTAATAAAACACAATAAATTGTTAATTATAGCACAATGGATATAGAAAATAGTATATTCGATTATAATATTTTTGCTTTCTACAAAAAATGAATATAGGAAATTTATTCTGTCTGTTCAGCGTTGTTAAATCTGTCTCTTCTAAAATCAGTCTGTAATACAATATTAATTAGGTGTCACACCTGCCAGCAGATGTGGAAGACGAAAACTAGATTAAACTACAGACTTTTATAAATGAGTTATATTTTTCTGGTTGAGAACATACAAACTTTACTGTGGAGCATGAATTGTCGCAAGTGACCACTTCGCCTATACTAATTCACTAAAATGTGACAATAGTTTTAATAGTTCTTAATGTATAATGTATTAAAGTATATTAACAGTTTATACAATATACACCTTAAGCAATGTGACACTGCAGTTACTAAAGTACTAGCACAACATTTTAGCAAAGTGACAGAGCCTTACATTTTATACTGCAGTTCTAACTGAAAAATGTCTGCAGGGAAAATTCACTAAAATTAGATTTTTTTTATACAGAATTCACACTCTGGCCCCAAAGAATTTTAATATTTTTCTACTAACCTGGATAATAGCTAATTTTACCACAGTACTTTATTTCCATGCAGTGTGCCAACTTGCCTCTGTTGCAGCTTAATTGTAATACATAGGCAGCTCTCGTGGGCAAACATCTCCCTCTTTATCAGTGCAGGTATAGGATCTATTATCAAGAATGTTCGGGATTGTTTTGCCTTCAATGGGGATTAATAATATCTTAGTTAAGATCAAGTACAGGAATCTAAGAGAGAGATGGCCTTTCTGTAATTCAGAGCTATCTGGATAATGGGTTTCCAGATAATGGATTCTATACCTGTATAATGGAAACCCAAATGGAGATTCTACTGATGTTCATAGAATGTCCTAAAAGTAAATGTGATGTGGTTTGAAAACACTATGCCATAACTCACAACTGTCGCTTTTTTTGCGGGACAGTCCCAATTTTGACAACTCAATCCACAGTCCCGGATTGTTACTGAAATGTCCTGATTGTCTCTTTGATCTCCTGAACTGAACAGTCAGAAAAAGATACAAAGTTTCTAAAACTTAATTGAACAAGAGTCTTTTGGCTGAGAGACCAACATACGTGGCAGCTGCACTAAAGGTGGCCATACACGGGCCGATAAAAGCTTTCGACGGCTTATTGGCCCGTGTATGGGGCCCCCGTTGGGCTTTCCTGATCGAGATCTGGCCGGAAGTTGGCCAGATCTCGATCGGATGGGACTAAAAATCCCGTTGGATCGCTGCTACATATGTTCGTTGATGCGGTCCCTCGATCCAACCGCCTGTAAAGCCACCGTAGGATCTGATCGTTAGGCCCTAGGGCCCACGATCGGATCAGCCCGATATTCCCTACCCCAAGGTGGGCATATCGGGGAGAGATCCGCTCGTTTGGCGACATCACCAAACGAGCAGATCTCTCCGTGTATGGCCACCTTTAGACACATTTGTAACGATTTAAGATAAGCAAAGATACAATTGTAACTATTTAAGATAAGCAGACCTCATTAGCAAAACTGTAATAATACAAAAAACCTGACTCCAAAACCCCCAGAAATGTGTTCAAGCTTTCCATAACCTGCCAAATTTTGTAAAATGGATGCGGTATTTATTGGGTGTGACTGTAAAATAGGCGTGGTCGTTGCTACACGCGGTAAATTTTTTTGTTCCTCTTTTTCATTGACTAATTTTGGGAGGAATGATATTCTTTCAAGTATATCCATGGTTAGTATGATAATCTAACATTCTAATGTTTAAAAAAGCAATGCCAGGTTTGCCACTGTGGAATGCAGTTTCAGTAACACTATGCCTGTCCTTCAGATGACATAAGATAGTGCTTGTAGCTCCACAGAGAATCAAGATTTTTGTTGCTATATAAACATTTTAGCAACATGGGAGTTTTTGTCTGAATAGGACAATATAATGTATTGCTTCTGTATACAAGAAAATAACTCAATTCCCTATGGGCTGCATATATTCTGCAGGATTGCAAACAAGTTCCTTTTAAAATTCTTACTTAAAGTCCAGTCACAGGCAATGGGAATTTCAAGAAGTGAATTGCTAGTCTAACATTTATTGCCCTAAAGCAAGAGAGAGATGGTTAACTGCATCAGTAGAAAGGTGCTGCCTGCAGACATTGCCTCAACGTGTCACAAAAACAAAGTTGCACACAAATAAAAATAAAAATTTGCATTTCACAATATAATATTCTTCATTAGACTTTTATTGCATTGCAAATCTTTATTGCTAACTTTTAAAACGAGCTTGAAGGTGGCATAAACTTTTCGAGCAAACGTAACAACTCTTTTATTACTGTACATACTGTACACTGCATTTGCTTTTTGAATGAAGACAGACCAGGGTTGTTCTCATAGTGCACCACAGAGCCCTTTTCTTCTTCTGCTTCTTCTTTCTTCAAAATCCAGGGCTGGTGCATGTGCAGTAGAGTGAAAGGGATGTTTTTTAGTTACTTTCTGACTATTCACACTACACCCATATAGAGAAAGAAAGATGAGAAAAACCCTAGGCTGGTGCAGTTTTCTACTGATAGGAGCCAGCCCGGGCTATCAGGTTAGAGAATACAATCACTGAGGAGCCTAACTTTTGGCACCCCCCAGTGATTGTTGACTTTCCTTCTCCTTTAACCCCAATAATATGTTAAATTATGCTGGGCGTTGTAGTTCAGACTCAATTAAGAAAAGTGTGGTTGAGCAAAAGCCTTCAATGCCTGAATAACTAGGGATTTGTGGATTTTAAAGTTAGAAGCAATAATGTATAAGTGAATTCCCTCCATAGCTAGAAAAGCCATCACTTAGTGCTCAGTTAAAAGAGCAGGTCAGATACTTATTTCTAAAACTAAGGGGCATGTTTACTAACATTGGGGATAAATATCTGGAGAGATTTTTGGAGATGTTGCCCATGGCAACCAATCAGCAATTCGATTTAAACAGCCACAGCCAAGTTAGAAAACAAAAGCAAAGATCTGATTGGTTGCTATGGGCAACATCTCCAGAAATCTCTCCAGATATTTATCTCCAATGTTAGTAAACATGCCCCTTAGTCTAACTAAAATCAGTGTGGGTAATGCCACCACATATAATGAATATCTGCATTCTGGCAACATCCACACCAACAATCAGGATAGTTTGAGAAAAGTTTGGTTAGTCTGTGAGACTTTGGGGGAATTATTCAACCAAGGTCAGGTTTGTGAGCTTTGTAAGGTTTCTTTTTTATACCTAGAATGAGCTCACAACTCAAATGTTTTCTAATTTATGAAAAACTCAAATGTAAAAAAACTCAGATCAGTCAATTTGGGGTGAAAACCCCAAATACTCAAATTAATCAAGTTTTCATCAACAAAAAAAACTTGAATAGCTCAAATTAATCGAGTTTTCGAGTGAAATCCATAGAAAAAAACCCCAAACATCATAAAATTTTCTTTGTAATATCTATTCAGTCACTCTTTTTGGCCAAGATAATGCAGCTAATCATCGTGAGCCTGGGAATTTAAAAGGAACAGAAATAGCACAAGACATAAAAAACCATAGATATTTCTTAATTAAAACAATAGGGAAAATATATGTTCATCATAACCCTCTTTATTATATCAGGGGTTATATTGCCCCTTTAAGTCTATAGTTCATACGGTAGTTCCAATTCAGGATGCTAGAATGTACTATGTATTAATTACAATGTGAACATATTTGCTGCTGAGTTGCACAAATGATACTGGGACTCATTTATAAACTTTGCTCAGGGCAAATTGGTTCGCACAGTGGGGCTTATTTATAAACTTTGCACAGGGCAGTTTAGTTTGCATGGTGAATATATTTGCTCTGCGCCGTGTTACATTTATAAAGCTGAATAAGAGTGTGCAAACAGAATTGCATTTTTTTTCGCAATTCGAATGTCTATAAGAGCTTTTTAAATATGTCAAAAATCTCAAATGGCGTTTGAATTACGCCACAACTTTCGTGGCAGAGAAAAAATAGTTTTGCAAACTGCAAATTCAAGTTACTGTCAACGCTATTTTCGCGCACAACCTCGCACAGTGGGTGCACTCACGCAAACACCCGTTTTATTTCAAAGCTATTTGCAAAAATGTATTCACAATGCAAATTAGCAAAAACTGGACAGTGCAATATATTAGCGTTCAGAAAAAAGCAGCAAAAAACATTTGCAAATAAATATGCGTTGCACAAACTTTATAAATGTCCCCCAATGAGTTTCCCAATAAAATGTAAATGCATTAAAGTAATACGTCTCTGTTCTAAGCTCTGTTTTCTTGTAATTATAATTTTTGTAGTCAGTTATAATATCATATCATGTAGGCTGCTCCATAGTTTAATGTAAAGAAAGGGCTAATTTGGTGGAGATATCTGTTTAGTACAGGTATGGAACCTGTTATCCAGAATCCTCGAGACCTAGGTTTTTCCAGATAACAGATCTTTCCATAATTTGGTTCTTCATACCTTTAGACTACTAGAAAATCGTGTAAACATTAAATAAACCCAATAGTACAAGGTACTGTTTTATTATTACAGAGAAAAAGGAAATCATGTTTAAATTAGTTGGATTATTTGGATAAAATGGGGTCTATGGGAGAAGGCCTTTCCGTAATTCAGAGATTTTGGATAATGGGTTTCTAGATGACAGTTCCCATACCTGTAGTGAATCTAATTGAGTGAGCTTGAATTTCATTGTATTTGCAGTTTGGTTTGCAGCCATTTTGCAGGTGTAAACAAATTGAAGTTCCCACCCCTGTAAAATACCCTTTCAATGCATAAGATTAGGAAGATTCACTGTTTTAAATCTTTCTTTTATGTCTCAAATAACATTAATTTGCAAGTAGGTTACTGTATTCTTAAAGGATCAGTAACATAAATTTGTGCATTTCCACTGCTGGAGTTTTTTAATTTCTAAAAGTTATGCATTGTGTTTATACACAGGGCTATGATGATGGCTTTGGAGAGGATTATGATGAACAGAGTTATGACGTCTATGAAAACAATTATAACTCACAAGCAAAGAGGTATGTTTTGGTCAACTCTGGTAAGAATAAATAAGATTAATGAAAAGGATTCTAAAGAATGCTAAATATAAAATGCAATGTTATCTGATTTCTATAGAAATGACTTAATATTAAGCTGAAGCTTACAGTATATTTGTCTAGAATGAGTCATTTTAAACGTTAATACCTTGGGAAAGCATGAGAAATAATATACAATAAGGGGCCTATTTATCTGGCTGTTTAAAATATGAAAAGCTTGAATACCTGACATCTCACCATTTAAATGACAGGCATCATTAAGTAAAATAAAGAGGCTTATTGTTTTATTGTCAACCAAAAAGCCTTGTGCAAAATTTTGGGGTAATAAACAGTAATTGGTTTAAATATCCCTTTGTATTGTTTTTAGGAATTTCCTTTCCCTTAATTTTCCTTTTGACTTGAAAGTGTCACACCAGGTCTTCAGTGACTTAAAGTGGACCTGTCACCCAGACACAAAAATCTGTATAATAAAAGTCCTTTTCAAATTAAACATGAAATCCAATTTCTATTTTTTATTAAAGCATTCATAGCTGTTGTAAGCTCATTTAAAAATCTCAGCTGTCAATCAAATATTGTCTGCCGCTCCTCTATGCCAGTGGCATAGAGGCGGGGCAGACAATTACTTTCACTTTCCATTCAACACTTCCTAGATGTCACTGCTCTCCACACATTCCCCCGTTCTCTTTACCATTTAATTGTGTAACCAGGGCATGGGGATGGACATCAGGTCCCCCATTCTGGTGCACAAACAAGATTCTGAGATGATGCAAGGCTTGTCTTAATAACAGTGTACACAACATGGCTGCTGCCTGCTTGTTATCATTTTGAAATCCCAGACTGAAGGAAGCAAGATTCAAATAATTTATATAGTGCAATTAAAGTTAATTTTGATTGACTAATGTGATAAAATAGGATTTTGAAAAAAAATTTTTGGGTGACGGGTCCCCTTTAAAATAATAGCATAAATGACGTCACTCCGGCAGCTTAAAAAAATACCTTTCTGAGTACTGTAACCAGTTTGTTGTAAATCAATAAGGAGAATTACACATCTTTATAATTCCTCCATTTATTTTACACTACTTTAAACACTTTTACCTTCATATCGGTTAAGCAGACTTCCTTAATGGCGCTGTGCTGAGTTGCAAGGAATTTCAAGAAAAGTATGGTAGCTTGTAGAGCTGGGTGTGGCATAGCTGTTAAGCAGGCAAAAATATGGATGCAGGATGGATAGAACTGGAAATAACTAAAAAATGTATGCAGCAGACACTTGTAATCTGTACTAATCTTCACATTCCCATCGGCCATTGTTTTCTAAGGAAGTAATATAAACATTTATGTAACAGTAATTTTTATGAAATCAGTCAAATCAGTTATGTAAATGCACATGTAAATGGTATCCAGATTATGTTATCAAGGGTTAAACCATACTGGTATATGTAGTCCAGCAACACCATTCACATTTTTACTTTCTTTAATGAACCTATCTCCAATATGCTTTAATTAAAAAATGTCTACTGTTTTTATAAGAAACCTGACTGTATGCAGTGAAATTCTCCCTTCTTTTACTTTCTCTGACTGCTGCGGAAAGGAAACTTCAGACGGTCCCTAACTGCTCTGCAGGGAAAAGGTCATACTGTCAAACGGCAGGGGGAAGGGACTTCCCAGAACTTGAGCAGCTATGTTTGTTTCCCTGACGAACAGCTGGCGACCATGTAGAAATTCATATCTGCAGCAGTCAGAGCAAGTAAATGAAGGGGGAATTTCACTGCATTCAGTCAGGTTTCTTATAAAAACTGTATAGTATAAGTATATTGGGGATAGGTTTCTTTTTCAGTTAATAAAGTAAAATGGAGTTTTATTTTTGCCTTTACATCCTCTTTAATGTTTCCAGCTGCAGGGACAAAGATCATGGAGCCAGATTTAAACAGGTAAACTAGGATTCTATTTGGAGGATTTTATTTTTTTGATGCAGCCACTGGTTCTGCAGAGTTGGATAAAGTTTGTATTAAACAATACAAAACTATAAAATCCACATTAGATTACATTCCTATTCTGATTATTAATCAGTCTTGCTGTATCTGCTTCTATGGCAGATATTATTTGACTTGTGCTGTTTTGATCGTTTATGACGATCCCTAAGCAGCCCAGACCACACAGAGCATGTGCATAGTCATGGTCTTGCAAAGATTTTGAACAAAGTTACAAGATGGTGACCCCCTGTGGGCAACTTTGAAAGCACAAATCATTTGTTTAATTAGGCTTTGGGTGCAGTAAGTTCATGTTTATGTTTAGTATACAAAACACAGCATTTCTAGCATTATTCTATGTTAGACTATCGTTTCCCTTTAATTAAACTTTCCCCAGCTCTCCATGGTCAGCACCACCACGAAAATGCCAAATACATCTCTTATGAGAACCCCTGCCTGATCTGTGTAAATCTGCCTCTATATTCTTTCTTCCAACAGCTAGAGATAGAACTCAAGAATTATCTTGTATCAAACACATTCACCAATATAGTTTCTTACTTCTTCTACCTGCTTCTTTGGTAGACTAAAATGTTTGATTGTTATTTCAGAAACATCAGAATTTGTTGACATTTGAGCTCTGTGTGTGGCAAGTTAAGCTAGAGAAGGGGTGTCCAGACTTTGTTACTCTGCGATCTACGCCATGAGATCTACCATGATAAAACTAGTGGGCCGTCTACCGTACAGCACAAGAACAGGGGGTTGCTGCAGTGATATTGCTAGTTGTTCCAGTGATACTGATAAAGAGCAGGGAGTTGCAGTGATATTGCTATTGAGCAGGGAGTTCTTGTAATGATTTTGCAATTGAGCAAAGAGTTGTTGCAGGGATATTGCTATTGAGCAGGGAGTTGCAGTGATATTTCTAATGAGCAGGGAGTTGGTGTAGTGATATTGCTATTGAGCAGGGAGTTGCAGTAATATTGCAATTGAGCAGGGAGTTGCAGTGATATTGCTATTGAGCAGGGAGTTGCAGTGATATTGCTATTGAGCAGGGAGTTGCAGTGATATTGCTATTGAGCAGGGAGTTGCAGTGATATTGCTATTGAGCAGGGAGTTGGAGTGGTATTGATATTGAGCAGAGAGTTGATGCAATGACATTCCAATTGAGCAGGGAGTTGCAGTAATATTGCTACTGAACAGGCAATGTGGTAGCAGCCCTGTTGGCAATTAAGTGAGACAGGTTCCTGTGCTCAGTACCCACACGCTGGCACTTGCTTTCTTAAGATGGCTGAAAAGGAGCCATTGCCCCGGGCTGCAGTAGCGATCTATCTGAGGAGAAACATACAGGGCACGGTTGCAGTGGGAGCCGAAAGTGAAGGGTTCCGGCAGCAGGAGCCAAGGCAGCCCTCTTTAGTAAGGGACCGTGCGTTCCACAGTGGAATGCATGAGCCTCCACCAGCAAGAAGAGCGACGTCGGGCCCTTCAAGACTTTTCCACATCCCCTCCTCTCTGGTCCAGGCAGGTCGCGGTCTACCAGGAACATTACCGGAATCTACTGGTAGACCGCGATCGATGTCCTGGGCATCCCTGAACTAGAGCATTCTCTATAGACACTACTTGGTCAGCAATCTTACTGGTAAGTAATCAAAGGTATTGTTTCTATAGAGGTCTATTGAGAATGCCTCAAAATTTTAAGTACTGCAGTTTTCATTCAAATGTTTATTGAAATGCAAATTTAGATAAGCATTTCTTTGCTATATGTGCTTTTTTTGCTTGAGTTATATATGGCTTTTGTCTATGCTGCTGTATGCAGCCTCTCTTAGTAAATCTTAGCAGCAAAAGAAGTATTGTTTTAGTATTCCGACTCATATCAATAAATACTTAAAATATTTGGAGCAAAGCTAAAAGGGAAAAGCACAATAAACAAGGTATTTGTTATTTTAAAATGCACCTATTACATATTGTACTTTTCATAATATAGCTCTGGCATGCCATGAGAATATCCATTTTTCTTAAAACATTATATATTTTACAAAATGGTGTTTTTTATTATTTATTACTTGCCTCTTTTCTATTACATTAGTGTCAGCGCTAAATTGTCTGTTTCAGGTATGCTAACAAAACCTCTACTAGGAAACTCCCCTTGGGCATTATAGAGACATGCTTTATTGCAAGCAATTAACCTATTTTATTTCTCTGAACATGTTCTAGACCCTTTTATTAACAGGTTCAATCCAATTTTTGCTTTTTATAGTTCAGATTAAGTAAAGGTTAGATAAAAAACAAGCACTCGTCCCATATTTCATGCTCAATCTCTGCTCAGCAAGAAAAGCACTTGTCGCAGGTTATACTTAGTAAAACAAAAGGAAGGACTCAAAAGCACAGTATTTCACATTTATGCAATAACATTAATTTAATAACAGCCATTTCTAGTGCAAATTACAGTGAAATATACAGTATTGATATTGAAGAAAATATGTTGACTCTGCCCAGATTAAAATTCTCTTAGTCCATATCATATGTATTTGGTTATGTTTCAGAGCCTTGCATTCACTATTATGGGAGTAACCCTTCCAAACCAGTTTTTAGTATTAAATGGGGATGTGGCAGTTACACAATGCAATTCAAATAATTAAAGCAAAGATCTCCAGCAGGGATTATAGATGCTGTTTCCACATTCTAGGTTTGCCTACCTTCCGATTAATATTTTTATTATGTTTAGGTACAAGACTAGTAGATTCATTCCATTCCTATAAAAAAGAGAAAAATGTATGTGTTGCAAATAAAGAGATTCTGTGTTGAATGTGGCTGAATAGATTTTATTGAAAGGGATTCTGTTATGACTTCTGCACTGAAATCGGTTTTTCAAAAGAGCAAATAGATTTTTTTAATATTTATTTTTAGTTTTGAAGTCTTACATGGTGCTAGACATGTCAATTTCCCATGTCAGGTGCCCTCAATCATGTGACTTGTGCGCTAATAAACTTTAGTGACTCTTTGCTGCTGCACTGCAAGTTGGAGTGATGTCACTGATCTCCCTTCTTCCCAGAGCAGCCTATGAATAGAGCAATGGGAAGGTAACCAGATAACAGCTCCCTGACACAAGATAACACCTTCCTGGTAGATATGAGAATAGCACTCAATACTAAAAATTCAAGTCAATATTACAACAACAAAAAAGGAATACTCTTGTTGGTTCAGGTATAACATTTTATATGGTAGAGTGAATTATTTGCAGTGTAAACAGTGTAATTTAGAATTAAAAACTACACCATAAAAATCATGACAGTATCCCTTTAACTGATATTCAAACTACAGTTCCTGTAAACTATTCTGACTAGCCCTGGGCCCTTTAATTGTGCACATGTGTGTGTACACGTGTATGAACGGAATGATAATATCTGTTCTTCACAATTCTTTATAAAAGCTCAGTGTACCTCTTCTTGTTAATTAGATACATGCCATAGGCTTTTGTTATTGGAGCTATGAAGCATGAGAATGAATAAGCATTGAAAATGTAGGCAATTAAGCTGAGAGGGGAAAATCTGTTGAATACCTTTCTTTGTGTTTTTTTTCATATTTCAGTTTTCTGTATTGGATTACAAGGATTTTAATAATTTGTTGCTGTCAGTATTGAAATAAAGGATACATTCTTGCATTTTCTAAAAAAAAAAAATGCAATTTTACTTTGTAACCCAATATTCAAAACAAGTGCTCTCTTCTGTACTATGATGGGCCTTCAAACAAAGAAAGTGTCTGGTAACTGCACTGACATTTATGAATATAATTAAATGTGACTGTTACATATGATGGGGGTATTTACTAAAACTCGAAATTATCAAAACCAAGTCGACCTAACTCCCATCCACAAATTTAACTCATTTATAAAATAATCAGCTCGAAAAAGTTTGTGCTGCAAAAGTCTAGTTAAGATCATACGGAAATTTGGATTATATTACATTTTTGAATTTGACGCCTGAATTATATGATTTTTTTGAGTTGATGCCCGAAAACCCTGATTTTTTCGTATTATCCAGCGCAGATGATGATGTCAAGAAACATCTTCAGGGACATCTGCCATTGACTTCTACATGGCCTAGACAGGATTTAGCTGGAGTATTTTTGGATTTTTAGCAGCTTTGGGGTATAATAAATCTCTAAAAATATGTTCGTAAACTCAACCAGAATAAATCAAGGTTTAGTAAATAGGCCCTTAATGTGAAAAGTTAAATCCTGTTGAACTAGCTCTGGATTATTAATAGTAATCACTGATAATAGTCTACATATCAAGCTGAATTATATGTTTGTTTTTCTTAAATATATCTGTTTTCCAGAATTCTTGGGATTGTCAGAACATGTGTTTTCCAGCATTGTATTTTTTCTGTAATGTAAATTCTAATATAGTGGTAAATTTACTTACCTTCGCATAGGCTTCGCCGTACTTCGCCAAACTTCATCAGGCGAAGTTTCACCAGGGCGCTGCTAATTCACTAAAATCCGAAGTTGCGCTCAGGGAGGCGAAAGGTAGCGAAGTTGTGCTACTGTTAATTCGTCAAGCAAAGCAAAGTTACGCTAGCGATGCCTAATTTGCATACAGCGCCAAGTTAAAGTACAATGGACGTATATGTAGCAGCAAATATATTACACTACACAAGCTTGGGAGAGCTTCATATAATAAAATAGTTGATATTTTGCCCTATACATGTGCCCAGTGTATAGTTTAGTTGCCATGTTTTAGGAAATGTAGGGGGGAAGGAGGGTACCCCCAAAATAAATTATGATCTTTTTCAGCCTATCACCCTTGAAAAACGCCAGCGTTTTTTCGGACTTTTTTTAAAATATATACTTTTTTTGAAGCAAGCTCTATCTACTCAATTGCACTTCGCCAGGTCGGAGGTGGCAAAGGAAAGTCTGGCACAAGAGGCAACGTTCAATAAAATGCGCAAGTTAGTCAATAAGCGTAGTTGTGTCCCTTCGCCATAGCGCAACTTCATCTGGCGCAAGGGTGCGAAGTAGCGCTAGAGTAAATCCACTTCGCTAGCGAATTTACGTCAGCACCCGTTAGTAAATCGGCGAAGTAACGAAATGACGCCACACTGGCGAATTTGCACTAGCGTTAGAGGCGTCGCACTGGCGAATTTGCCCCATAGTGTTTGGGGTACATGGCTCTGTGTCTACAAACTCCAATTTCTTCTGAAACAAGCAAGCAGATAAATGGACATTCTCCTACCTTTTACACACTACTATTGTCCATTTACTAACAATCGAATTTCAGTTTTTTCCACAAATCTCTACAAATTCATGGTTTTCCTAGAAGTATTAAATGTAAAGACTACGAAAACCTGTAATACAAAATTTTTCCAGGTAAAAGTTGTCATGGTCCTATAGAAGTCAATGGGAGCTGCACTAATCCTACTGGATCGTTTTAAAATCAATTCAGACTTCTAGAGGTTTTCGGATTTTTTTTCGCAAGGAATTGTTAAAAAAAAAAACCTTACATTTCTAGAGGTTTTCTAGGTATTTGAGCATCGTTCAGCATTATTTTCCATTTCTACTTTTTTATTATTTGGATCTTTTAATAAATCTCATGATATTTGTAGTTTTAGAGAAAGTGAGTTTAGTCATGGTTTCTAAAACCACTTAAGTCCAACCTTTGATAAATAGGCCTCCATGTGTCTACCTTTTAGACACATTTGCTCTTCTCCTTCAAATAGGTAATCAAATCAGTTGAGTTCAAGGTGAGACAGGAATGAGATCTGTTACTCAGAATGCTAATCTTAGCAGTCAAAACCCCCGATCCACTTGTATATGTACGTGAGAAATGCCATTCAATCCAGGTGAAAAATAATATTCAGCCTTTGCTATGACAGTCACATCTTGGTCTGCAGTTTCCTATCAAGTTCTGTCGTTATGCCAATATGTCATGTTTTACATTGCACTTTTTAATTGCTACCAAATCCCTATACAAGAGTATGAAAATGCAAAAGCGTTGGATCCAAGCCAGGGTATTTAATATATACCCTTCACTGAGCATATGTTTTGAAGTCTGCATCAGCCATAACACTATTTATTATTTAATGAGTAAATTAATCCTATTTGTATCGTGGTATGGTTTAAAAGGTGATTAACCCATATAGATACTTATAACTATATATAACACAACAGAAGATCAAATCTTTAAGATTGCAAATTTCTGTCTAAGAGTGTTCATGCACAGTCTATTTATTGTAGGGACAGCACAAACTATTAACACAGTTGAACTCTGCCCAGTGTCGGACTGGGATGCCAGGGGCCCACCAGAAAGCTTTAGACCTTGGGCCCACCAGAAAATCTAAAACCGTGAGCCATCCAGAAAACCTTAGACGGTGGACCTTTCCAAACTATTATTCCTCCTCTACTCACTCAACCTCTTAATTCTCCTAGTATTTCATATATATACTTACAATATTCTCCCATTATTAAGCATTTTCCCCATAAAGAAATAGGCAATGACCATGAAAAAGGAAAAATGTTTAGAAACAAGTGGTCCACTGACATCTGGGCCTACCAGGAGTTTTCCTGGTATCCTGATGGGACAGTCCGACACTGACTCTGCCTATACAAAACAGTATGTCTGGGAAGTAATACAGTATATAGTCGTTATATAATATGTGTGAAGATTTGCTTTTAAATGGTAGGAAAGACATTAAAAATATAGAACAGTCTTTTTCACAGATGAAATTGCAGTCTTTCTGACTACCCCAGAGCCTCTCCCAGACTGGATCACTAAAGGGTTAATACTCTATTACTAGGGTTGCTACCACACACCTTTAATACCGGCCACATATTGAATGCACGTCCTAAATGGCTAATTGGCAATTAATTTAGATACACATTGCATGGCTATACATAAATCAGTTCAGGCTGCAACATGTATTTGCAGAGATAATTAACCATGCAGGATCTGGATTCAATATGTGGCCAGTATTAAAGGAGTATGGAGGCAACCCCTACCTGTTACTCACAGCCTACTTCCAAATCAGCTTCATTGCTGCACTTTCCAAAACCATTCCTTTTTTCAGGCACAGTCACAAGCCCCTTGGCACTCTCTTTATCTCTTAGGCACTGGGAACAGCCAGAACCCCCAGGTTTTGATTTTCTACAAGCTCTTTGTCAGGGATGGGCTTTACCTCAATAATGTTGGTGCAGGGAGAGAATGGTTAGAAGACTTTAATCTAGACATATGTGTAACAACTCACCCTGGTGGTCCAGTGCCATCGGCGGGGACGCCCGCCATACCTGTATGCTTCCTCTTCCTCCGCCATTGCCGTTTCTTAGGGTGCGCGCGCCCCCTGTCTCGTTTCTATTATTGATGCGGACGCGCTGGCGTGATGACGCCGACGCACAAAGGGACGCAATGGCGCAAAATATCTAGGGTATATAAGGGGAGTTCAGTCTTGTGCAAACTGCCCATTATAGGATATTTTTCCTGGTGCTTTGGGAGCTTCTGTATTCTGATTCTGGTTTTGACCCCTGCCTGGCTAAACGACTATCCTGACCTCTATATCTGACCCTTGCCTGAATATTGACTACCCCATCTGCTGAACCCTCCTGTCTGATTGATTACCCGGTTTTGACCTTTGCCTGCCTGATTACGACTGACATCTGCCTGCCTCGACCCGGCCTGTTTTGACGACGATTCTGGTTTCCTGTTTTGTACCGTGACCCTCGGCCTAAAGACTCTAGTTAACAGTCATGCCCCACTGTCTATCCAGAACCTCTAGCCTTGCACCTCTCGTTTAAGGTCTGGTGGCATCCAAGTAGCTGAGGGCTCCTCCCGAGGCCAAAGGCGGTCACACTACAGGTGAAGCACGAGCCGAGACCAGGGTGCATGGCATTTGTTCTGGTGTTGGGTGCCGACCGTGACAATATGTGAAGGATAGGTTAGATTAGATTTAGGGCATAGTAAGGAAAAATGGGGGTGGAGATTTGGTTGGGGAGATTCATAATGGCAGGGATTGCAACAAGTTGTATGTACACAATTTACAAGCTGATACCAGTATGAAATACATAGGAATGCAAGAGGCCTGAAAATAAAATGAACTACTGCCAAGAATAATCTATAATTACATAAATAATATTTTAAACGGAACTGTAGCACTCTCTTAGATGGTTTCTTAGCATCTGGAACCCACAACTTCATGAATTGCACATGGACTGTTCGATTGCACCACTTCCTCCTTTTCTCCTTACCAAATCAGCCCATCTACTTACTATATCTACAAGTCTTCTTTGTATTAATCTTGCTTTAACCTATTTTTTTTTTCAAAGTGGTTCATATATTCTTTTATCCTCCTACCTCTTTTTATTTATTTATTTTGGTACTTAATTGTTTTTTTGTAGCTCTTCTTTCTTGTCTTATTTATTATTTGATTTTATGTTTTTTTTTCATTAGTTGGGATGTCAGAAAAAAAGGAAAACATGGTAATATTTGATCATTGTTACAACCTTTTTCATTTTCTTTAAACTATGAATTAATATTTCATTCTCCTAGTGTATCAGAATATTATGACTATGAACATGGTACAAATGAAGAAAGCTACAATCATTACGGTAAGGCTAAAGATGTGTTTTTGCATGGTTTGCAGTTAATTGGATTAAACTAATGTGGGATTTGTGATATTTGAAAAATTATAGCAACGAATCCTGCATTAAGAGAAATGTCTGCTGTCTTTTTGCCCATTCCTATACAGCAGTGTTGTTGACCGTGAAAGGTGATTGAGTCTTTTTGAACTATGTTTGTTCTTCAAAAAGTTGCAATCTGTAAAGCAGTAAATACAGTAAAATCATTTAAAAAAAGTAATTGTTCTTAGTAAACATGAATTACATTCATAAAATGTTTACCCTTTTGATCACTCTTCAAACAATGTTAATTATCTCTGGTGAACAAAGGGCATTTAAAAAAAAAAAAGCTTTAGATATGGGTTATGATTAGTTATTTAATAATGTTTTTCCCTTGTTTATTTCATCAGTATCAATCATGATAAATGAAACCATGGGCAATCTGATGAATCACCAAGATGTTATAACAGTAGCTTTGTTGTTCTTTTATGCCCACTGAACCTATACAATATAATGTAATTATATATAATGTAAACTATGTACTGTACTGATGAATACTGGCACAAATAGGTAAAATACCCAGAACACTACTTGAATAAGGTGGCATGGTCGCGTGTCCTACTTACTGCAAATAAAATAAGTATACGTCAATTATAGATGAATTATTCTACGCTTGAAAAAATGTTCAACCAATTTCAATAATATGTAGAGGCAGAAAAGTCTATTAATTAGGAATTCAGATTTAACATTACAGAAAGGTGTAATATAAGACATTTACTGTTTCAAATAAGATGAGAACATTTTTGACTTTGAAGCTAGTCCAGCTAATTTTAGAAATGGCAAAAGGAAGATAACTCAAAATTACACCTACATTTTTAGGACAATTTAATATACTGAAAGCAACAGACTTTTCTATGTTTTTAGGTTTTCAAAAGATAGCCAGAATACGCTAGAATTGTGGGGGCAGATTTTTTCCTATAGTTAAAGAGCTTACTACTATGAATGATCTGCCCACCCTATTCAATTACAAATCTTGCATTAAACAGAGTTTTTTCGCAGTCCTTTAAAAGTTAATATGTAATTTGCATTTTGAATTCACTACAATGAAATCTGTTGCATTAACATGACAAGGAATTTAAACTACCGTATATACCCGCATATAAGCCGAGTTTTTCAGCATCCAAAATGTGCTGAAAAAATCTACCTCGGCTTATACGCGGGTCAGCGGTTCCCCGAGTAGCTGAGATTGCAGTCACTTTTAATCACTCCTATACCAACAGTTCACTTGGGGAGAGACTGCAATATCCCACAATGCCCTCTGTTGGTTATATGCAAGAATAACAGTGCGCCCTCTGTTGGTTATATGAAAGATTAACAGTGACTGCAATATCACACAGCGCCCTCTGTTGGTTGAATGAAAGAATAACAGGGACTGCAATATCACACAGCGCCATCTGTTGGTTGAATGAAAGAATAACAGGGACTGCAATATCACACAGCGCCATCTGTTGGTTGTATGAAAGAATAACAGAGACTGCAATATCACACAGTGCCATCTGTTGGTTGAATGAAAGAATAACAGGGACTGCAATATCACACAGCGCCATCTTTTGGTTGTATAAAAGAATAACCGGGACTGCAATATCACACAGCGCCCTCTGTTGGTTATATGAAAGATTAACAGTGACTGCAATATCACACAGCGCCATCTGTTGGTTGTATGAAAGAATAACAGTGACTGCAATATCACACAGCGCCCTCTGTTGGTTGTATGAAAGATTAACAGTGACTGCAATATCACACAGCGCCATCTGTTGGTTGTATGAAAGAATAACAGTGACTGCAATATCACACAGCGCCCTCTGTTGGTTGTATGAAAGATTAACAGTGACTGCAATATCACACAGCGCCATCTGTTGGTTGTATGAAAGAATAACAGTGACTGCAATATCACACAGCGCCCTCTGTTGGTTGTATGAAAGATTAACAGTGACTGCAATATCACACAGTGCCCTCTGTTGGTTATATGAAAGAATAACAGTGACTGCAATATCACACAGCGCCCTCTGTTGGTTATACAAAAGATTAACAGTGATGGCAATATCAAACAGCACCCTCTGCACATGGTAGTGGGACAGTGGGACAATGCACACAGTAATCCGTTTGGCAATTCTCTGTCACCATCAGCTTTGCAAAGAAGTCCGGTTGATCGCTGGGGGGGTCGCTTTGGCAGAATGTGCGCTGCTGGGAGACAGGGCTGTAGTTGTGTCTAGGCTTATACGCGAGTCAATAAGTTTTCCCAGTTTTTGTAGGTAAAATTAGGTACCTCGGCTTATACACGGGTCGGCTTATACACGAGTATATACGGTACATAGTGAAAAACTACTTTTGTGAACTGACATTATTTCACTTGTGTATCCAATGTTACTTTGTAGAGAAAAAGAATCACTGCAGTTGAAATTGTATTATTGAGAATTTTAATATTGCCTTTAACCTATGAAGGTGAAGTTACTTACACAGAGCCTATTTGCAGGCAATCAACTATTTCCCATCTTACCATAAATGTTTAATAACATTAAAGTATCTATTTCTTGTATTTGTTATATAAACTACCCATGGTTAATGTTTCCAACTGAAAATTAAATTGCTATAACAATATTCTATAGGGAGCTTAGATACTCAATAGAATTTGTTTGTGAGGGTACGCAATTCTACAGCTGTTAATCTTATTTCATTCTAGACCAAGAAGAATGGTCCAAGTCGAGATCCACTTTAAAGGCACCACTTCAAAGAGCACCTAGAGCAGGCTACCGAGAACACCCATATGGCAGATACTGAAGGTCTTCAGCATTTTTGGCCATCTGTTAGACACTTATTAGCCTTTGGCCTCTCCATAAGCAGCAGCAAGACAAGTAATTGTCCATTTTTATCTTGGGGATTGCAGCTTGAGGTTTCCCTATGTACTTCTTGAGATTGAGATAACATTGCTGTGACATTGGCTTTAATATTTTCTAATGTGGACTCCAAAATTTTTGCAATCAATGTCTATAATCATGACATGGGATAACGTGTGTTGGTTGTTACTCATTGTGGCGTATAAGCATGGATGTGTTATCACTCTATTAGCTCTTGATACCTGCAAAAATTGCAAAGCCTGATTTATTTGTGTAGGGTTGCTAAATATATAATATGATTTTTGGACACAAGACAAGACAAATGTAGATAATATGTTTTAAACCCGCTTTTTTAATATATGTGAGAACATTAAATGTTCAGTATTAAGTTTGTAAATTTAATTTAAAATGCTGTTTTAATGGGGTTGAAAAAAATAAGCTACTGAATGAATGTAGCTAACTGAATTTGTTCAGTGTTTTAATCTGTATTTGTTAAAACAATTACATAAAGGTCAATGTGTAATCTTCTCTAAATAGGAAATCATAATTTGTCGGCTATGTTTGCCAAAAATTTGTCAATAAAGCTGAAAATTTTTTAAGAAATAAAATTTGCAATCACTTGCTTTCTAGCTCTAAATATCTGCTGTATTTCCTTTTCTAGGGATGCCTAAAATGTCTCACTTTTAAAACTACAAAATGAACCCAAGCCTGCTATAAGTATTTTGTGTAACATTTTTAAAATGTATTAATAACTTTTGCTTGTTAAACTATTTAATAATTAACTTCCTAAACTGTTATCTGAATCTTAGGTAGATGCCACTAATGTACAAGTTGCTAATGGGACAATGGACCTAGCATGATAAATTGCATTTAAACTTTACTCTAAGCTTGATTTTGCTAAACCAAAACTTTGACTGACTTGTCTGTACTGCTAGCTTGTCTCTCGTGAGAATGTAACGGAGTTAAAAGAGGTAAGAGTATGACTTACCACCATTAGACTGTCCTAATGCCTAGTTCTTCAAACCTGGAATTTGCCCAAATATTAAATATCCTATTTAACATGGGAGCATTGTTTAGATACCATTCTGTTTTTCACTCTCAGGAGTGGGCTGACTGCATCTGCTTAATAAATTATTTATCTTTACAATAATCATCAGTGTCACTTCCCCGTTGTTGCTATTTAACTACAACTTCAAAAACTGTATTTGTAATTTTCAGTGCTAAATATCACCAACCTTGAAAGCAGTTTAGAGGGCTGATATTTCTTTTGAGACTATCAGACTTGATGGCTGATGATTATTAAGGAAAATGTCGCAGGATTCAAAGGATGACTAAACGATAAACAGGTAACACTAATAGTAACTCTCTAATTTCCACTATGTAAGAAAATGTTACATTTTCTCAGTCACGAAATCTGTAGTTAAAAAAGTAAACCTTCAAGAGCATAACAACTAGGATTATAGGCAATTAAACAGATTATTAATATTTAACTAGTGTCAAAATCATTCTTCAAGTCTTAAACTTTTAAGTAACTAAACAAAACTAAAATTAACCATAATAGTAATGCAACTCTTATATAACTTAATATCTTCGGGGTATGTAATTGAAAAAAAAAAAACAGACTTTAATATAGGGACCCCAAAAGATCCATATTCCTAATATTTCCTCTTCCTGGCTTTTTGTCACTGTGATTGGTTTACTTTTTTGATGAGAATAAAGTATACATGTTTTACTACTAGGTAAATGTATGCCCTATATAGATTTGCAGCTGGAGTTGCATAATAAGATCTGAATATAAAATGACACTTACTGTGTTTAACAAAGATTTTTTTTCTTAAATTGCAGCATTTCTATTTTTTAGTAATTGTTTTTTCTGTTTCAGATGTCCTGCGCTCATAAGCTGGATGAAAGTGAAGTGAGAGTTTAAGGTAAGCATAAAGAGTAACATCACACTAGTAATAAATTATTTTAAAAATATTGGGTTTTTTAACACCACTTTGTAAAATATTTGTATAAAAATAGAGATTGTTTATAAATTAGATTCTCAAGACAGTTACTTAGGGAATAAAGAAACATTTGAAATAAACACACTTTTTTAGGGAATAAAGAAACATTTGAGAAAATCAAGCCAATAAAAAAATTAAGTCTTTGATTTTTTAATAAAAGATAAATTAATATAAGAGAACATTTTTTATTTTGTTGTGTATTTTACTGTTTATTGTTATTATTATGACCTGTGCATTTTTAAAGGTGCCTTTGAGTATGACTTTTAAAATACTTGAGATACTATATTCAGCTTCAGTAACATTTCTCTAAAAACCCAGGAGATTTATTGTCTTGTAATGCAATACACAGCTTTCTGACAGAAAATAATAGTTAAAATTGCCATGAAAGCTGGTGTGTAATATGCTGAAGAATATAAGAATTAAAGCAGCTGGTGTATTTGGTGATATAAATTTTTGGTCAGATTTAACTATGCTTGTTACATGAAAACACTTGTAATGATTTCTTAAATCCTGCATGGATTTGGGTTGGTTTTTTTTTGGGAGCTTAAAATGGTAAGGTGGTAAAGGTCAGTGTGACTACTAAGCTCTAACACCTAGGACGAAATTGAATTAAGTATTAAAATCAGTTCTGATAAACTAGAAATTCTGAGGAGTTTGATAAATGTGCCAGTTCATTAATACACTTTCTTGGCTGCCAGATAAAATTCAAATTGCTGGCAATCCCTCAGGGCTACTAAGACTGCCCTTGTGTGTTGTATGTGGCTAGAAACTAACGAGGAGAGAGAGAACGATTAACCTATTAACCAAGAGTGAAAGAACCATTGTGGATAGCAAGAAGGGTGGCTCCTCACAGGTGTTTAAGGAATTCATATTATTCTTTATCAGTGGAAAACAGTAATATTAGTAATATGGTCTTTTACACATTAAAGGAGAACTAAACCCCTTTTCTAATATAAACCCCTACCCTCCATAGTCCCCCTCCCTGCTCCCCCCCAGCATAGGAGTTAACACAAGTAAATACCCCTAAAACGGTAATTGCCCCTTGTTGCAGAGTCAGTACAGCAGAGGTCACGGGGGGCCACCTTTAGCCACTTTGGTAATCTCAGTAAGGAAGCTCTGTATCGGCTCATGCGCAGTTGGAGCATTTTCCCAGTTCGCTACAACTGTGCATGCGTTGAAAGCGACGAAAATTACCGAACCGTTGGAAGAAGACCTGAAGATTACTGAAGTGGCTAAAGATGGCCCCAGTGAGCTACGCTGCGCTGACTCTGCAACAAGGCATGATTACCAGCTTTGGGGTATTTACTTGTGTTAACTCCTGTGCAGGGGGAGCAGGGACTATGTGGGGTAGGGGTTTTTATTAGAAAGGGGGTTTAGTTCTCCTTTAAACTTTCTTGGACCGTGTTATTTTTGAGGAAAGCCAAAGTATGCCTACTGAATTTTTTTTACAAATGCAACAAGATGGCCAACACTTTAGATGGCATCCTCCTATTTCTCCTTTAGGAGAATGGTAATATGTACTTGTGAATGGCATGTCCTTTATTAAAATAGGAATTTTCATTTCATCTGTATCATCAATGTATTTTATCACAGTCTTTATTTTTTGCTAAAGATCAGCTCTACTTAGATTTCAAGAATAACCTATAAATTGGCTTGAGGGGTAAGCTCTAATGCAGTGTGCAGTAAAGGGAAGCAATACTAATGCTCTCCTACTGAGTTTATTGTAATAGGTTCAAATGGATATGGAAAAGCAGTTCCACCAGTCCTCTGCTTGTCTGTGCATAAATTATTTAACACTTTGATCTGCTACTGCTGTCATTTGCATTTTGCTTCTTTGCACTTTCCAAGAAACAGATAAAAGTGTATTATTGCTTCTTCATGGCTGTGACCTCTAATTTTGCGCCTGTGCTGCTCAATTCTGAACATCTGCACAAGCCTCAAAACTGCCAGGTCCTCATAAGGAGAAAAGTCTCACACCAAAAACAATTTGCACAAAATATACCTTGAAAGGTCTGAATCACCATTCTGTTAAAGTATCAAGAGAAAATTGATATCCTTTAATATAAATGATACATAACCTTCCTATCTTACTACTGTAATTAATGCTATTTCTCGTAAACAGTGAATACATTATTACATGTAAAAAGTTGATGCCATCTGTTTCACACAGTTTTTCAATTACTAGTCAAACCAAATGTTATTGCTTTTATACTGTTTCTACCTGCCAGGAAATGTTTATATTACCTGTCAAAATGATTTTGAGTGTCTGGTGGTGCATATCACTAACATTCTTGTAATCTAAAATTGACTAGAACAGTTGTTAAAGGAGAAGGCAGTTTATTGCCAATAGATTAGCCACAATAGTGCAAGCTAGAACTCTATATTTTTTTTTGTAGAATGCTTTACCATACTGAGTAAACAGCTCTAGAAGCTCTCTGTTTGTTTACGATAGCAGTTTCCATATTAGCTTGGTGTGACATCATTTCCTGCATGAGTCTCTCCATGCTTTCTCATAGCTCTGGGCTCAGATTACAAGAGGATGGGGAGGAGGGAGGAGGAAGAAGCGAGGGAGAGAGAGGAGCAAACTGAGCATGCTCAAGCTTATGCCCTGGAGGTTTAAGCTGAAAGAATGCAGTCTGATGTGTACATAATAGAAGGAAAGAAATGCAATACTTCTTTTGACTAAGCAGCATTACTTTGACGGTTTACTGGTGTGTTTATATAGACCTTTCTTATAAAGCTTACTTAGTTGTATCCTTTCCTTCTCCCACAAAAGGGGAGCTGTGCCTTATACTCTGTAGGCATTATACTATAACCTGAAAAGGATGCAAAAACAATATAGCAGTGCTCACTTGGTCTTCTTCTAAACTGAATTTATAAGCATGGCACAAAGTATAGCAATGTTCTGGACCATAATGGTCCGTTTTTAAGATAGTAATCCCAAAGGAATGCCACAGAAATAGATATAATTTCTTGCCCCTTACAGTGGTTCATGCATTGGTGTGTTTTTAACCCAATACCACTGAATCTCTTATACCTTTACTATAGGAAGTGTTAAAAAAACAACACTCTAAATCAATGAGATCCAAACCATGGGGTTGACCCCTAGGGGGGCTTAAATCATCTTTTAGTGGGGACATCCTGAAAGCAGATTAGGATGGAATTTAGGTGGAATGCCATTTTACTCTCCTAGAAACTCCTGGATGCTCATTTAATTAGAACAATCTTCTGCTGTCCTATTTATTTCTGAATGAAAACAGCAATACTGTATATCCTATTTTAGCTAAGGGGGGAAGTAACCAAATTTTGGACCTAAAAGGGAAGCTTGAGTCAAACCCAAAACCACTACACTAGAATACTAGCTGAAAAAAGGGCAATTTCTAGAGCGATTATTTACATGTGGTCACAGTATCCAGCTTGTTTATTTCCCTTGCCTGATGTTTAGTGGCAGATTAATACTGAGAAATGCACAAAACTGTTTGAACCTTTATTCTTCTGAAATGGAGTTAGTAATGTTATTGCACCTCTGTGACAACTTAGATGGTGTTTCTGAAAGGTTAACTGCTAACAGACTACACTATAATATTGCTTTCCATTATTTCGCATCTACTAAATGATTTGGGGATTGTCTTGAAAGGTGGCAATGGTTGGATACTGTTGGCCAGGAAGTGGTGGGCGGGGGAGTGTGACATCCATTATTTTTGGTTCATCCATTGAACAGACAAACCCCTAATAGAGACATCAGCTGATGTAGATTTTAACAGACAGAATAAGTGCTTTAAAGTTCAATCACCGGATGTTTGGTCAAAGCTGTCTCCTGAGAGGCCAACCTATAGGGCCAAAATCAGCCATTCTACCCAGTAATACCATTCTGAAAGTGGCTGTCTTTGTTGATTATACTGCAACTTTAGTAGTTTACTCAACCACTGGTAAATTTTGTGCCTCTGGGTTCCCCTGCTTTATTGATACAACAATAGAATGTGCAATGTTTTGTTTGTATTGCACTTATTTGATAGAAGAATAATGTTCTAGGATATTGTGGTGTATTTCACTAAATAATGTCTCTTCAATGTGGTTATAAATTAGGAAATGTACCACTTTCCCAGTAAATGATATGGGTGTATTTACTTTTTGTAAATAAAAATGATGTTTGTGAATAAAATTTACAAACAAAATGCTCACTTGAAAGTCTTGAGAGTACCTGACTTCAAATAAATATTGATAATTATAAATTTGCTAATTGCATACGTAGTCATTGACATGAAAGTACAGCTACTACTGCTTTTCTAAGGAGCTGTACTTTCACTGATTCCCACATCCATTAAACGTTGAACCCAACACTGGAAAATAAATTTGGTTTTGCATCAGATGAATATGAATGACTGAATTTTGCTGAAGTATAAACATTTGGATGCATCCCAAACTGGGCCCTGGACTTGGTTCATCCTTAAATAAGTTGTTTAGTAATGGTACCTAAGAAAGGCATGACCCTATAAAAGATTCTAAGTTCCTCCTAAACCTACATTCTCTGTATTGTGCACTGTAATATGAAAACATCTAATATGTTTAAGGCTTCTATTCTGGTTAAATTATATCAGCATAATCCTATTCTGTCAAATTCTATAAAATAAGATATTTGTTTCTTTTAATGGGGGTTATAAATCAAAGGAGTTAGATTAACTACACTGTATGATTAATATAACTATCCTGTTGTATTGTTTACAAACTTAATTGCAAATTATTTAAAGGTGACCTGTCACACAGATATAAAAAGCTGTATAATAAAAGTCCTTTTCATATAAATATGAAACCCAAATATTTTTTTTAATTAACACATCCATACACATTATAAAGGTATTTAAAAGTCTCAGCTGTCAGTCATGTATTGCCTTCCCCAACTCTATGCCTAAGGCATAGAGGCAGGGCAGACAATTACTTTCACTTTCCATTTAGCAATTCCTAGATGTCATTGCTCTCACCACAGTCCTTCTTCCACCTCACCGCCTCATTGTGTAGTCAGTGCATGGGCATAGGCATCAGGTCCCCCATTCTGGCACAAGAACAAGATTTTTGGTTGATGCAAAGCTTGCCTCGATAACAGTGTTCACAAAATGGCTGCTGCCTGCTTTCTGTTGTTTTGAATTCAAAGACTAAAGGAAGTAAGATATAAATAATTTATACAGTGTTATAAGTTTATTTTGCTTGATAAAATAGAAAATAATTTGGAATTATTTCTTAGGGTGACAGGTCCCCTTTAAAGACACTGTGCCAATTATAATCATATTAGCCACAAATTCTACATACTGGAATGTCTGCCATATCAATCCACAGGGTCAATAAAGAATGTATATAAACAACTGGAAATTTAAACACTGCCCCAAATTAACATATAATGCCCCAGAATGCATAGGAAAATGTGCCATTTGCATTTCTTTGGATAATACTTCACAAACAAGGCAGCATAAATATAAAGCTTCAATAAATATGGTGCCCTTGAACCTATGGCAGGATAGATACAGTGACAATTCTAATCATTGTAATTACAAACACACGGAATGAAACAGTCCAAAAAAAAAGAAATCCAAAGGCACATAGGACTAATTGCAAGCAAGATTGCCTTGTGTGTTTAATGCGGAGTGCAATGTTTCTGGGTCACGCCCCATTTATCAAGCATAATATGGAGCTTCATACATGAGGTGGTCGAACCTCTACCTCCGTGCACCTGGTATCTTTACCTTTATTTAACTTAGGGTGTGCAAGAGCCGACTTTGTTGCAGAATAAATACAGTGCCATGGGGTTCTGGCAATATATCATGGGCTGTACTAAATTATGGACTTGTATTTAGGCAGGGGCACAAAGAGACTCAGATATACTGAGCCAGACTTTGACATACTTAAAGAGGCATGCACAAGTTCTGGAGTGAATGGCCGCCTGCTATGCTGGCCATCCAGCTGCACTTTGCTAAGTTGGGCAAGTGAAAAAATATGTAGGCCTAACTCACACCCCTACCTTCCGTGACCCTTATCCAAGAAGGTTGAACTAAACACCCCAATTAATTACCCCAAGGTCTGCTGGCCCCTTCCCATTATGGCAAGCATTACCCCTCCATCTGTATTTTATCTGAAAACCCCACCAGGAGAACCTTCCTCTCTGATGCATGCATTTAGCCATTCAGTGTCTTCCTCCATCTGTGTTTAGTAGGATACCCAAGTCTGCTGGTTTGGGAAGCCTACGTTTTTCCAACCCTTCATTGAAATGTGCCTATGCTTTTTCTGTAAGGTTAAGTAGTGTTGTGTTTGTTCATTTGTTGGGAATCCCCTTGACAAAGGACTTGTGTCCAAAACATTACCTGCCTTGCAAGCCTAAGTGCTGCTGTTTTTTTCTGGGATACTGTGTTTGGTATCTACTAAATTATATGTTTTAATGACTTTGTAATTATACATTGTTGTAATATATAGTATGCTTTATTAAACCACTTGTTTGCATACCTTAATTGTTGTTTTCTGTTTATTTGTTGCAAGCCAGTTGCATGTGTAGATGGAAGACCTGGAAGTAACATCTCATCAAGGAAGGTGGTAATTCCAGTCATGGACTATTTACACCTTACCCCTTATGCAAAGAACATGCACCCTTGTTGCTAGTTTACAAAAATGTTAATCACAATTTTATTGGTGCAATATTGTGTCTTCATTAATTGTAGAGTGGAATCTACTGTAACAATGATTATGGTTAATCTGGGTAGCAAATATTTTTAAAGCTAATAGCACACGGTTTAACTTGAGTTGAAATCGCCACTTAATGTGCCATTACCCTAAGTGACCTGTCCTTTAAATGAAGTGAAAATAAAGGAATGCATTTATAGATCATTAGCACTGGTTTAATCCATCTAATCCTTATTGCTGCAGCGAATCCTTGATTGTTTATGAATATCAAGAATGTTGAAATACTCAGCAGGGAATGGAGAGAATCCAGAGGATTTGCTGTGGGAAAAACAACATCACAACAAATGTGTTCTTAAGAAATACAGAGGATAAGGTAAATATCACTTCTTGACACGAGAAAGCAAGTAGTTAGACTATAACTAACAAAGTATGCAATGGTTAAATATCTTTCTATCACTTTGAATCTCAGGTTTAATTTTGCAGGCAAAGGACAGATTGAGTAAACCATATCTAGACAGTTTTAGGTGGCTCGCTATGTCATATTCTGGTAGATCATTGTCACACTTTTATTTTTCTTTGAACGTATGTGTCAATGCTGCATTTTGTGAAGTCAAAACAGGGGTTTTCTCCGTCTGTGCCTTGTTATAAATTGGTCATGACATACTGTATAAATGTTTTCTTCACTTAGGAGAATTTTATCAGTAGTGGGTCAGCCCACTGAAACATAATTTAACCCAAACTTATTGACACACCTGAAACTTTTAACCCTTACAAAGAAAGCTGACACAATATTAATTATAACCATATACTGGCTTTGTATCTAAAATTATGGCCTTGCCAATGAGTAACTAAGAGGATAAAATATCAATATTGGTAATCTTCCCTAGAGAGTATGGGGCCAGTGTCGGACTGAGGTGTCTGGGGCCCACCGGAGCTGCTGCCATGGGGCCCCCTACTCCAGTCGCAAGTGCCACCACCATCCCCAATCACAAGTTAAACCAATCCCGCACACAGTACATACCTTAAGCGTGATGAATTCCGATTTTTATTTCCACTAATCTCTAAAATTTCATGGTTTCATATTTTTTAAAAAGCTGTACAAACCACGAAAGCCACGAATACAAAACTTTGCCAGTTTAAAGTTGTGGAGGTCTTCTAGAAGTCAATGGGAGCTGCTCTGATCCTATTGGACTGTTTTAAATCAATTTGGACTTTTAGACGTTTTTGGATTTTTTTTTTGCTAGGAATTGTCCGAAGGTATTCAAGGTATTCTGGGTTTTTATGCAGATCGTTCAATGTTTTTTTCTGTTAAACACATATTCTATGTGGGACAAATAGAATTCAAGTGGCATTTTTTATGTGAAATAAATATAAGATCATGTGATCACATAGTTAATATAAATGTAATATTTGTCACTGCTTTTTGTTTTGATGTATTGTACAAACATATGACATTCATTCTAAACATAATTTCTGTGGCACGTATATACCTGGGTAATGGGAGCATTATGCTTCTTTGGTTTTATGATGCAAGAGAAATCACCAATGAGAATCCTGCTTACCAACCCTCTTTCTATGATGTTACAAACAGTGATTACAGTTTAATTTGGGCATCAAGTTATTACTCTAAAACAGGGGTGCCCAAACTTTTTGCAACGAGGGCCAGATTTGGTGAGGTGAAAATGTGTGGGGGCCGACCATTCAGCCCGACATTCTTTGAACCATTAACATTAAATTACAAGAATCGAGTAATCGTAGAAGTAATATTTGGGCACATTAGTGACATGATGTGCCACTAGGTCTACACTGCTGCCTGTGTGCTGAAGGTGTTCGCAATAGATACTGGCACGTAGTGACGCCATACTTCTTTAGTTCACTGTACTGGCACATAAGTACGTCTATTGACACCTTCAGCCCTTAAGAAGTATGTGAAAACAGTGCGTCTCTACGAACCAGTAAGTGGCAGATCATTTTACTAATGTGCCTTAATATTACTGCTATGGGATTCCTGATCGCACTGTGCTGGGGGGCCTCATTATTATTAATTTCATGATGGAGGCTGAGGGCTGGTGTAAATTTGAAAATGGGCCACATTTGGCCCCCGGGCCATACTTTGGACATGCCTACTCTAAAATGAGAGGTAAACTGCTTTTGTGTTTGTGATTGAAAATCTTGGTTTCAACCTTCTAGCTCAAATTGCGGGAACAAAGTCATGTTTACACAGATCTTGTGGGATTTTTATTATAGGATTATTTTGCAGGTTAAAGTATAAGGACATTAAAACCACTGTGGATGCCAATTTGTTAGGCATCCCACCACAGTAACTTTAATTACTCACATACTACCCTAGCCGGCACCACTCTTCAGAAAGTGCACTAGCCAAGGGTACTTTCGTTCATAGTGCATCTCTGTCATCTTGCCCCAGGCTGACAGGTATCCAGGGCCACTCCTGGAAGGCGACAGTGAGCGAACAGTTACCAGGGTGACAAAAAATCTGCCTCTGGTAACTTTAAGAGCTAAAAAAGAAATTCAGCTCCACTAGTTCAGAGAAAGCAATATCGCTCACTGCACTAGCAATGCCCCCTCGACTTGGCACGTTCCAGCACTAAAGTTCTATGCGTGGAGCGGTAGAGGAGGCCGTAGCCCCAGAGTTGGCCCTGAAACTATCCACTGAGCTCTTTGCCTAGTCTCAAATTTCTTACATGCTAGTTTATAGATAATCATGTGCAGTGCAATTTCTATGCATTCTTGCAATCTGTAGCAAATCAAGAAACAAATATATAAAGGCACTCCAAGCAAGGTTTCTGAAGGAGGTACTTTCTGAGGTGTAAGAAATAATTTCGTTTCAACTGTATGCGTTATATACTTTGAAAGGGTTAGCTGTTCCTTTCTATAGCAAATGATTGTTATCTTGACAGCAAATTACTTTAACGTATGGTTTATTTAGAAACTTGCACAAAAGAGTAGATTTTCTGCTACAACAAATAACATTTGATGAGTCTGCATTTTACTTTCCTGCCCGGAATGTTATTTTCCCCTTCAAAAGTCTAAAGATTTTTTCATATAATGCATTGGGAATCTGACAGAGATATTAATGCATAATAGTAAAATGCACAATGTTGCTACCAGAAGAAAGTAAATGTGCAGTGTGCATGGAAATTAGCTTTTATAATCTCGGATTGGTTCCATAAGCAGCTTGGGTCTTTTTTTATTTTAACGGGCTGTTAAATTATTTACTTTTCTGTTCTGTTTCGCTCCAAGATGACAGGCAGTGTGCTAGCTGGGTGCTTGGGTGAGCAGCCCAGTTAACCACGGAGCAGATCAAATGTGAAGCTATTATTGCAGGTATGTGGTCTGTAATCCAGAAAATCTGGAATCACAATAGGCAGGCACTCCGAACATAATATCTCACAGAGAACAGGTGTGAATCAAAGTTAATTAAAGATGCAGCATCAGCTCAGCCTCTGTGTTTCCTGCTGTATTTAAAATTGACTCCTAGACTATGGGTACAAATCTAAAATCTATAAACCGATTATCCAGAAGGCTCTGAAATACATGAAATGCCATGAACCGCATTTAATGGTTTTTAACCAGAGTTATTGTTTTTTTAACTCATTTGCATGATGCATTCTTATGGCAACAAATGGGTTTTTCATGTTTGCAAACAGATTTCATAATCATCAGTCACCATCATAATTCAGTCAGGAAAATATACTTTTCAAATCTTTTTAAAAAACTTTTATACAAAGCCATGTTTAAATTTATTTATGATATATTTGTATAGCTAATTGCAATATTTTAGCCTTAAGACAGTTCTGCAAATAGCGAAAAGGACCGGAAATTTTTTAAAAACATTTTGGCTAATAGATTTCACGTCTGTCTTACAGTATATTTTTATAGGTAGACCATATCCTGATCATATTTAATGTACTACAGTGTTATTGCACTTAGTTCATTGAAATGATTTCATTTCACAGTTTGAAATTTGAAAAGCTGTAGTGCATAAAGCTAAATAATTGAAAAAGAAGATAACACAGTTTAAGTTAAACATCCACTTTAAGGATTTTTTTGGTTTAAGCTTGGATGGACTCTGTTATTAATAAGATTAGTTCCATCCAGCAGACCCTAAAGAAAAAAGAATTTATACCAAACCTACTGGAACATTTCCTTTGTTAATTTGCCAGACTTTGTTAGGTGGTATCACTAGGATATAACACATCTCACAGAAAGACATGTAAGGGGGTATTTATAAACACTGGGCAAATTTGTACCTGGGCAGTAACCCAAAGCAACCAACCAGATGCTGGCTTCAATTGTTCTACTTACAAGAGGCTGAAAAAAAATCACATTGGTTGCTTTGCATTACTGCCCAGGTGCAAATTTGCCCAGTGTTTATAAATTAGTCCTATAATGTCTGTAAAGAACATTATACATATGTTTCTTTCCATTATATATATATATATATATATATATATATATATATATATATACCGCAGATGATATGGGTGAAAAACATCTCAGTTTACAGAGTGGAATTAGAAAGCATTGGCCAAATAGCTACCAAAGACCCTAAAGGTACACATTCAAATATGCTACTTGTAAAATACTGTGTTGTATTTTATGTAAGTATTTATTTGCATCTAATTTTCAGTCTCTTTATTTTCAGGTGATGACAGTGGAGAAGAATTATTGCTCTTTGCAAGCAACCGAAATCCTTGTCAATTAGATACTAACACCTAAAATTAAACTTTTTTTTTTAAATATATCACAATATTGTCTTTGCTTGAGCTTTATCATTTTGCCCTAAAAGTATTTCCTGATGCTTCTACATTACCTATTAAAACCCCAAATGTTCCTCTAGGAGGGGGCTGCCATATTTGTGCAGCTGTAGTCTGTTGGCATTTGAAATTGACAGTTTAAGAAGGGACATTGAGGTTGACAGTTTAAGAAGGGACATTGAGGTTGACAAAACAGTCAGGTTTAGGAACTTCAAGTAACAATTACTTACAAAAGCAAACCTATCAGCGAAAAATTAGCAACATGTTCTGTATGTAACGTTGTATATACATGAATACATACATAATTAACTTGAGAATGATTTGTTCATGTCAGTATCACTTTAAGATGCAGTTAAGCTAACTGCACCCTGACTGCCTTTTCTCTATATTTTGCCAAAGAGTTTACATTTACAGGGGCCTTACTGCTCCCTGCATCTTGCACCAAATTACAAATTTTGACACCTATGTGCCCAGCCCACTAGACACACGCAACATTGTATTCATAGGGGAGCACAGGTTTGTTTTTCTTATATCACCCTGTCCTGCACTTTGTAAAATAGCAGACCAATGTATTCAAAAGTATATCACTATATTTTTTGTTGCCCTACTCTGCAATCAGTCTGTAGCCTCTTTGAGGCAAGGCTTTCCTCCTCTTATTTTATGTTAAAGCACTTATATTTATTATCTGTATTGTCATTATTTGTCACCATATTGTATTATTACAAAGCATCTAAAGCCTTACTTTGTGATACTAATAAACGTATGCATATATTCATACAGTTCCAAAATTAAGACAGTTCTACTGATATTTCTCCTGTTGTCATTTAGTAACGTTTCCTAAAATCAACTGCATTATTCTGATCCTGCAACAAAGCCAGACCAGGTCAACACCAAGTACAAGATATGTATGGGATCATTTTCAAAAAAAGATGATTTCTTAATCTTTTGATCTTTTGGTGGGCTTTTACCCCCCCCCGTGTGCTCCTTCAACTGGCAAATATAATTGGTATGAGCGATGGGAAAATTCTGTTTCTCCTTAAACAACATTTTAAAATGTGAGTTTTTATGGGGTGAAATAATCACACAGATTATTTCAGACAATTTGATAAATCAGTCAAATAAAAAAAGCACATTAGTCACATTTTTTTGGAAACAGTTTTCCATGAACCTACTTGTTATCAGCATATAGGTGTCAAGCAATTCTAAGCTGATTCTGGAAATAATTGCTATTTATTTTTTGCAATTATGTCAGTTTGAAGACTGCCAGTGGAAGATTAAATGTGAAACCTGCTGGCACAATTATGTCCAGACAGATAGTTGAAGCATTATACTGTTGTCATGGCAAAAATTGATTGAAACATGCTTCACAAATTACATAAAGATTGTTTGTAAAGTGCGCCTTCTGTGCGAGTGATTTTGCCATTTCAAAGAATCAAGCAATTTGTTTCATTTGTGTAGGTGTATGTCAGTAGCTATAGTAACCCTTTTTCCCAACTTAGTATATCGATAAAGCCAGCCTTTATTCAGTTACAAGAAATAAAATGAGGAATCCACATACTTTTGAAAAACTCAAATTGAATAAATAGTTTACATTGGGCTGGGACAGCTTCCATATCTACAGTTCTACATGACCTCACAAGCTATTCAATTCCAAAAATAGATTTTTTCAGGGTTTTTTTCCTGCTTAATATCAAAAGAAGTGTTTTTTTTTTTTTAAACCATTAGTCACTTTCATGATTTTTAGCCTTAAGAAATTTGAATTGCAGAGAAATATACAAAATATATAGAAATATAACAAAATAAAAACAATAATAAAGCACAAAGCATAATTTATAAATGGTTTTGAGTTTTATAGATATGACCCAGCAAATGTCATTTACTTTACGTGGTGAAATGGAAGTATTTGTTGAGGAAAAGGGCTAGGATAAAAAAGATGAATCCGGGCGATGGGCAGCACAAAATGCTGTTGTTCTTGCTATACTGATAATAATGTCAAGCATGAGGAGGAAAATACAAAGAAAGAAAGCAACTGTTTTCATACAATAGATTAAATTTACTATTACAGGAGCAAAGGGAAAAGGTTAGCCCACAATGAGCAGCAGAAGCCTTCTGTAGATTGAGACAGTAAACTGGACTATGTGATAGCAACCCTGCAGATTAAACGCTTCAATGGCAAAAACGAAGTAATATGTGAGATTGAATAAAGTGTAGATATTGCATGCACATCAGTCGGTAGGGTGATAGATGTGGCACATAATATAGTTAAGAGGGGGCAAAGAATTACATAAATAATATATACTGTAGTGTATCATACAAAAAATGGGAATATAATGGATGACTTAAAAATGATCTGTGCCTCTGAAGATGCCCCAGTAGTTCCCCATCTTCTTTTCTGCTGATTCACTGCACATGCTCTGTGCTGCTGTCACTTATTGAGCTTAGGGACAGATGCACAATATACTGAATATTATGTTACAATATAAGGTTGTTTATAATTTAGAGTTTTGGTACATGTCAGCTCATAAACCAGCACAATTAGCATTAGCTATTAATAATCAGCCCTGTAGCACCTTCTTATAAGACAGGCCAACCTCCTTTTCTGCTTGATAATTTGCAATGACCCCTAAGCTTAGTGTAATAAAATTACCTACGCGGCGTGGTCGGCCGTCGCTCTTAGTGGTTTCTGAGCCTAGTGCATCTGTTCCTGTTATTCTGTATTCTGATTATCCGTGTTTGACCCTGCCTGTATCCTGACTATTCTGAACTCTGTATCCTGACCCTTGCCTGCCTATGACAACTCTTCCTGCTTAACCCCATGATTGACAACCCGGTTTGACCCTTGCCTGCC
The DNA here is from genome assembly GCA_038501925.1 of Xenopus petersii. NCBI lineage: Eukaryota > Metazoa > Chordata > Amphibia > Anura > Pipidae > Xenopus > Xenopus petersii. Next base: position 73,379,061 of record CM076680.1, on the reverse strand, counting down.
TGACGATTTTGATATCCACCTGCCTCGACCCTGCCTGTTTGACCATCCTTCTGCCTAATCCTTTGTACCGTGACCTTCGGCCCAAAAAGACTTTGCTAACAGCCGTGCCCCTTTGCCAGCTAGAACATCTCGCCTTGCACCCCTCGTTAAGTCCAGGTGGCACCCAATTAAGCTGAGGACTCCTCCCGAAGCCCAACGGTGGTCACACTACTGGTGAAGCCGAGCCGAGACCAGGGTGCTTGGCATTTGTTCTGGTATCGGGTGCCGGCCGTGACACTTAGCTTCTCAACAGCTGCTCAGAGCCCACTGATCAATAATGATATAACTTGTGTCAGTCAAGTCATTTGTCTGTTTTTTATTCCTTTTTATGTCAGTTACATAGTATTTATTATTTGTTTTAATATGTTCCGGAGCTCATTTATTGAATTAGTGATGACTGTGAGTGGTGGCTTTGATGTCACAGATGACAAAACATTACAGGGCTCATTTATAATGCACAGCGCAATTGGCAGAATTGTGCATTGCTTTCAATGTCAGGGTTATTCGTTTGAATTTTATTCTTAAAGATAGTGGGAGCCAGTGTAGAAACGGGCATGGAGGAGGAGGAGCGGTTGACAACTGCAGAGTTTACTCTGGATGGAAATTCCAGTCAACAGAGAATTAGAGTAGTCAATATGTGATATGATGAGAAACTGAAAGTCAATTGTGGTGGCATTTTGGATTCTGAATGATTTTACGGGTGTTTTGGAAATATTCCCTAAGTGAAAATTATATGATATAGTTATAGGTTGGATATGAGACATGAAATACCGGGCAGATAAGGATAACCTTAAGGCACCAAGTCTGGAGAGATGGGTTGAGTGTTTATAGATACTTCTAGAATGTTATGGGTGTTAGATGGGAAAGCAAAATATTTCTGCCTTAAAATGGTTACAATTATAGAAGTGTTGGGGCATCCGAGAAGAAATCCCTAAAAAGTTATAATAGATCCAAATGAAAAGATATTGGTTGAGACTGGGAGAGGAGAAAACCACTAAGTATCCTCATCATACAGAGGGTATTGAAAACCATATGAACTGATTCGCTTGTCTAGGGAGGATAATATGGGGCCTAACAGCATTGGGCTGGGGAGGCGCTTTTGCCTCAGGGCCCGTACACTCCATGGCAACTCCACACACCCCCTGGCCGCAACCCCCACGCCCCCTGGGTCTCCTGCCAAAGCAACAACCCCCTCTTCCACAAACCTCCCCCCGCATGCATTATTTTTATTGTTGCAGTCGCAATCAGTCCGGAGAGCAGGTAACGGTGCAGCAATTAGATTAACAAAATGCAATAACCTTGTACTAATTTAATCTTGCCTTGCAATTGGTTTGTTTGCTGAATATTTATTTTACAGTCATTTACCAAATTTTCTGTCATAAAACTGTAGCTCATATAAAAGCAATGAATGAAGTAAAATAAATTGCCCTGCTATTATATTGACCCTATAACAGCATAACAAGTAAAGCATCTTCCTTGAGCCACTGCATCAGCACGAACCTCATTACAAAACACTAAAAAGTTTCTGAATGTTTCTGAAGATTTCCATGTATTGCAATTAACCCATATAACTCAGTTAATTGGGAATGCTCTAATTCATACAATAAAGAACACATTCTTTTTCTTCTCCATCACTTTTTGTTTATAATGGAAACACGAGGATTAATTTGATACAAGTATGTTAAAATATTCTGCAGGGCACCACACCATAAAGCAGTGCAACAACCTGTGACCCTAAAATATAAAAGCCCCATGTGGTCAAGCTGACCAGCTGGACAAGGTCAAATTAAGCAGACATGGAGTGACAGGTACAGTTTACTTATTGCAACAGCTTACAGAAAATGGCAATATTTTGTACAGCAGAGGCAATGTCTTGTCTTAAATGTTTCTTGTTTTAACACTTGGCAGATATGTCTTCCTTAAATGTATTACTGTAACATACATGATAGCCGTTTTGCATTGCAAAAACAAATGCAAACATAAAAATTAAACCTTATACTATGCAAAGTAGACAGGCAGAGTTATTAAGGGTAAATGCAAATTAACTCTACAAAGGAAACAAGCCAGTTCCCCCATGATCTAGCAACTGCTTTGGAAAATGTTGTTTTCAATGCCCTTTCAGAACCATGATATATGATATTTTAACCATAAAATGTGCTTCTTTTATAACTAGGATATCTTGGCAAAAACAATGAGTTTTTTTACAGAGGTCCCCCGGGTCCTCTATCTTAAGGGCCCACTATCCTCACCTGTTCTGGAACTTCCCACCCCAGCCCTAATTTGCGTATCTCTTCTCCCAGCCCATGGATCTTAGGGGTCCGTTTACTAAAGTGCGGTAAATCTGACTTTAAGTGTCCGCATGTTATCGCTGAGAATATTTTTCCACCAGAATATTCGAAGCGACTAAGTTTACTAAACAGCGATGCGCTCAGAAGTCATTGCGATCACTTACGTTAGCGGTAACTTACGTTAGAGTTGCAAATTTTCTGGCGCCAAATTACGTTTTTGCAAATATTTATGCTATAAAATAATCTTGTTTTATGGCGGTTATTGTGGCAATTTTTACTGTGACATTTATGGCCAGAAATGCATCTTCAAAACTCATAAACTTTATTGACTGATGATTATACCATCCAACAACATCACCAGAGTAATACCAATCAAACATGTCTGCATCATATAAACCCTTCTGCCAATAGAATCATAGGAACAAGAAATGATACCAGTCAATCTCTTTGCTTCATAGAAATGCACAGTTTAATGTAGCCAATCACAATGAAACCAAAAAAGTGTAGAGGCTGACGAATCCTTGGACTGTGATGCTGCTGCCAATAATATGACTCTGAGCTGAAACTGCTGCTGTTGCAACAGATAGAAGCAGAAGCCAAATCATCCTGTCAGCAATAGTTACAGATCTCTCTCCTGTCAGCAAAGAATGATGGGTAATATGATGGGATATTTCCTGCCCCTTGATAATTTTCTGGCGAAAAAATACTTTTACGCCACTACATACAGATGAAGCCACTTGGATTTGTGAGTTAAATGCGTCATGACTCAGGGGTAATTGAAGAAACCTTTTCATTAGCATACCAAAGCTCCATTGTTCACAATGGTGAATGCTTTAATTAGATGGGATGTTGTGACGCAGTTTTCTGTGTTAAATGAGATAAATGGGATATCTGTGTTTAGTTATTCTGTCAAACAGACAAACCAAAGTGGCTGCATCTGTAGGTGGCGGTAAAATTTTGTGAATATTCTTGCATAATTTTAGTATTGCACATTTTGCACCAGGCGTTAATGTGTACGTATCGTTATTTTCAGCGAATGCGATAACTGGCGAAAGCATATTTTTGCACAAGAAAATTTGCAAATTTATATTTACCGCAGGTTTGTAAACCGGTGAAAACATATTTGGCGACAAATTTGTCTATATTTTGTGTGCAAATTTTTACCGCACTTTAGTAAACGGACCCCCCCAGCCTGCTTGGTGGGGGGTGGTAGGTCTCAGCCAGCAGTAGGGGTGGGGTGGTCAGCCCACAGATTCTGGCCAGCAATATGGTGTGTGGGGCCTGCAGACTCTGGCAAGCAGGGAAGTAGGATGGCAGCAGTGATGTGGAGGGAATAAGGCAATGGTGCTTGTCGAGGGAGTCCATGAGGGTCCAGGCTCAGTGGGTTTTTTCCCGGCAGCCCAGTCCAACTTTGAGAGAAAGGATTAGTGATACTTAATTATGGAGACATTATATTAACATCAGACATCACACATCCACATCTATGCATAAAAGATGAATGAGTGGGCTCTGTCCAAGAAATGTAACTGGTTTAACAGTGCTTTTATTAAAAAAAAAATCTTATTTAGGGGGTAGAGAGAAATTGCTACAGATTAATTAAGACCATTATAAAACATTAAAGGGGTTATGTAATTAAAGGCACTAAGTTTGCCCAGGGGCAGTGACCTATAGCAAACATCTTATTGGTTGCTACTGGTTACTGCTCCTGGGCAAACTTAGTGCCTTTTATTACATGTGGGGGTAAGTTTTTAATGTACAGTATATACAGTTCTGCTCCTGTTCAAATATGTTGGTGTCTACTGCCTACATACCTGGAATATCAAAATGTGTTCACCCAATTACATGTATGATAGTATACAAAGTTATAGAATTGTTTTTACCCACCAATAAATCCTCTCAACGCATGATTAAGGCCCTACATGACAGTATTTTGATTTCAAAACCTGTAAAATAAATAGGATTTAGTCAATGCAATGCAGATGACATAGTATTTCAGAAAGAGAATTAGAGGCTAACTTAATACAATTGTGTCTTAAGATGCCTATGACATTATAAAATTTGTATTAAATAAATGTTTAGTAATTTTCTAACACACAATTTTGGAGACATGCAAAATCTTAATTTTCTTACCTACAAAATGGTAGTTTGCAGAATGCTAGATAATAATCATTAAGGTTTTTTTCTGTAATTCACAGAACAATGAATATGGTACATACTGTATATTTTCTTCTCAATGAACATTAGCAACTTGTGTAAGCGTGAAGAATATATTACTACAGATGTTGTGATTAGTCAGTATTGGTTCCTGTCCGGATAACCCATAACTGCTGCGGCTGAGCTAAGAAATCACTTTGTTTAAATAACTGCCATGTGTTCTAAAATCTACAATTTATACCATGGCATATGGAATATTATTCATTGTTTAAATATGTTTTAAAGTTACTTGAGGTGTCCAGAAGGACTTACAATGTGTTGAATATTCCCCATGGTAGCTGGGCAAATGGCTCATTGCTATATGAAAAATAAGTGATTTTTTTTTTCTGATTTTCCGTTATGAATTCTGCTTAGCTGACAGGTTTACAGCTTACACATATTTAATTAGCCAAACCAGAAATACTTTAATGGACGAGGCAGCAATTTACTTGGCTAAAGGCTGAGTGAGACATTAAATTAATGCCAAATAAGCAAGCCCCTGTTTCCTAGAATGAGGACAAGCTTGCTGAAGCTTCAGATTTGTTCTTTTTAGTAATAAGCATTAGGCATAAGGTTGGTAGAAAATGATGCTGTAAGAACACTGACTAAATCTCAAAGTGCAGTTCTGGGCAATGTGAAGCAAGTTACAAGTGGATTTTCTTCTATCAGTAGGAGCTTATATTAATAGAGCAGTCTCAATGGGGTGGTTGTTGAATGGATTCCATATTGAAATGAGAAACAGAGGTGCACGAGGGAATAATAAAATAAGGGCTCAGCTGTAGGTGGGTGAGAATTAGAACTTTATTCATTTTGAAGGGTATGATGGGAGAACATTAATTATGTTCATCATATGCAAGAGGGACTTTAAGAGAATGCTGATGCCACGAAGGTTATTCTGCTATGGACCTTGTATAGACCACAGAAAAATATTTATATGTTTTTCTTTTGTTTTTTTCTGTAACGTTAGGACCTGAATCTGACTTGTACTGTCAGGGTACTAGAAAAGTAAACATTCATGGTGTTTGGCTGTTCTACAGGAATGAAATCACTGAGGTCCATATGCATCATCCATAACACTGGTAGTGTTCATAATGGGTTTGGGTCTCCCTGATAGTTATGGCCAATTCAGCCTGTTGAGACCCCATTTATTGTTAGACAATGGTGATGAACAAATCTGTCCCATTTCGCTTCATCAAAATATTCATGAAACTGCTGAAAATTCTCAAAACAGCCAAAAATTCTTGAAACGCATAGGCGACAAATTTTTTTGTGTGCTTAATTTTTTTCTCTCACTCCAAATGCATAAAAGTCAATGGGTGTTTTTTCTTCTTTTTTTTGTCTCAATAACTTTTTTGTCTTTGTGACAGTCAGTCTGTTTTTTTCTCAGGTAGTGATGGGCGAATCTGTGCTGCGCTTTGCCGAAAAATTCGGGAAACGGCCGGAAAATCTGCGAAATGTCAATGGGTGTCAAAATAAATTTGACACGCATCAATTTTGATGTGAGCGTCAATTTTTATATGTGCGACTATTTTATCCAAATGCATTAAACTCAATGGGAGTCCGAATAATTCTGACGGGCAACATTTTCTATGCATGCGCCCATTTTTTTTGACGCAGCAGATTTTCCGCCTCAGTTTTGCAAAAAGTGCAGCGGAACATGGAAATTCGCCACAAATTCATCCCTGCCAAATTTGTTTGCCCATCACGATTCTCAAGTTATTTCTCACTCAAAATGCATTAAATCTAATGGGCATTTTTTCTTAAAGCAACTTTTTTGTCTTGTCTTGTTTTTGTCTTTTTTTTAGCCTTGGTCACAACCTCTTCTCATATCGTAGCAGAGATCTCAAGGCATGCAGACACCAGCAACTAAGTCTTGTAAGAAAAATCCAGTTAATAGGGATGGACGAATTTTTTCGCCTAGTTTCGCCGAAAAAATGACACCCGTAGACTTGTATGTATGTATGGGCGAATTTTTTCGCCTAGTTTCGCCGAAAAAATGACGCCCGTAGACTTGTATGGTGACGTGCGTCAAAAAAAAAAGACGCGCGACAAAATAATTTTGCCGCGCAACAAAATTTTTTTGACGCCCATAGACTTTTATGTGCATCTGCGACATTTCGCCGGCGGCGAATTTTTGCCGAAACGAAACGGGTCAAATTCGCCCATCCCTGAATACAATTAATAAGGATTAATTATAATGGCATGCCGAGGTTTTTCATTTGAAATTTCAAACTGATCTTTATGCAGATGTAAATATTATTGGTCCTATAGACTGGAGGCAAGAAGTAGTAAATGTAACCATTCTGGAAAATAACCATTTCTTATTTGATTGTAGACAAATAAGAGTAAATATATTCATGAAGTTTAGCAGTCAGGATCATTTTTCAGTTGTCACATTTTTGCATATAAGTAATTAGATCAGTAAAGCTGATTGGCTGGTTGAATTTAATGTAGGTACCAGGGTTTCAGATTTATGTACACTGTTCTTTCATAGCTCTTCAACTATAAAGACATTGATTCATTTAATTCTGTCAATCTCTTCCTTAACAAGCCCTTTTCTGCATGATTCACTATACGCTTTCACAAGTTCCATGCTGAAAGGTCAGTTTAGCACACTGAACTGCATATTGCTTGAACGTGTGAGTTCATAGTTAGTTCAAAGACAGAAAGTAAAAGCAGAGTGCGCCAAGAAGTTGTTCTCATTCAGAATAATAACATGTAACTATTTCTTTGATGTTCTCCTGATGACTTTACCTTTATTGGTGTCCAATTCATCACTATGAAAAGCAGAATCGGGAATCCGGAGGGGATTTGTTTGTTGTGCATAAAGCTGCTTTGTTTCTCCTGAGATTTTAATACACAAAGATGCCATTGCATTCATCTTTCAGACAGATACACAAAGGCATATTTTATTGATTTTAAAATTAAAACAGTCTCTTTCACATCCTTACACCAACTCATAAAGCTGAATTGTGTATATGCATCTATGCTTTAATTAATCTATAATACTGTCAAGGTGTTATACTTCTCTTCTGACAAAAGAGGTGGAAGAAGGTTATTCTGTATCTGCATTTTTTACTCATATTTTAAAGATGTTTGATGGGTAAGATGACATTTTCTTATGTACCGCTAAAGTAAATGCAATAAAAATGAATTACTTTTCCTAAAAACCTTCCTGACTCTGTACCTCTTTTTACCTTATAAACATGATATAGGTATGGGATCTGTTATAGAGAATGCTTGGTACCTCCCTTTAGATAAGGGATATTTCCGTAATTAGGATCTCCATAGCTTAAATTTACTAAAAAAAATCATTTAAACATGAATTAAACCCAATAGGATTGCCCTGTCTACAATAAGGATTAGTTGGGACCAAATACAAGGTATTGTTTTAGTATTAGAGAAAAAGGCAATCATTTAAAAAAATGAAATTATTTGAATAAAATGGAGTCAGTGGTTATTCAGAGCTTTTTGGATAATGGGTTTTTGGATAACCGGTCCCATACCTGTAATATAGAAATGAGTCATTCTTGGTTGTACATATGTGGAGTAGATAAGTAAGAACTGTATTAGTAGGTTATAACACTTATTAAAATAATATAATGTTTATGGTGTTGTTGACCTTGAACCATGTATATTTTTCTTGCTGCTGCAGGTAGTTTGATAATTTAAAAGAGAATACAGTCAGTGAAGGATAGCTAGCTGTTAGGCACCCCCAGTGATTAAAATTACTTACCATTGGGTACCTAAGGCTTCCAGAATTACCTCACAGGACATCCTACCTCACAACAAGCACTTGATCTGTGGGATGCAATCACTATAAAAATAAACTAAGCACTCCCAACTCCAGATTTAGGACTCCATTTTACAATACAATACAATACTCCATTTTTACTCCAGGATGCACCCCAACAGACTTCAGCCCCTGGATAGCAGTAAACATGCTTACCCTCACTGCCACCCTGGTAGATCAGAAAGTCATATCATTCCAACAATGCAAAGAGAAACATGGCATCCCACACTCACAGTTCTTCCGATACAAACCGGACATTATGTTGAAGCTGCTCTTAAAACCCAAAGAAACCATACACTGACCTATTTTGAAATCATCTGCCAAAAACCGCTCATACCCAGCACATTTGATCTCCTCCTTATATAGCAGCTTAGCATCAGACACCACTGATACACACCAGCCCTATATGACAAAATTGGAGGGAGAACTAGTCCTCACTAGGGATGTAGCGAACTGCCGTTTATGTGTTCGCGAACGCCGTTCGCGAACACCGGCAAAAATGCGAACAGTTCGCGAACTTCGAACATCCGCAAAATCGTTCGATTCGAACGATCGAAGGATTTTAATCGTTCGATCGAAGGATTTTCGTTCGAATCGAACGATCGAAGCCTTCGACTTTAGTGGTCGAAGGAATCGAATGGTCGAATGGTCGAACGATTTTTGTTCGAATCGAACGCGAACTCGTATTGGCGAACGTCGCGCGACGTTCGCGAACATTCGGCGGACGCGAACAGTCGAAGTTCGCGCGAACTAGTTCGCCGGCGAACAGTTCGCTACATCCCTAGTCCTCACAATCACTGAAAAATCCTGGTCACACATATGGGATACAGCCAAAAAACACATCTATATGAGAGAGCATATAAGATCATATACTATATACTATACCCCCACACATACCTGTTTTAGAGGGTCTAGGGAACGGGGATCCTTCCTACACACCTGGTGGACCTGCACAATAGCCCAGGAATTCTGGAGGATGTAGCGACTCTGCTCTCCGAGGTTCTTCATTGTACCATACAAGCAGCTCTCCACACATTCCTCCTGGGCATGAGAATTAGAGCCCTACACACCCAGAGCTCATGTAAGCCAGCCACACATCCAGTTTTACTAGCAGCAAACTGGAAAAAACACAACTTCCACGACTGCAAACGTCGACCACTATGGTGAATTGGATAAGGGCGATGGAAGCTATCAGAGACACTCTTTTGGATAGAAGCCAAGAGGGGTAGTTGGAGTGGCACCCGTGGACCCAGAACCTGGAAATCCTTCAGGGGGACTAATACCGTAACAAAAGGTACTTTATGCAGAACTCGTAAGGAACCGAGCTTCTCAGTTGGTGTATGTAGTAAGCTGAAGAACATTTCTTTACCTTTCTCTTCTCTCTTTCCTCCTTAACTCCCATCTCCCCTTACCCCCTCCCCCCACTTTCTTACCTCTCCCATTCTCCCCCTTGCTGTCACCCCTCTCACCTCCCGTCCCCCCATTACATTAAGGTACAGCTGACAAAAGATAGAACAGAGCCAAACTCTTTTTACTGCTTCCACAAAGCACTCTTGGTCAGGGCACAAGCAGAGTATAGTAATTGTTGGATGATCAGTGCATTATTCTAGTGCCCAGCTTCAGGTGATGCAAGGATTACCTGGGAAAATCAAAAAATTATATCTGGTGGATGTTTACCAAATGGGGACCCACCCAGTTATTTGAAATGTCCTTCTCCTTCAGTGTTGGCATACCTAAAGATAATTGCCTCATTTATATCTGTTTCATAGAGATAGTGCCAGTTTTTGCAAAGGAAGGTTCTTAACTTACAGTTACATATAGTTATAGACTTAATTTGGATTAAAAAAAATAACAAAAGATCATGAGGTTCAACCCCCCATATGCACATACTTGTACAGTCCTATATATACACACACTCACATATATAAGTGATATATACTGCTAAATATACTAACTGTAGATCTTAAGATCACAATAGCCTTGAATATTACACTTGTTCAAGAAATCATCCAAGCCATTCTTTAAGGCATTAATAGCCTGGCAGGGCATTCCATAACCTCACTGTCAGTGTCAGACTGGACTGCCGAGTACCAGGAATTTTCCAAGTGGGCCCTTTGCCCTTTTTGGAACACAGAGCATTAAATATTTTCTATTTTTGCCAGGTTATGCTAGCATTTCTCAAAAAGGTTCCAGTTTTTGCTGGACAGTCCTGATTTTATCAGCTCAGCCTGCAGTCCTGGATTCTTATTGAAATGCCCAGCATTCCTCTTTGATCTCCTACACTGAAAGCCAGAAAAAGACACAAAGCTTCTGAAACTGATAAGAGGCCTTTGGCAGAGCCCAGAAAACTCAGCATCTGCACTTAGCTACAATTGTAAATAATAAGATAAGCAGGTCCTTGTGGGAACTGAGACTTGCAGCTTAAAGGGCAATTGTACCCCTCTTTAACAAAACTGTAATAAGACCTAAAACATGACCCTCAAACTCCCAGAAATGTGTTCAATTTTGTAAAATAGACATGGTATTTAGGCAGTGTGGTCACAAAATGGGCATGGCAGGTCCCTCTTTACATTTTTCAAATTTCGGGAGGTACAGTTTGTGCTAGTGTATCATTTATTTACAGCAGTTAGAAAGATATGGGGTCAGGGAAAAGACAGACCATATGTATGTCCACATATAAGTAGGAAAATCCAGGGAGGCTGTTAATTATACAGGACTGGAAGGGGAAGCTCCTCACAAAGAATGTATATAGTGTAGACTGTCTGATTCCTCAGATAACCATATAATCTGGGCTATAAACCCATATGATATGTTCTACCTGCACACTGTCTGTGCTATCCTCTGTCTGTTTTTATCCATTGTATTGCTTTGTGCTCTCACACATCTGGTACTAGCAATAAGGGTACCACAACTACACAGGAGGTTTCGATCAGATTTTTGTTAGCTGCACACAGGTCCGGACTGAGAATTAAAACAGGCCCTGGCATTTCAGGTACACAGAGGCCCAATCAGCCCACTGGTGAGGCCTAAACAGGCCTCACCAGCCCACTAAATACTCACTTTCTATGGGACCTTATAGCAGCCCATCTGGCATTCTGGCATTTTGCCAGAACCCACAGATTGCCAGTCAATTCAACACATCCTAGAAATTCCCCATGGAGTTTAGCTTAAAAGGACCAGTAACATCAAAAAAAACGTTAAAAAAATTTGTTAGTATACCACAAAAAAAAACCCAAGACAAATGAAACTTTAACATCGCACAGCCTTTATTAAGAAATAATTTACCCAAACTACGCTTGCGCTCCTCTTCAGAAAAGGTGGCACGGTGACGATCCATCATGCGGTGCTCGATTTCTCCTCCATGGTCATCTCCTATAAGGAAGGCAGGGAGGAGAAATTGAGCACCGCACGATGGATCGCCGGATTGCCTATTTCTTAAGAAAAAGGCTGTGTGATTTTAACGTTTAATTTGTCTTGGTGGTTTTTTTTCATGGTATACTAACAAATTTTTTAAAAAAAGTTTTTGATGTTCCCATCGACTTCAGTGAACTGGGTAAAAACAGTGCCTTTTAATGAGATACATTTATTTGAATAAATAACAATTTGAATTATGAACTTCTCAAACATGAAGATACCAGGGTTTTTCTCAATAAGAAGAAAAGATTTCAGAACTGGGCCCTTGATATCAGGTTCTCTGGTAGATCCTTAGTGTCCCATGCCTACATGCTCACTGTCCTTGCTGTTAAGAACCACCTTCTCTGCTTCAAATAAAATGTTCAGTTCCTTAAGTATAAAGCGGTGGCTTTTGGTTCATTGATCTTTACTTTGTGAAAATATTTCCCCACTATCAGTCTATAATGTCCTCTAATGTACTTGTAAAGAGTAATTACTGTATGTCCACGGAGAATGTTGCCAGAGATTTAACTATATTGGAGAACTGGGCAGCAAACTAACAAATATGGTTTAATTAATACAGTATAATTAGATACTTTTCTTGCAGCTGCTAAAACTACAAACTCAGAGTGAGTAATTTGTAGGAGATTCCCAGACAAAAAGGCAAAAGTACCTCCTGACAATTATCTGCTCCATTCTATTGTTCGTTCGGGTGTAAGTTCTTTTCAGTAGAAGCTTTGCTAACCTTCATAGGTGTCAAGCTACTCAGCCTCTTCTAGAAAACAAAATATTGTGCACTGTAAATTGTGCACTGTTGTAGGTAGCAACATTTCTTCCTGGAAAAGCTATCATTTTGCAACAAATAAAGAACAATTATGTTGTTTCTCTGTAAAAGTTATATTAAGAACAATATTACATTAAGAAATGTATTTTTTAATTAATCATTAATTTATTCCATTTTTAGATTAATTACTTTTCCCCCCAAAAAACATTTAGTCTGCATCTCTCAAATAAAGAGATTTAGCAGCATAAATCTATTTTTACTATACTAATACATGGTTTAATATAGTGGTTTAGTTACTTAATACAATGTCTATTTGGCTTATCTTGGCCACATATTATGTGGTTATTTGCTTTGTACTGTATCATACAATTGTACATGTTTATCTAAAACACTATACTAATTATATACTATATTACTAAATGTTATACTAATTATTATGTACAACATTTACTCAACATTAATCTGATTAAGAAAGACAAGTTCAGTGAATGACCACTAGACAAAATATGTTTAGATATATATTCAGAAAGTTAGGAGTTTCTTCCTATATAATAGCGTTGATGTGTTCTTCATATGTTCTGAAATGACCAGACTGGGGCACTCATTTGTGGAGGATGAGGTTCACTGTTGTGAATAAATGATGCCCTGCAGTGACTAAGAGATTGAATTCCATCTGTGCGTGGAATTCATCAAATATACTGCTGAGGTGGAAACAGACATTACTGCCAGACTTTTACCATGTCAGCTTTATTTTTATTGCTATGGAATTCAATAAGGACACTTCTATGTGAACTATATAAATGTAACCAAAATTGAAGTGAACATTTTAACTTTATTTGATGCGATAAATAGCAGTGAAAGAGTACAAGACTAACCCGTGCTCATGCCCAAGTCAGTCCTTAATTCCACGTAATGCAATAAAAATTTCTACTTAGAAATAAAGACAATGACAATGTATTATTACAAAATATTAACATTATATACTTAGTTAATAATACAAACATATCCATGCACATACGCACACGGTGCAAGCATAGCAGAGTATGTGTAGTTACAGTTACCTTTGTGAATATTATTTTAATAGAGGCAAGTTTGCATTTTCAAGGATTCGTACGATGGGATCTTTGCGTCTATGGCCAGCTTAAGTCTTTTTACAATCAACCCTACCTCTAGCATCACATATGACTGCTTCTGGATAACCCCTCTCTCTACATTTTTGACACATTAACTCTTGCCTGAACCTTTCATTTGAGTCACTTATTATTCTGTCAACCTAGTTAGCTGACTTTACATGTTTGGGATGGTAGCTCTTATAATGATAAGCTGATTCACAAACAATGTTGTGTCAACACCACCCTCCTGTCTTTTACAAACCATTACATCCAAGAATTGTATTTTCTGGATATCATGTGAAAGTAAAAAAGAAATAATGGGATGAACTTCATTCAGTCTAGTGTGGAACCTAGAAAGGCACTCAAACTATATATACACTCCTATATACCTATAAAGAGGCAACTTTATGTTTTCATCCTTTGAGTTAATCCTGTATTTTATGGAAGACAGTACTCATTAGCTTTAGTAGCCAAACGCTTGTGTCTACAACAATTACTAGATCCTTCTCAATTAAGGATACCTCCAGCACACTACCATTTAAAGTACAACTTAAATTTATATTATTTCTACCAAAATGCATAACTTTGTACTTATCAACATTGAACCTCATTTCCCAGTTTGCTGCCCAGTTTCCCAACTTAGACAGATCACTCTGCAATGTGACAGCATCCTGTGTAGAACCTATAGTTCTGCACAATTTAGTATCATCAGCAAAAATTGAAACAGCACTTTCAATGCCCACCTCCAGGACATAAACAAGCTAAAAAGCAAAAAAACAATGACAGATCCCTGCAGTACACCACTGACAATACCAAGGACAGATCCTTGTTGTACTCCACTAACAACACTGATTCAATTAGAAAATGTTCCATCTACCATCAATCTTTTCTTTTTTATTCTTTATTTTTTTGAATTTTCAAAATTTAAATACAGTTATTACATTTGACATAGATGAAACTGTAAAAGTCAACATCCTGGTTATACATTTCTTGTTGTAAACAGTCATCATAGATCATTGCTGTATACCGGGCTGCCATCAGGGGGGGGACAGGGGGGAGAGTTGTAGTGGGCCCCAAGGGTAAGGGGGGCCCTGCCACACTTACTTGATTAGCCGGGTCCCCCATCTTTCTGAGAGCTGCTGACTTCGGAAAGGCATAGACGTGGTCCTGGCCACCAATTTAGGCCACCAATTTTTTTTTTCTCATGTGGGGTCCTAGCCACCAATATTTTTTAATGGGGGGGGGGCCTGGCCACAAATGTTTTTTATGGGGGGCCCTGACCACTAATATCTTTTTATTTTTTATTAACATGTGGGAACCCGAGCCACCAATAATTTTTTTGTTTTTTTTACTGTGTGGTGGGGGCAGACCTGTGGGTGGAAAGGGCGGACCTGTAGGTGGGGCTTGCGGTGGGCGCAGCCCAGGGGGACCAGGAAATTTTGTTGTATGGGGCCCTGTGATTTCTGATGGCGGTGTTGGCTGTATATAATAAGAATTAACATAGAAAGTAAGAAAAAGGTGGATGGGGAAGAAAGGGAAAAAAAACGAACATAGAAGCATAGATTTGCAATTTATGAACAGAATCGGGGGGAAACAATAGATCCAGTTGCCCCAAATTTCCTCATATTTAGGCATCAATCTGTTACTTAGGGCAGAAAGATATTCCATTCATTTTACTTCCTCTATTTCATCCTGAAGTTCCCTTTCCTTCGGCAAAGCAGCCTCCTGGCCACTGTCAGAATATGATTCATCAATTTCCTGGCTGCCTTGGTGTAGTTAAGCTTAGGTTTCCCCAGGAGGAAGGTCCATGGCTCTCTTTGCATGGTGGTTCCTAATACTTTTTGCAAAAGCTTTCTCACCTTTTCCCAGTAGTCAATAATCTTGGGACAATCCCATAGAATACATGACAATGTCCCCGGTTGCCCACATTCCCGCCAACATCTATCCGAAACTGAATGGGTATGTTCTATGGAGTTTTTCTGGGGTATAGTAGCAGTTTAGCAGGATTTTATAAATATTTTCTTTATATTGGACACAAATGAAAGATTTCTTAGCGTTGTCACAGAAGCCTTCCTAACTCTTATAGCTTATCTCTGCTGGGAATTTGTATTTCCCAATATACCATATATTTATATTTTGGGAAGTTATCTATGGGTATCTGTATCAGTATATCATAGATATTGGACATAGCCTGTTTTTGACCTGGACCCCTGTAACATATATGTTCAAATAAGGAGAGTGCCTGCTTTATATTCATTTTCATTTGAGTTCTGAGATAATGCAAGTTTTGCAGGTATTGATAGAGTGGGATATTGTGATTCCCTGATTTTGTTTTCAGGGTTGCCAAGTCCAGGGGTTTTTGCTTGGCGGTGTCCCATAAGTCCCAGATATGGAATAATTTTGGATGGCCCCAAATCTTTAAAAAGTCTGTGTTCTGTCCCAGAGAGAACTCTGGATCACTTAATATGCTATGTAAGGGGGAAAACTAGGATTGTAAAGTATGTTGGGATTCCTCGAAGTTGCCTCATGAGGAAACTTCGGGCGACTTCGGAAAACGAATCGCCGTGTGTGATTAGCGCAGGCGATTTTTCATTTTAGCCAGGCGCAGAGCGAGGGGAGGCATTCGGGGAGAAAAGTCGCGGCGATTAGTCGCCAGGCGACTAAATCTCCCCAAATCGCCCAGTGTGTCCCAGCCCTAAATCTTTTCTGATTTGTTGCAAGAGAGGAGGAAAATGACTAGTGTACAGGTTTTCATAGTTCTTGGTTATTTGGATTCCTAGGTATTTGATTGAATCAGATTAACCACCAATCTTTTAATCTATCCGTCAGCCAGTTTTATATCCATGTACAATTATTATGTTCCAGGCCGATTTTCCATAATTTACCCATTAACCTTTTGTGTGGTATTGTATCAAATGTTTTAGCAAAGTTTTAATACATCATATACACAGCCATCCCAGAGTCAAGTTTCCTGCACACTGTCTGTTAAAAGGCAATTCATTTAGGTTGACAAGATCTGTTATGCATAAAACCATGCTTGCACAAACTCATCATACCGTGATTTGCAATGAAATTAAGTATCTCATTCCTAATTACCCCTTCCAAAAGTTTTCCTACCATTGATGTCAGACTAACAGGCCTATGGTTTTCAGATGGGATCCTTTTTGAATAGCAGCACCACATTAGCAATTCTCTCTGCACTGTGCCAGACCTCAATGAATCAAGAAAAATTAAGTAGAGGTTTGGCAATCACAGAACTAAGCTTGTTTAGTACCGTGGGATTAATACCATCCAGTCCCAGACCTCTGTTTACTTTTATATGTTCAAGTCTCTTTTGAATTTCCTGCTGAGTGACCCATGCATCGGTAGTTATATTTCTAGAATTGTGTCTATTAAAAAGGAAGCCTTTATAAGCTGGGTGTAACACCAGCAGAGCGCCAGCGCATAAACGCTGGAGCGCGTCAACTTAGGCGCCGGCGCATAAACACTGGTGCACACCAAAATGGATGCTCCCACCAAAACACTGAGGAGCTATGACCTCTAAATTGAGCGCCTGGCTTCCTATTGGTCCCTGATCTGTCTGTCTTCCTCAGCCTGCTCCTGATTGGTTCCTGTCCCCTTAAATACCTTCCTCTTCCTCCTCACATTGCCCAAGCTGGCTTCTGTTTCCACAGTTCCTGCTCAAGCCCCGTTTGCCTGCTTTCCTGTTTATTCGACCCTTGGCCTGTTTATTCAACCTTGTACCTTCGCTGCCTGGACCGACCACTGCTTGAACTTGACGACGCTTTTGCCTTATCCCTTGGTACTTCGCTTCTCTGCTTCCTGAAACCGACCACTGCCTGTAATTGACTACGCCTTTGCCTGATCCCTGGATACTTCGCTTTTGGCTCCTTTGCTGACTCCGCTGCAGAAAGTCCGGGGCCCCAAAAGGGCGTCGGTGAAGACCGGAGCCGTAGAGGAATTCCAGTTGCCATCTGTCTGCATAGGACCAGCTGTCCTCCTCTGGGATCCCAGGTAACAGATCGTTACAGTTAGCTTGGGCCATTTTAAATGGATCCCTCCCAAGCCGCTGGTCGACCTTCCTCTCTGGAGACTGTTTTGGAGGCTCTCATGAAGCGTCTTGAGGATTCTGAGACCCAGCAGTTGCATCTCGCTCAGAGTATTCAACATCTGTCCAGTCGCCTAGATGTCCTGCAGGCCTCCCAGACCCCATTGCCTCCTGTTTCTGTGGCACCGCCTGCTCCAGTTCTGGTCTCGGCTCATTTACCCAGTGGGGAGAGTTTTTGCTGGAGACCCAAGATTTCTGCACCCCTTCGTTACTCCGGGGACCCCGAGACCTGTCGAGGTTTTTTGAACCAGTGCAAGATCCACTTCGAGCTTTCACAGTTTCCTAATGAAAAGTCCAAAGTGGCCTATGTCTTGACTTTGCTTTATGGAAAGGCCCTGGCCTGGGCTTCCCCTCTCTGGGAACGGGACGATCCTCTGGTTCACAACTCCACGGCCTTCCTGTCCACTTTCCGTGAGATTTTTGATGCGCCTGGCAGGAAGGAGAATGCCTCGACTCGTCTCTTAAAGATCTCCCAGGGGTCACTCTCTGCAGCCGAGTACGCCATCGATTTCCGTACCATTGCCGCGGAGGTATCCTGGAATAACGAGGCCCTTGTGGCAGCTTTTTGGAACGGTCTCAATGAGTCCCTAAAAGACGAGTTGGCTGCCCGAGATCTTCCTCCGCAGTTTGAAGACCTGGTCTCTTTGGTCATCCGAATTGATGTTCGACTGAAGGAGAGGCTTTCGGCCAAATCATGTGCTCACAGACTGCTCCTCGACTCCAACATTCCTTCTCCAGCTAATTCTCTTCCTGTGCCGGAGGAACCCATGCAGCTGGGGGCTACTAGACTTACCCCCGAGGAGAGGTCTCGTCGTCGTACGGCAGGTCTGTGCCTTTACTGTGGCCTGAAGGGTCATTTTGTCAAAACTTGTCCTAACAAGTCTCAACCTCGGCCGCAGGGAAACTCCAAAGCCTAGGTCGGCCGGTGGAGACCGTCCTGGGCACTGCCGCTTCTTCTCCACCAAGAAACTACTCTCGCCTATTGGTTCCCTGTCTTATTAAGCACTCCTCCAAAACCATTCCTTGCCAGGCTTTCATCGACTCCGGTGCTGCTGGGAACTTCATTGACCTCTCTTTTGCCCGAGCCTCTTCCTTGCCCCTTGTTCCTCTTCAAGTGCCTCTGGCGGCTCAAGCAATTGATGGACATCCCGTCTCTCCTGGACTGATTACTCACTCCACTTCCCCCCTGCACTTGCAAGTTGGTTCTTTCCATAAAGAGAAGATTTCGTTTTTGGCCATCTCCTGCCCTTCCACTCCGGTCATCCTAGGGTTGCCTTGGCTGCAACTGCATAACCCTGCTATTGACTGGTCTGCTGGAGAACTGTCTGCTTGGAATTCCTGCTGTTCTTCCAATTGTTTGCTCTCTTCTTCTTCTTCTCCAGTCTCCGTTTGTTCCTTATCCACCCTCGAGTCTCTTCCTGCCTGTTATAGAGACTTTTCTGATGTCTTTGAGAAGAAAAGAGCTGAAGTCCTTCCCCCCCATAGACCCTATGACTGTCCCATTGACCTGATCCCTGGAACCGTCCCTCCTAGGGGAAGAACTTACCCTTTATCCATACCTGAAACTCAGGCTATGAAGGACTACATCCAGGACAATTTATCTAGGGGGTTCATCAGGAAGTCTAATTCACCTGCTGGTGCCGGATTTTTCTTCGTTCAGAAGAAGGATGGGGGTCTTCGGCCATGCATTGATTATCGTGGTCTCAACAAGATAACTATCAAAAACAGATATCCTCTCCCTCTCATTCCTGAACTTTTTGATAAGCTCAAGGGCGCCAAAATTTTTTCTAAGTTAGACCTCAGGGGAGCCTACAATCTTATCCATATAAGGCAAGGAGATGAGTGGAAGACAGCCTTCAACACACGAGACGGCCATTATGAGTACCTGGTCATGCCTTTCGGCTTCTGCAACGCCCCCGCTGTCTTTCAAGACTTCATGAACGATATTTTCCGAGACCTCCTCTACTCCTTTGTTGTCATCTATCTGGATGACATTTTGATTTTCTCCCCTTGTGAATCTCTTCATGTTTCTCATCTGAGACAGGTCCTTCAACGCCTCAGAGAGAATAATTTGTTTGCCAAGATTGACAAATGCGAATTTCATCAGCCCAAGATTTCCTTTCTTGGTTACATCATTTCTGCCTCTGGTTTTGAGATGGATCCAGCAAAAGTCTCTGCGGTCCACAAATGGGTCCCTCCTTCTAATCTGAAAGCAGTCCAACGGTTCCTGGGCTTCGCCAACTTCTATAGGAAGTTCATTAGAAATTTTTCCGGCATCATCCTTCCCATCACTGCCCTTACTAGGAAGGGTACAAGGTTTGTCTGGACCCCTGAAGCACAGAGAGCTTTTGATGACCTGAAACAAGCCTTTTCTTCTGCTCCTGTTTTGATTCATCCAGATGTTTCTCGTCCTTTTGTTTTGGAGGTGGATGCTTCTGATTCCGGAGTTGGGGCCATCCTCTCACAACGGTCTGACTTTCATGGCCCGTTACATCCCTGTGCCTTCTTTTCACGGAAATTTTCCTCTGCTGAGAGAAACTATGATGTGGGCAACAGAGAAATTTTGGCAGTTAAATTGGCCCTAGAGGAATGGCGTCATTTACTGGAGGGTTCGGCTGAACCTATCACCATTCTTACGGATCATAAAAATCTTGAATACATCTCTTCTGCCAAGAGACTGAATCCCCACCAAGCACGTTGGGCTCTCTTTTTCTCCAGATTTAATTTCATAATTTCTTTTCGCCCTGGTTCAAAAAACTCCAAGGCTGATGCCCTGTCCAGATCATTTTCGTCGGATGAAGCCCCTGTTCTCTCTCCTACTCCAATTATCCCTCCTGAATTCATTGTGGCTCCTGTTTCTGTCTCACCTCCAGAATGTCCTCTTGGGAAGACCTTTGTGCCTGCCTACTCTGTCCCTCAAGTCCTGTCCTGGGCTCATTCCTCCAAGTTGGCTGGGCATCCTGGTGTCAACAAGACCATCGAATTGTTATCCAGGTACTTTTGGTGGCCCTCCTTGAAACAAGATGTCTCTTTGTTTGTGTCTTCCTGTGTCACCTGTGCTCAACAGAAGACTCCTCGTTCCCTTCCTTGTGGCCTTCTTCAACCTTTACCCACTCCCTCCCAACCCTGGGTGGACATTGCAATGGACTTTGTGGTGGATTTACCCAAATCTTCGGGGATGACTACCATTTGGGTCGTCGTGGATAGATTCTCAAAGATGGCACACTTTGTTCCCCTCAAGAAGTTGCCCACAGCCTCCACTCTCGCTCAGCTTTTCGTCAAAGAGGTTTTTCGTCTGCATGGCATTCCTTCCTCCATTGTCTCTGATCGTGGTGTTCAGTTTGTTTCAAGATTCTGGAGGGCTTTTTGTAAACTTCTGAACATTCATCTGAACTTTTCCACGGCTTACCATCCTCAGAGTAATGGGCAGACTGAAAGGACGAACCAATCTTTGGAGCAGTTTCTCCGATGTTTCACCTCACAAAATCAGGATAACTGGTCTGATCTTCTTCCTTGGGCTGAGTTTGCACATAATAATCTCAAACATAGCTCTTTGAACTGCTCTCCCTTTTTCTGTGTCTATGGTCTCTCTCCCTCAGCTCTTCCTCCAACTGCTGTCAAAGTGGACGTTCCTGCAGCTGACTCCTTGTTTCGGAACTTTCAGAAGATCTGGACAGATGCTCATTCCGCCCTTGCCAAGGCTTCTTCACGCCAGAAGGTGGCTGCCGATAAACATCGTCGCCCTGCTCCCGGGTTCAAGGTAGGGGACTCTGTCTGGCTCTCTTCTAGGAATATCAAGCTCAAGCAGTCCTGTCCTAAGCTGGGTCCCCGATTCATCGGTCCTTTTAAAGTAAAGGAAATCATTAATCCGGTGTCTGTGAGGTTGGACCTTCCTCCCAACATGAACATTTCCAGCTCTTTCCACGTTTCATTGCTCAAACCTGTTGTCCAGAATGCATTTTCTTCTCTGGAATCACCTCCTCCTCCTGTTTTCGTGAATGGCCATCAGGAATTTGAGGTACAAGATATTATTGACTCTCGTAGGTCCAGAAGAGGAGTCCAGTACCTGGTCCACTGGAGAGGCTTTGGTCCTGAGGAGAGATCGTGGGTGAGTGCTGCCAATACCCATGCCCCCAGATTATTGAGGACCTTCCATAGGAGGTTTCCCGACAAGCCCTGGGAGCCCCCGGAGGGGTCTCCTGAAGGGGGGGGTACTGTAACACCAGCAGAGCGCCAGCGCATAAACGCTGGAGCGCGTCAACTTAGGCGCCGGCGCATAAACACTGGTGCACACCAAAATGGATGCTCCCACCAAAACACTGAGGAGCTATGACCTCTAAATTGAGCGCCTGGCTTCCTATTGGTCCCTGATCTGTCTGTCTTCCTCAGCCTGCTCCTGATTGGTTCCTGTCCCCTTAAATACCTTCCTCTTCCTCCTCACATTGCCCAAGCTGGCTTCTGTTTCCACAGTTCCTGCTCAAGCCCCGTTTGCCTGCTTTCCTGTTTATTCGACCCTTGGCCTGTTTATTCAACCTTGTACCTTCGCTGCCTGGACCGACCACTGCTTGAACTTGACGACGCTTTTGCCTTATCCCTTGGTACTTCGCTTCTCTGCTTCCTGAAACCGACCACTGCCTGTAATTGACTACGCCTTTGCCTGATCCCTGGATACTTCGCTTTTGGCTCCTTTGCTGACTCCGCTGCAGAAAGTCCGGGGCCCCAAAAGGGCGTCGGTGAAGACCGGAGCCGTAGAGGAATTCCAGTTGCCATCTGTCTGCATAGGACCAGCTGTCCTCCTCTGGGATCCCAGGTAACAGATCGTTACACTGGGTCCTCAGTTGTGTAAAAAATAAAAATAATAGATTAAAAATAATAGCTCAGAATCTTTGCATTTTCCCTGCTTGCACCAGCCAACTGGCCTCCTCTAATAAGGGTCCCACCTAGGGATGAGTAATATATTTCACTGCAAAAAAAAGTCCATAGACTCTAATGCATTGCAAAACAAAATTTTGCAAATTGTCATATGGAAATTCGTCCATTGACTTCAATGTATTTGGCTAATTCTTTGCTGTTTCTCGAGTTTTTGGAGAAGCCAAACGGGCCACAGTCGCTCATCACTAGTCCCATCCCTTCTTGCTTAATTTTTTTACAGGCAATCAATTCACTAGAATCAATTAGTAGTTACATTTGCATACTGGTAGAAGCTGATAGAAGGAGGGCCCTGCCAGTGAGAGCTTGCAATCTAAGAGTTAGATCTCAAATACAGGTGATTTAGCAAAAATACACAATTTGACAACTTCACAGCTTGATAAATCTGTCCCCAAGACTTTCTAGAATTCTATGATATTCATATTATACTTAAAGTGGAGAGGGATAATGCACAGTGTTTTTGTGTAGGTGAAATAAATCATGCAGTATCTAATTATAAAAGAAATTAATTATATGTTAATGGGTTATACTTGTATTACAAGACATTCTGGAAACTGAGCTAATCAATAGCACTTCTAAGTGCTTGGTTTTGCTTTTTTTTCTGTGACCACAGTTTCTCTGAGGGCACTAACTAATTAGTCAGAATTGTGAAGATTTTCCTAAGTCATTAAGCACACTGTAGGCAAGAAAAAAATAGAGTTCCTTCTGTAGAACTGAAATGACAAGCAAATGTGTATTTTATACTATATTCATTTAAATCCTGTAAAATATTTACATAAAAGGGAACATTTAGAAGGAAAGATGTAAAATGTATTTCACTAGCTTGGTAAATTATTTTACAGTTTCAGGACTTAATATACATAAAATGTATAAACTCATATTTTAAAAAAAAATCACTTGAAGATCTATATCCTCACAGACTTAAAAAATATTTACTTGTTTAAGAATATCTCTTACATAATTAAACACTTTAGCTTCCAGACACGATGCATTGAGAATTAACTTAGTGATAGAGGGTAAAGTTACCATATGTTAGGTACCTCAAATAAGCCATAATAACAACTCCCTGAACAAAATAGGTTATTTCATCAAACACACCCAGTGTTCAGTCTCTGTTGTTTGAATATAAAGTCTATATTAATTGGATGTTACTACAGGTATGGGACCTGTTACCCAGAATCCTTGGGACCTGGGGTTTTCCGGATGATGGATCTTCCTGTAATTTGGATCTTCATACCTTAAGTCTATTAGAAAATCATATAAACATTAAATAAACCCAATAGGCTTGGTTTGCCTCCAATAACAATTAATTATATCTTAGTTTGGATCAAGTACAAGCTACTGTTTAATTATTACAGAAAAAATCATTTAAAAAAAAATAATTATTTGGATAAAATTGAGTCTATGGGAGATGGGCATTCCATAATTTGGAGTTTTCTGGGTAACGGGTTTCTGAACAATGCATCCCATACTTGTATATAAATGGTTGCCGTAACGGAGGCATTATGGAATACAACAAAGAAAAGAATATGCAGTGACTGAAAGCAGAATTAAGGGAATCAGTTCCCCATACTGTAATTTGAGCCATTTTGCATTTTTATGTGATGTTAAGGACTGTAAGGACTAAAGACTGTATAAGACAGCTAGAGAGCTTTTTGTATTCTAGTTAGTCAGATGTGTCCCCAGTTGCTGACTTTGTATTGTATTGTAGGTGTGTTTATAATTTTATTCACAGTGCGACTTCCAAAGGTGTATCTTTTGGAACTCATTAGGTCTCCCATCAATACTCTCAGAGGATTCCCAGGTTTGCCTGACCACAAGCAGGTGGGTGACAGTAGTATGGTGAAGTATAATCCTGTCCAGCACAGGTTCAGTATATATTACAGGTACGAGATCTAATAAGCTCCATTATCCAGAAAGCTCAGATGGTAATTGCCTATAGACTCCATTTTGAACAAATAAAACCTAATTTCAAAACACCTTTCCTTTTTCTTTGCAATTATAAAACAGTGTATTGATCCCAACTAAGGTATAATTAATCCTTATTGGATGCAAATTGATCCTATTGCTTTTATTTAATATTTAAATGATTTATTAGCAGATCAAAGTATGGAGATCCAAATTACAGAAAAAACCCAGGTATTCTGGATAACAGGCCCCATGCCTGTATGAAAATAAAATTGTACTTGGAGAAACGACTGACTGAGAGAGGAAAAAAAGTGCTGTTGAAGGCTAAATTTGTTATTGAAGCACCAATGGGATCTTTTATAAGACTAGTCCTCTTTACTGTTTGGTACTGGCATTGTAGGTGTCTATAATAACAGAGGTCACTATTGATTATTACAGAATCAGATATGGACATGGGCCTAACACAGAAAAATGAGTATACTGTGTTGCTCATTAGTCACAGCAGACATCATTCTCTGCTAAATCCAACAAATCCTTCAATTAATTGGTACTGGTTATGAGTATTCCATTTTGATAAATAAGCACAATGGGCATAATAATGCCAAAAGAGGGAGAATGCAGAGCAACTTTGTCTGCTGTAACATCCAACATAGATCACACAGAATAAAAACAGGTGAAACAGAAACTACAAATATCGGTAATTAATGCTAGAACACCAAGAGTAGTCAGCTTTGATACATATCGCCATGCATCAAACACCTACTAAATTAAAGGGAATTAATTAAATAAATTGTCCAAGATACATTATGAAAAATGTGTACATGTGGCACCACTCTTCCCCTCCCCCAGTACAATACATTGCAGAGGAAAACTGTATTTGTTGAAATAATTTATTATTATTAGCAGAATCCTCTTACCGGTTATAAGGAATTTACTGACTTGGTATAAGCATGTGTCCAATACCCTCTAGAGAGAACAGATACACATCATTATTTAAACAAAAAAATGGTTAGTTGTTATTGTGGTTATTTATTGCAAATTTTTGTGCTTATTTATGTCCAGTTCTGGATCCCAGGGATTTAGAAATAAATTAGATGAAAGTGAATGTAGGACTGGCCAGACAAGGGATGACTATCATGTTGTTGGCCAACTTGAATATATTACAATCTTTTTCTTTTGTTTAATGTGGAAGAGAATGTTTTAGTAGCTTTATGCACAATATGTTTTCATATCCTTACTATATTGATGATAATAATAAGTGCAGAGGATTTATGTGGTCACAGCCTCATTGCACCCTCACCTAATTGTTTAAAATTTAGGGGTGAGCACAAGTTTCCCTTGTTTGTTATAGTTTATACAGGAGCAGTGGCCAGCTCAATGTTGTTGCTCCCACCTTTTCAGCTATAGTCAGGTGATCCCAGTGGTTGCCAAAAAAAGGGCAACCAAGTTTGGGAGTTTTAATCTTGAGCGCACACAAGCTGCAGGTAAAACTTGTCCCTGGGTAAAATGTATAATGAAGCAATAGAATTCTTAATCAAATGAAAGTTGATTGTAGGACTGGCCAGATATGAGATGACTTTGACATAGTTGGCCAGCTTAAATATATTGCAATATTTTATTTAAAGGGAAGGACATTCTTTAGTAGCTTAATGCACAGCATGTCTTAAAATTCTTAATACAGTATATTGATAATGGTTTGAGTGCAGAGGACCTCTTTTATTAGTGATAGGCCGGCTTCTTACTAGTGATGTCACAGGCGTCTAAGTTGTCGCTGGCGTCAGAACCGTCGCCGGCGTCAACGTTTTTTTCACAGCAAATTTACAAATGTATTCACCGGAGGCGAAATGCACCAATTCGCTGCGCATTCGCGCCTGGCAAATAAATTCGCCCCTCACTACCGCTTATCTTTGTCTGTATGAATTGTGTGGTCACAGCCTAGCAAATAAATAACGCTACACAAGCCCAGGGAAACTTAATACAATTATATAGAGGTGTTCTAATGCCCTACACATGTGCCTACAGTATAGTTTAGGTGCCATATGTTAACAAAAGTAGGGGGGAATGAGGGTACCCTAAAAAAGTCTTTTTCAGCCTATTACCCTATAAAAAGTAACATTTTGTAAATTTGCGTAATTGCGCCCCTTCGCCAGAGTGCAAGGAACCTTTTAATAAATTGGCGAAGTGGCAAAATGACTTAATACTGACGAATTTTCGCTAGCGTTAGCCACTTCGCCCGTTAGTGAATTTGCCCCTTAGTATTTTTAACAATAAAAAGAACAGTTTCTTGGGTGAGATATTTCATATCACTTTTAGAAAAAAGACATAGCTATTTCTATGATTGTGCAAGACAATGGATTTCCTGCAACCCGTGTGAATGTTCTCTTGTTTGCTTTATGGCAGGCATTCTGGAAATACTCTGAACAACTCTCACATGGCACAAGGAAAGAGGAGTTATGATTACTCTGAAACATTACATTTACCAAAAGTTTTTTAATATCATTTAGTGACAAGAGTGGAAGATACTATAGAACAGTTTGGACAGGGCCAATAAAATAATTGATTTTGACAATAAATTTGCCTTCTGATTAATACAGATAAATATTTGGTTATTTTTATTTACAATGTGTATTTTCTTTTTCAAAATATTTTGAATAAAAATGACATTTCATATTTTGCTGTTTTCTCATAATTTTGCTTTTGTATTGATGCTGATTGAGGTAATGTATTTTTGGCACACAACAACATTATTTCCCTTCCTCTCTATTATCTAAAAATAAAACTGCCCACAAGCAGCATAATTACCCCCTTACCTTTTTGCCTAGGGAAGTCTTTTTCCACCTCCATTCAGCTCGAGCTATCTCCTGCCATAAAGTTGATAAGAAAAAGTTGCTAGCAGCTTGCGGTATTATCATATATAGGCATATAAATGATATTCCAATTAATTGTGAAAATCATGTTTCAAAACATCTTTAAATAAAGATTCTACTGCCCTGTTAATTTGTAATGTGTATTGTTTAGTTTTTCTATTATATAGCATTATAGTGCCTTATTAAAAACAACTAAACAAAGTTGGACTTCTCTTATAAATTATGCAAAACAGTAATGGAGTGCATTGTGTTCCAGGTGGTGTGTGTAGTAAGCACAGTGGGGGATATACTGTTTGATCCATGGAATTCTGTCTTTTGTCTGTTGTCTGCTTTTCTGCAGGTAAGCATCTGCATGGAAATATAAATCTGTCACTTTCAAAGTATACATGATGTATTTTTATTTCAAGCTTGTTTTATTTTCTCCCTATCCCAATGCCGATTTTTTTTATATTGATGAATGGAAAAGAGAACAGAAAATACTTTTTTTTCCCGTGGTGTGTTTAAAATAAATGACTTGCTGTTCTTATTTCCTTATTAAAATTAAAATATTTTTTCACATCATTCAATAAACATTCAGCAGGAGCCACTTTTCCATTAAAGCCAGTGGCAGCAATAAAGAAATTCAATTTCAGCTCTTATCACAAAGCTGTGTTTCTTGTGTGCTGGCAGAGGAGAGTTTTTTTCTTGCCTGTAATACCACAGTTGGTGATGTCCAACTAATTCACACACCATCTTAGTGTGTGGCACGAAAATTATTCTAAAAGCATGAAGGGGGCATTAACATATTGTGAACGGTTACTGTAATTTTCTTAACATTTTTACTGAACTCAGATGGAAAAATCCTTACAGAGGCACTGCATGTAATGTTATTCACATTATTTCTAGCAGTAAGGCTTTGTTTAGTTGAAAATAACCGAGGAGAGTGTTGAACTCTATTTCGGAAGGTTTAGCTCAGTCATTCCTCTAATATTCTTTGCCTGTGAAGCCCAGAGTGTGCTAGAGTTGTGAATGTATGAACAACTCTTGAGATTCTGTTGTACTGCTTATTAAAGTACTTTATTGCTTTAGTTTGCATTAGGCATTTGTCAGTTAAAAAAATATAATTTCCCTTTAGTGTATACCCATATATCCTTTTGCATCTTTAGTGAGTTCCCATGAGATCTCATTAGACAGTTTTGTTTTCTTACAAAGGGAAAAAAAACTGCTTTTTGTAGGCATTGCACTAAGATTTATTTATTACTGTGTGCAAAATATTGTCTTTATTGAACCCTTTCCATTGAAAAGAAAGGAAGGAGATGGCACAATGGTTCTTCTATGTCAGCACCATAAAGTATATGATTTATGCCACCGAAAGCACTAAATTACCATATCAAGCATGCCGTAATAATGCTTAGACAAGCAACAGAATAATATATCCTTTTGTTCTGCAGATTGCCATATAAATGTCATCTTTAATCTTATATTCTTTAAATATAAGTTAAATGGATTTTTTGAGCAAGCATAATAAAATGCTATTATGATACTAAAATCTACAATTAGTATAGGTATTAGCATATATAGTTTGTATATGTGAGTGTATATAAAGATTGGTATAGTGTGTATATATACACTCGGATTCATTCGGAAGGGTTGAACTTGATGGTCTTTTTTCAACCCAACTTTGGAAGAAGGAGAAGAAGAAACACGTACAGAGAATTCAGCCATTTTTATTTTCATCAACTGAAATATCAAGGTTACAATGACTGCAAAAATATAATGGGGCAGATTTACTAACAGGCGAAAACTCGTCAGAGACCACTTGCTACACTTCGCAAAGGCGAAAATTTGCTCAGACAAGGCTTATTCACTAAAATGCGGAGTTTCGTTGTGGGTGCCGAATGCTGGCGACTTTTCGCTAGCGTTACTACGGCAATGTGAAAAATTCAAAGCGAAGATGCGCTAGCATTCATTTCTACCTAACACAACTTCGTAGTAGTCTTGCACAGAGATTAATTTGCATACGGCAGGAAATTTAAAGTTGTATGGACGTCTTTATGTTATATGTTGCAGCAAATACATTACATTTCCACTGTTAATTACACAAGTCCAGGGAACCTTAATAAAGACAATAGAGTTGCTATAATGCCCTACACATGAGCCCACTGTATAGTTTATGTTCCATATATTAGAAAATTTATGGGGGTCACAGTTAATCAAAATTAGGACTTTTGCAGGCTATCACACTGAAAAAAGGAAAAGACGCCAGCGTTTTCTAAACTTTTTTCCACTCACAGAATATGATGTAAGTAACAGAGGATTGAGGAAGATCTATGCACTCCATTGCACCTTGCCTGCTCTGAGCTGGTGAAAGTAAAATCAGCATTTTATTAAATTTGCGGATTAACATCCATCTGCCAGAGCAAATTATTGCCTGCCGAGTGTGAATGAGCACTAGCGCCTATCTCTTTCTCTAGCAAATTGGCGCCTGATAGCAAATTGCCAATGACCCGGCTGGCGGTAACGCTGGTGAATAGTCACCAGTGTTTGCCACTTCGCCCTTTAGTAAATCTGCCCCAATGAATTTGTAGCAAATAGTGTCATCTTTGTTCTTTTTAAAATGTTATAATTTGTAGAATTCTTTTTTTAATACAGAGTCAAATATTTCATACTTTTCTGCAGTTTATATGATTTACACAGACTTAAAAAAATGCAGGTCTTTAGTAAAGCCTATATTTTATGGGCCTCAGTGGAATTAATTATGCAGAACTGGCACATACACTAATTAATTTTATGCACTTGAACACCATCTGCAAATACTTTGCTTCCTATAAAAGCAGCATGGTGTAAAACTAAAATTACAAGACAAGTTCTATAAAATGGGGGAAGGTGGAATTAAACTGCACAAAAAAATGTTGCAAAGTGCTATTTTTTTTTTTTTGCCAAGAATGCACTCTGTTTTCCACCAGAATGTAATGTAAGAATAATGGCAGAGTATGAGACTTACTCTGTCAGAGCAAGCAGTTTGATCCCATTAAAAAATAAGTCGTTTTGGAAGTAGAAACGTATTTAACAAATTAGCTCCTTTTCTTTGCACTTGCCTTTTGCTTACCTGATTCTTGGGTTCATCACTATCCCGTTGGAGTAGGAGGTCACTAACCTATGATGAAGTTATTGTAATTGGATCATTTAACCTGTGTTACTGCTTATTCTGAACATCATCTCTGTATAGAATACACAGCAGTCCTTTTAAATGGTTTGAACGGAAATGTTTGCTTTTTAACATGTGCCCCTCTAAAGCCTTCGAGTGAGCTGGGTTTCTCTTGAGCATTCGGATGACAAGCACTTAATGTGTATCTCTGTAGTGATGAAAATGTCATCTAGAGAAAACGATATGCCACAGAGATCTGGTATTATCCTTCCATGTTATAATGAGTTTCAATTGCAACTGAAAGAAAAGTCGGAAAATAGCTGCATAATAAATCACCCATAATTGCTATTTAAGTATAAAGTTACAATACATTGTTTTTCTTTTTGGCTTGTAATTGCCAATGCAAAAAAAAATATAGTATATTAATTGTGCTGTGAGATAGGAAACATTTGTAATACTGAAAAGCAAAATGTCTTGCATTTTATGCAGTGGAAGCTATATTAATTAAAAAGAATGAAATATATAAAAGTTCTTCAATGATTTATGCATGCTATAAAATGCTGTTTTAGGTGACTAATAGCATGTGTCTAACTGGTCTCTCTGGGAGTTGTGCACAGCATGATTTTGGACATAAACCGTGAAACCCTTTGTAAAATGCATATTCAGTCTCTTAGGTTAAAGACCGTGACAATAGAAACAGAATATTCAATTAGCTCGACTCTAAGGAGATGATTCACATGCATTCATTAAGCCATCACAGGTAGTGATTGCACTTTATAGGTTAATATTACTCTTTCATCAGATATTTCCTTGCATTTCACTGCAATTCTCTGGATTGTGGAAAACAGGTAGTAAGATTGGGTGTTTTATTGGATTATCTTGTTTACTTCAGCCATCAACCTTCATATGGGGTTAGCTTGTAACGCTTGTATAGCTCGAATGTGTAACATTCTACAAATACAGCAAAGTCAAATATTTCATATCTAGTACTGTCAATATTTCATGGCAAAGTAAATATATTAATCAAACCAAATTAAGTCATGCTGATCAAATGGAGGACATTTGCAAGAGTGGTGTTTCTCCTTAGAAGTGGCATCCCCAGCATTGGTTTCTCTTTTATAAATAAACAATAAGTACACATAATGATGGCAGTATGTCAATGTCTGAGGTTATTTGGTGGCCACAGGACCGGGCTACTGTTCAGATCAACCATGGACGAAACGTCAGGCACTCACAGATCCCACGGACAAAAGAACTGCAGACTTTTTTTTAGGCAAAGAGTGGACAAACACACAGTCATACGCTTTTGTGCACTTAATCATAGGCTTAAACAGAAAGGTTTGGGATACAGCAGGTATATACCATAAATCCACCAATCCATACAACACATGAATTAACCAATGAAAAAAGAGGGGGAGGGACAGTAAAAACAATGTAAGGTATGTATACAAACAAGGCATCTGAGAACATACATAGAGAATATATGTAGAGAATTATTATAATAGCAGGACATGTTGGCGTCATAGTTCAGACCCTGGGGTTGTCTTGTTCTTAATGCAAAAATCCATTTCACTTTCTTTTTATTAAGCAATACAGATAAGTTACCGCCTCTGGGACCCAACATATACCTACCACTGAGAGGAACCTAATATTTCCCTCAGAATAGTCAGAAAAGTGCTCAGAAACATTAGTACCTCTGTTCCCCTTAATATCACACAAATGCTGACATATGCATTTTCAAGGACCTAACAGTGTGGCCTGTGTATTGCTTTCTGCATTTCTTGCATGTTAGCAGATAAATTACATTCTTAGATTAAAGGTGGCCATACATGGAGAGATCCGCTCGTTTGGCAATGTCGCCAAACGAGCGGATCTCCCTCCGATATGCCCACCTTGAGGTGGGCAATATCGGGCTGATCCGAACGTGGGCCCTAGGGCCCAACGATCGGATCCTAAGGATGCCTAACGGGCGGTCGGATCGCGGGACCG
This sequence comes from Xenopus petersii, assembly GCA_038501925.1. Classification (NCBI taxonomy): domain Eukaryota; kingdom Metazoa; phylum Chordata; class Amphibia; order Anura; family Pipidae; genus Xenopus; species Xenopus petersii. Next base: position 73,346,531 of record CM076680.1, on the reverse strand, counting down.
CATCAACGAATAGATGCGGCCGCGATCCGACCGGATTTTTTGTCCCATCCGATTGAGATCTGGCTGACTTTCGGCCAGATCTCGATCGGTGAAGCCCATTGGGGGGCCCCATACACGGGCCAATAAGCTGCCGACACGGTCTGTCGCCAGCTTTTATCGGCCCGTGTATGGCCACCTTTACAGTTTTACTGAGGATCACTGCTACATACAGTAGGTGCATGTCAGGCATCTTGTAGAGCCACATTTGTACATACCATTACTTACCAGCCAGACCAGAGTGGTGGGAGTTTCAGAGGTAATTAAGCTAGGGGACAAGAATTTTAGCAATTCTAGTCACAAATTTGCAATCGTCTTTGAGGATATTGTCTAGAATGGGGTTAGTCTGGTGAATGGGAAGGTTATTTTTTATTATTTTCTTTATGATGGAGAATTGGGGACTATACATGAAAATACATAATGTTCAGATCATACAAGGGAGACCTGTTGGACACAAACTGCATCAACATGCCATTTAGTCCTTGTCTGGTATAAAAACATCTTTGTGTATCACTAATCCTCAGCAATGTAGCATTTGAAATTCACTTGTTCCCAGCTTCAATCTTCAACCTTAGCACTAGTAAGAAAGAATTCTGCACGCCATTGTATTTACCAAGGCACCGCACATTAATCTAAATCCAAGTAATATAAAATCCCATTATTCTACTGCACTAGTTGATGTATCAGTTCAAACACTGCACAGATAAACTCTTCATGCTGCACGGTTGATTAATAGTCAATGGATGTATAGAGTGGAAGTTCATCTCTACATTAATCACTATTTAGTAGCATTTTAAATGTAAGCGGGAAAATGAAGTTGTTCTTCCCAGTAGCATCTCAGTAAGTCAGATCATACTGTAGATCTTCAAAACTCTTAAACTGATACATTAGTTAGTACATTGCTTAAAAGGGTGGTTCACCTGTTAACTATTAGTATGTTGTAGAATGCCCAATTGTAAGCATTTTTCCAATTGGTCTTCATTATTTTATTTTTTATTTTTACAGTTTTTTAATTATTTATTTAAATCTTCTGACATTTTCCAGCTTTCAAATGGGGGTCACACAAATGCTCTGTAAGGCTTCACATGTATTGTTATTGCTACTTTTTATTACTCATCTTTCTATTCAGACCCTTTCCTATTCATATTCCAGTCACTTGTTCAAATCAATGCATGGTTCCTAGGGTAATTTGGACCCTAGAAACCAGATGAACAACAGTGGGCCTAGGGGCTCCCGCTATGTAAACCCGGCCCTGCTTGCATAAAAAAAGATGAATAATGAAAATTAGCAATAAAACTACATTTGTAGCCTTATAGAGCATTTGTTTTTAAGAAGGGGTCGGTTACGCCCATTTGAAAGCTGCAAAGGGTCAGAAGAAAAAGGCAAATAACTATAAAACTATAAGAAATAAATCATGAAAATCAACTCAAAAGTTGCTTAGAATTGGTCATTCTATAACATACTAAAAGTTACTTTAAAGGTGAACCACTCCTTTAATTTTTAAATATATTTATAAGATAAAACTGTAATTTGGAAGAACTCAAGTTTTAAGCAATTTGGAAAATAGAATCCTTACCTGAATATAGTAAATTAAAAATCAATTGCAAATGCTTTTAAAATTCGTTTTATCCATGTCAAATTAATCTTTTATACAATGTTGTGTTCAGGTATGATATGGTTTTTAATCAAGCATTGTATTTTTTATGTCTGAATTTCAATCTCAAGAAGAATGTGCATAACAAAATAAACGTAAATTGCTTTTATATATTGCATGTATAAGATTTGCCAGAATGAAATTCCCCCAAAGATATACAGTGCATTACATGAATGTAAGACTTAACTGATAGTTCAAATAGAGAGAGAGAGATCCATAAGAAAATACTAAATAATTACGTCTATTCTTTTGTGTGTTTATTGAGAAACATATTGCCTGGTTAGATTGATATCTCAGTTATTCCAGCAGGTACCAGCAATGTGACTTGTGAATTAAAAACGGGATGCAGAAGAACATTGTGGTTCAGTTATTTCATTTGTAAAAAACAAAAATAAAATGTTACATAATGAAAGAAAAGGTAATGCTAAGCAACTTCTCAATATGCATTCATTTTCAGTGGTTAAGTTATATATATATAGAATTGCAATTGAGAGCAGCATTTATCTGCCCCTTTCTGCATTGTTTCTTGAAATAAAGTAAGCCTTCCATAGGTCTGAACAACCAGGGCAGACAATAAAACATGGCAGACAGAACCTGTTTTTAATAATAGCTGTATTTATAAAAACTTTAAAAGCATTGAAATGTTTAATTAATTAATGCATATTGTAAAGTTGCTTAGAACTTCCTTTATTGTTTTACATACTGTTTCATTTGCTTTACATATTTACTTGCTAAGTCATTTTAATAAGAAATCTAAAGACTTTCTTTTCCCTGTAGGAGAAAAACGTAGCAATTTTTAGGGTTTACGAGCAGAGACACGCTGCTATTTCAAGAGATTAGTTGCCCAGTGCCAAATTGCTTCTTCTTTGGGCGACTAATCTCCCTGAACTGCCTTCCCGTTGGCTAGAATCTAAACTGCCAGGGGGATGGCACTCGGATCAATTTGGCTTTCCGAAGTCGCCCAAAGTTTCCTCGTGAGGCAACTTAGGGCGACTTCGGAAAACAAAGCGTTCCAAGCGCCATCCCACCGGCGATTTACATTCTAGCCAGTGGGAAGGCAGTTCAGGGAGATTAGTCGCCCAAAGAAGTGATTTGTCGCTGGGCGAATAATCTCCTGAAATAGCAGTGTGTGTGTATATATACATATATATATATATAGATATATATATATATATATATATACATACAGTATATATATATATATATATATATATATATATATATACATATATATATATATATATATATATATATATATATAATAGAAATGTCACAATAGGATACTAATCACCCTTGTTTTTTTTAGAAAGGAAGTAGAAATAGTCACAAGTGGCACCGAATTGTCCATGCAAATATAAGAATTCTTTTACACTATGTTGCATATTGTTTCCATAAAAAGTAAAGTAACTTGATTCTGACTAGTATCCTCTTAACTGTTAGGTGTTGTATTAACTAGGTACAAAGGCAGGGAGGAAGATATCACTTTACACTGTATACAGGTATAAGCATGTCATAATATGAAGTGAGGAGGTTGATGAAAAATGTTCTAAATCCTGTATCAACAGCAAACATACACATATCACTGCTTGTGAACTAGAATGCATTAACTCTAGGCTGCCACAAAAAAGAAAACCTTTGCAAAACCAAAATAAATGATATAGGTATTGTAGGAAGATGTGTTGTAGAAATGGTAGGCACATGAGTTTCTTATGCAAAGAAGAGACAGGGACACAAAAGTGCAGAAAACTATGACTTTGCTTTATTGTTCACTTACCTACACATCTTGTCTTCTCAGAGTAGCACAAAATATAACAGTCTCTCTTACATTTGAGAATGAAGTATTGCTGACTGCCCCAGGGCCTCTCGCAGACATTGGGCCACCACAAGATTAGTACCCAGCACACAAAGTTTACCATCAAAGACAAACTTCAGCCGGGCAACACGGCCTGATCTTCATTGATGCCACTTTTCCAAACATGGCCTTTTTCCGGGCAGTTTACTTTCTCGCATGTCCCTTGGCACTCTCTCTCTTTGGGGCAGAATTACTATAGGGCGAATTTTCAGGTGCAAATTCCTTACCATTACGCTAATTCACTAAAATGCGAAGTTGTGTCCTAGGCGCCGAACGCTGTTGACTTATCGCTAGAGATACTTCTTCAGTGCGAAGAGATGTTGGTGCAAATGCTTGAAGTTACCACTTTTTATTACAAATGTTCAAGGAACCTGAATAAAAACAAAAGAGATCCTATGTTCCATGCCCCTCAAATGTCTGGGGAAAAATGTTAACCCAAAAAAGTTTAAGTTAGGACTTTTGCAGGCAGGCAATCCCGCTTAAAAAAAAGGACATGTCGCCACTGTTTTTACAACTTTAATGCATGTTTGGCAGACAGGATATGATGTAAGTGACATAAGATTGAGGAAGATCTAGCTTCATTTTAGAAGGTCGCCTGGTCTGAGGTGGCAAAGTCAACTCTGTTGTATTATTATTGACCAAACTTACAAGAAGTTTATCATTCCAAGCACAGTGTCACAGTATACATTTTCCAGTGAGAGTATATATTTTTGATATCTCATATCAAGTTGTTACTCTGTTTAATAAGCTCAAGAACTGAGATATGTTCAGAAAGAGTTTCCGTCTATTAGTGAAAATGTATTGCCATGTGGCCAGGCCAACTCTGCAAAGTCATTGTTGGGCTACACCTGCTTTGAAATATTAGTTAGCCAGAACTTAGCCCTTTGAATGCTAATTTTAGAGGGTTACTTTTACAGGAACATCTGATCAAATCAAGATCAAATAAGCAGGGAATCATGTGTAGAGTTATATATACTGAAGATATTTTATTCCTAGTTGTAATTTAGAAAAAGCTGCTAGATTGTGAATTTGAAATGGCTTGATGAAGTTGTGATCTTATCTTAAATCTCGTCTTCATGTAAAACAGGGGTGTCCAAACTTTTGGCTCGCAGGGCCACATTGGAAAAAGAAAAATTGTCTGGGGCCACACATGAAATACACAAACATGTTTGGTTTGTAAAAGTAAAGGAAATGCACACAAAAGAACTACAATGCCAGTTGGATAACCAGATGGAGCTATACACTGAAATATGGGACACCTGGATATTAAATAGACTTATTATTATATTATTATTACTAACTGGGCAATGGGCAGAGTCCCCCCTCTTCCTATATCTTTTGCGACATGACTTTTCCTCGGGAACCAAGCTGGGCCGCATTCATATGCATCCCGGGCCGCATGTGGCCCTCGGGCCGCAGTTTGGACACCCCTGATGTAAAACAACGTGCCTATCTAGGACCTCAGAGACGGTAACAGTACAGGATTTCTTTCTGTATTACATTTTTCTCATTTCCTTTTCCCCATTGTTCCTCTAAGAACCGTGGCTAAAGTTACATTTGTAAAGATTAAAGACAGGTCTGTTGTAGCTTATAGACATCAAAAGCTATGAACAGTGCAAGGATGATGTGAACAGCAAGATGCAGTTAGAAGATGAAAAAACATCCTATTTTAATTCTTGCTGTGATTGTTCGCTGCTTCTTTTGCTGGATTTACACATGTCCAATTTTACTGATAAATTGTACTCTCTGACGGATTACGGGAACTTTGTTCCCTACATAAATGAATCCTAATTAAAGCAATGAAATAGTCACAGAATTTAACACTCAAAATGACCTCCTTGTGGCAGCAATTTTCATCCACTGAAATATCCTTTACAAGATAAAAGCATAAATAATACCAAAGCTAATCGGTAACAATAAACACACTCCTTGACTATTGTGCATGACAGAATCTCTTTATAATGTAGTATCGTTTTAAATGTGATTGTGAAAGTAACTAGGAACCCAGTGGGGCCAAAGAAGAGGTGCAACTGGGATGTTTAATGAGGCAGGAGAATTTGTTGGAAGTGTTTGTAAAATGAGTCTCAGTAAACTATTATGGGTTACAAATATTTTAGGTTACAAAGCAGAGAATTCTCTGAAGTTTTTAAGGGGCAAGGAAAGGATGAGATATTAACTTCATATTCTGTTACATACACATGTTAAGGTGCTCAGTAAAGAGGTGTCTGAGAACTAATATTATAACATGACAATCCAAAATGTTCTGATAAAAGATAATAAATGGAGTATTTATAAAGCAGGAATAAATACTATGGATTGTTGTCATGTAAATAATTAATTCCAATCAGCATATTTATAAAGTGTGTTATAGTTTTACACCATTCTAGATCTGGCATTCAAATAAATAGGATACATTCAGGTGGCGAATCAATTGGTGTAAAAATGCTGGAATTGAATTGTGGTGTTTTTACATCTTTTTTTCTGCCCTTACTTTTGTTCTACCTGTACAGCCTCTCTTTGTGAGACCTCATCCAGCTCATCTAGCTCGCCAATAGAATTCAGACTCTGATCTATAACAATCTCCTTGTTATCCAGCTTGCAAACTGATCCTAATAAAATTGAAACTGGTCATCGTTCCAACTAAATCATACCCTACCTACTCTTTTACAATTACTGCTGATGACATGCCCATTACTCCTGGCAGTTCAGTATAGTTTCTAGAGCTGATCTTTAGCTCTTGCCTTACTTTTGTAATCATAGTAATGCCATTGGCAAAACCCAATGATTCCTTTTCTAATATTACCAAGTTCTGTCCTTTTCATTCTCAAGATAATAAATAAAACACTTATCCATGCCTCAATACAGTCCTGCATGCACTACTGCAACGGGAAAGAATATGTAATGTGGACTGGTGACTAATATTCACTGGTCCAGAAGAAATTCTGCATTTTATGCTTCTGGATTGATGTACAAATGTTTCAGGTAAACAATACTCCATTTCTTATGCACCATGTCACTATAGCACTAATGCAAACTACCACTAGCCATCATTTCAGATTCCCACCTCTCCTGCTTCAATGTGTCTTAAATACTGATCAAGCAATATTCTGTTAAATACCAAATTTTAGTACAGTTAACATGGATGTATATTTACTACTGATATTCTTAAATGTGGTCATTCTGCATAGAAAATATATCCTAAAGACATTCAGTATATTTTTAGATGAAATGGAATAAAATACCCTCATACATAATTTATTAATTTGGATTCCCTTCACTCAAATATAAAGTAATTTGTAAATGATAGTGCTCTTCAGAATCTTCCTCCTTGGAATAAACAGGGGGAAGGGATTCAGAAGAAAACAGATAAATCCCCAAGGGGTATTACTCTACAGTAATGAGCTGTGTTGTATGTCTGTACAGGTTTATTTATAGAACATGACATCACAAAGTGTAGGTTTTTAGTGAATTTGTTCCAAAATTTCAACTGTATCTGTGACAAACAGACAAAATGATAACACTTTGGGACAGATTTAATTTAACTTTGGGCACCTTTAGTTCTCCAATTTCTTGCTGTCTTCCTATAGAAATGTTCTAATGGTGTATCCACCTGTTAAGAAACTGCAGACAGGGTATTTATCATGATCTTTTACCACAGACCTTTAATACCACCACAAGATCAATATGTCTCTATTAAAAGCATTATATTCTTTACAACTCTGTAAATTTAGAAGCCCAAATAGAATTAGGTGGCAGAGTGGAAGATAAAAGAAAGGTAAACAAAAGAAGTGAGGACATGATAGCTCAAATACATCTAATTTTCTGTTCAGATACATTAAAGCTCATGAATAATCTATGCACTGTATATCAAGTATTTCATGTTCACACGCTCACAAATGTTTTGAAAGAGAAATACACCTATGTTATTCAACAAACTGTGTTCTATTTCAAGGTAAATAATATAATTCTTATAACGCTTTAATTTTTTAGATTATTTGACACAATGATGTCACATCAGTTCTCTCTATATAATGGCCTCTTGCAACTGTCAGAGTATAGTTTATTATTAGACCAAAGCAGGGGAGGCTTTGTGTTCATCAATTAACTCATATATCTGTGCAGCCACCCACATCTCAATGATGACACACCAAATATGCTTGCTGCTACCAAAACATGAATTCATGCAAGTACAACTTGTATTGAAAGGCTGTTTGGGTTATTCTAAAGGCATAAATACTTAATTTGGGTCAATAACGAATGGGAAAAATATACCACTACAAAATATCTGGGCTGCGATTCATAAAAACGTATATATATTTATATATATATATATATATATATATATATATATATATATATATATATATATATATATATATATATATATATATATATATTATGTTTATATTTTTATATATTTATATAAAAATATCCAACAAGCCAAAAAGGTCCGCACTCGCCTGGCCTAATGTAGAAACAATTAGGTCATTTTATTTGTTTTAATTTTTTTAATTTGTTTTTATTTTATTGGCTACAACAGTTGTGACATCAAATTACATCACCAATGTGAGACAAGGTTGGCAAGATATATTTGCATATAACAGTTACATAATAAAAACTAGAGTCACTGCAAAAACCCTGCAAAAGGTGCTAATAGTATCAACCTGTTTTGCCATCAACAATGAAAAATAAACAGTACTTATGAAGAAATATTTAGGATTTAGCTAAAGATTGTCCATGGAACTATGTTAGTAATGGTATTTGGAAATATACCTGAACAAAGAATAAGACAACGTTGTGAGCCCTACACCAGAAAGACCGAAAAGGAGGAGCGTGATAAAGATACAATCAGGGAGAGCAAAAAAAACAAGAATATAGAAGAACCACAAGCCCCACCTGTACTAGCCACTGTATCAGTAATGTCAGGAGCCATTAACAAAGCAACAGCTGCGATACTTCTGGTATGGCACCAGTGTAAAATCTAAAGCATTCGTTTAGGGTCCTGAAATCCTGATCCTGATCCTGAAATTTTCGGTATCTTTTAGACGTTTCTGTTGTCCATATGACTAGTCTGCACCCAGGCAAGCATCGTACCATATGCTTAGTACTTACATTTATTAACTGTTTATATCTTAAATGGATTATTAGGACTGCAAAACCTCCCCATTATGCATTAGAGGAAGCCTATTAATTATAATTAAGTATAATTACCATAATTTGATATACCTTGTAATTGCAAATATATTTATGGAATGTTTCCGTCTCTGGTATAATTGTTTCACATAAATTGTGACTACTTACTGTCTCAGTGATCAAGAACCACAAGGCTCCATTTGTTGGAACTTTTAATGTGTTTGTTTTTGGAAAGTCAATAAAGTCTTCCACTCAAACATTCACTAGAGAGATGTAGTCCCTAATGCTTCACAGTCACCTCGCAGTAGATTAAATCCCAGGAGCAAGACAAATTTCATAGCCGGAAATGGGACAAATGCTGAGGAAGACAATATTAATAACTCAGAAAATATCTTTATATAACAGGACATCACTTGTAGTGCCCTATTCAGAAATAAATGTCTATAGTGGGTAGCATAAAGGTCTCTCTTTGTGACCTTGTGTTTTTACAATGTACTTCCAATAGTGAAAAGTATTAGATGTCTTTTGTAGACTTTCAGTTCTAACTCTTTCAGAATGCAACCAGAGCAGCACCCTTAGAAATGGGTATTTGCAACTCACATTAGAGGCGCATTATACAAGGGGTTTGCATAGGATATTTTTTCATAGTCACATGTATAATTTTATTTAACTCATTAAATCCTTTCTACCATTACCCTGCCTCTTGGTGCACTGGTCACTGGTTCTGTTTGCACATATATACTGCATTATTGCACAGTGCTGTTACATTTGAAACTGATATGTCATTGTATTGCTTTTTTGTGTGGACCTTTATTGTCTTTAGGCTGTCTGTGGTATATCCAGTATTATTTGCCAGCACCATAACTCTGAATAAGAATGTTACAAATAAAGACATACTGCTTCCTTGTGCATTTTTAATGAAGTGTCGCCTATCTTCTTATGAGAAATGTTACTACCCAGTGACTGGGGTTTGGGTGATTCACTTTCACCTGCGCTTTCATTAGCCTTGAACTTTGCAATTTACTTGTACACATCTTGAGCAGAAAATGCCTCAATTTAGGTTGTGGGTCTTACCACAATTGAGATGCCTCAATGTTCTTCCGGTCCTGCTTCTTCAATTTCCATCTTTTCCATCAATATGTTATTATTAAACAACATAGTCAGGACAATTCATATCTGTTCATGCAAAGAAATGTTTTGTTTAGGTACTTCATGCCTATGGTCATTCTTTATTTACTTTTTGAGCTATTGATAGAGTAATTATGTGTCACGGTCAGCACCCAAAATCCAGAACCGATTCCAAGCACCCCGGTCTTGGCTCGTGCTTCAGCCTGTAGTAGCTGCCTTTGGCTTCGGGAGGAGCCCTCAGCTACTCGGATGCCGCCAGGTCTTAAAACGAGAGGTGCAAGGCGAGGGTTTCTGGACAAGCAGAGGGGCACGACCGAATAGCTAAAGTCTTTGGGCAGAAGTTCGCTGTACAAGGCATGAGACATATTCGTAGTCAGAACAGGCCGGGTCGAGGCAGGCAGAGTATAAGCGTAGTCAGGCAGGCAAAGGTCAAACCGGGTGATCAATCAGAAGGAATTAGCAGAAGAGGTAGTCGGCATTCAGGCAAGAATCAGGATTCAGAATTCAGAATAGTCAAAAAGCCAGGTAGGGTCAAACACAGGAATCAGATACAGAATCGGGATCAGGAATAGAATCAGAACAAGCTCAAAGCACCAGGAAACAAATCTTATAACGGGCAGTGAAAAACGACACAATACCCCTTTAAATACATTTGAAATTCGCGCCCTTGCATGCACCTATAAATACAGCAGAGGTGCGCCGTGTGCACACTTAGTTAGCCGGTGCAGGACCAGGACGGACACGTGGCGGGCGTCCCCACCAAGGGAGTGGCAGGCGTCAATGCCATCACCCCACTAGACCACCAGGGTAAGATGTTACATTATGAATTACTAATCCAAGCATCTTCATGCATGTTTTTTCTCTACAGTTAAATTGTTGAGTTTACCAGTTGTCCATATTTAAAGGGCAGATTTTTATCAAGGGTCTAAGTGAAAATTTGAATTTCAAATTTGAATATCGACATTCGAATTTGAGTTTTCTTTTGTGAAATTTGACTAGGCAATAGTTCGAAAATATATCATGTATTGGCCCTTTAAGAATTCAAATTTGACTATTCGCCAACTTAAACCTGCTGAATTGTTGTTTTAGCCTATGGGGGATACTTGGATCAATTTGGAGTTGTTTGCAGCCTTCCTGAAAATTGAGTATTATTCAGAGGAAAAACTTGAATTGGATTTAATTTAAATTTGCGAGTCAATCCCATTCATCCGAGTTTAAAAATGTTTAATTTTTTTTAATAAACTGCAGTTGGTCAAATTGTGGTCGAATTTCGAGTTCATGGGAGTTAATGGGAGTTTAACAAAATGCAAATTGAATAGCCAATGGCATAGTTCACAGCTCACTAATGCACACAATATAATTAATAACACATTGCTATAATTGTTTACCAACTCACTAATGACAATTAAGAATAACCTGTACATGGTGTTGGCCAACCTCAGGGTCAGATTGGGGCAGTCGGGCCCACTGGGTTCTGAACCCTGGGGGCCCATGCATATGAGCAAAAGCATGTGCGAATGGCAGACGCTGCACGCATGCGAGAATGACAGGCCCACTGTGAGCATGCGCGAACGTCAGGCCCATGCGTTAACGGTCAGCATACTGCGCCGCACAACTTTTTCTCAGTTCGGGGTGCCAATCCAGGACCGGGTCTGGGGGCCCAAGAGGGCCGGGGCCCACCAGGTTTTTTCCCGGTTTCCCGCCGGCCCAGTCCGACAGTGGCTACCCTCATTGTTAAAATAATTGTATTTGGGGACCAAAACTTGGCTGTTGCCACATTAATTAATCTACCACTGTATAGGAGGGATGAATAATGGTTAAAGGAATAGTTCAGTGTGAAAATAAAAACTGGGTAAATAGATAAGCTGTGCAAAATAAAAAATGTTTCTAATATAGTTAGTTAGCCAAAAATGTAATGTATAAAGGCTGGAGTGAACAGATGTCTAATAAAACAGCCAGAATCCAACTTCCTGCTTTTCAGCTCTATAACTCTGAGCTAGTCAGCGACTTGAAGGGGGGCCACATGGTACATTCCTGTTCAGTGAGTTTGTAATTGATCTGCAGCATTCAGCTCAGATTCAAAAGCAACAGATATGACCCATGTGGCCCCCCTCAAGTCTCTGATTGGTTACTGTCTGGTAGCCAAGGCAACCAGTCAGTGTAAACCAAGAGAGCTGAAAAGCAGGAAGTAGTGCTCTGACTGACTTGTTATACATGAAATCACTCCAGCCTTTATACATTACATTTTTGGCTAATTGACTATATTAGAAACATTTTTTATATTGCACAGCCTATCTATTTACCCAGTTTTTATTTTTACACTGAACAATTCCTTTAAACACAATGGATTTGTGTACGTTACCTTGTCTCAAAGCACATCCACATTTCTGTCTGTTAACTCCATAATGAACTATGATTGAGTAATGTAATGAAGAGTTTATACATAGCCCCAGGAAACCAATTTTCAATTTAGCTACCAGCAGGCTTTTTTTCCTCTATTGCAGCCTTAGCATTTCTATGGTATGGCAGGTGGATACAAAATGCGGCTTCAATTTAAAGAGGATAAGAGATGTTTTTAATCCCTTCATACTTATTTACTAATGAATTCCATTCCTTCAGATGCATTTTATCCCTGTCCTTGACTGTTACAAACACAGCTAGGAAAAAAGACACCGTTGGTGAAGATTCTCAAGTCTTGAAAAATAAAGGATATTCAAAGGTTTTTAAGAAGTCGTTTTTTAATGTATTTATGCATGCTCCAGGTGAGCTAGGGAGATTAATCAAAGCTCTCGGATGCATATTTGAGTGAGTATTTCAGCAATGCACTTTTTTTTTATTGCTAATAGCATTTAAAGGAAAGAAAACATTTTAAAAAGTGCCATTATCCAGCACTGACACATTTGTAGCCAGTAATTAGAACACCAGCTGTTACCTAGAAGAATATGTTTTCTTCAGGGCCCTTAAATTTGCTTCCACAAGTCTCTTACCTGGAGCAGTAGTAGATTAGTGCAGAAGAGACTGGAATCACATTGTGTTCTTTGTCAGCAATGGATGCCACGCTGTGAAGCCAATAACTCCTTAATTTGTATTGTAGGTGACCTTTTCAGTTTGTGCATTATAATGAAGCAGATAGTATTCTTATTGAGATTAACAAGGTATAGAATTACTTCCAGCAACATTATTAATTCATTAATGAGCTATTCACAGTAATTGAGCATTAGAAACCAATAATAAATAATATGCGGTAATTATAATAAAGCCTTCACTTCCAGTGTTTATACCTGTAAGGCACTTGTATATGATAATTGTTTGCGTTATAGTAATATTTTGACAGCCGTTAAAGAAATATCTGGACAAAACTTCTAGTTAACAAACATAGCTGTAATTTAAGTATACTTTCTAAGCTGTATTCATTATTTCATGCAATTGGTATATATTAAAACCAGTAACATAAATAAAATCCTCCCGAATGCAGATTCAACAAGATTGTTTTTTTTAATCTTACAAGCTAACAAATGTTTCTACAGAAGTTTCATCTAGAATAGTCCTAGACGTACTGTAAGGGGTAGTATTAAGAAAACTCGAACTAGGGAATTCTTAAGGTTAAGAAAAAAATATAAGTAATAACAAAATATATTAAGATGGATACAAAACAAAGAATGTTGGTACTTTGAAAGGCTGAAAGGCTTGATAGTAACTTACTCTCATTCTTTGTTTTCAAAAAGAGGGGGAAGCTTTTTAAATATTATATCATTTTCTCGAGGTGTAACTGAAAAAAACAGAGGAGGAATCTTACAAATGAATGAAGTCATTTGTGTTTTTAAATTATCAGAAGTTCCATTTTTTTTAACTTACATATTTAGCAAAGCAGGTGTAAACCTAATTTGGTTATTAGATTATGTCCAGCTAAGAAACAATAGAGCATGGGTTACACTGGATTCTAAAACACAAGGGTGGGTCTTTGCTATGTGAAAGGAATGAAAGGGATTAGTAGTGGAACTACAACTCAACTTAAGGTGGCCATACACGGGCCGATAAAAGCTGCCGACAGACCGTGTCGGCAGCTTATTGGCCCGTGTATGGGGGGCCCCGACGGGCTTCCCCGATCGAGATCTGGCCGAAAGTCGGCCAGATCTCGATCGGATGGGGTTAAAAATCCCGTCGGATCGCGGCCGCATCTGTTCGTTGATGCGGTCCCGCGATCTGACCGCCCGTTTGTGAGAGCTAGGATCCGATCGTTGGGCCCTAGGGCCCACGATCGGATCTGCCCCATATTGCCCACCTTGAAGGTGGGCATATCGGAGGGAGATCCGCTCATTTCGCCAAACGAGCGGATCTATCCGTGTATGGCCACCTTTAGACTACTGTGTTTAAATAATAAGGATGCTAGCAAGTTGAAACAAACACTAGGACAGATTTATTGTCCAATACAATATTCACAGGGTTATTATACTCACACTCTACAGTCAATGAGATGAGACAGTAGCATGTGACATCATATGGAGATAGCTTAGACAAGTTAAAGGGTCAGTCCTAGGGTTTCATTGCCCCATGTGGTCTGGCTCCCATGCAGCAGAAATGAATCAGGGAGAAGAATATGCTTGATTCCCTATGCAGTGCTGAAGTTCCTTCATTTAGGGACTAAATTGATACATTTAGTTGATACATTATTTATATTTATCCCTGCTGACCAGAATCTCTGGGTTTCATTACAGGCAGCTGTTAGAATTGATATAATAGTTGCTAATACTCCAGAGATGCTGCTGAGAAATGTATCAACTCAATGTTGCAAAATTGTAACAGTTCAGAATCTTCACCTGAATTACTGAGCTGCCAGATTGAAACACCAGAGACAGGGACATTTAACTTTAAACTTAGATTTTGGAAAAACGGTAAAAAAAAGGGAAGGTAATTAAAAACTATATATTATTTCTGAACTGAAACAAAGCTTTTTTAAAAGTGTTAGGAATATCAGAGGTATGAAAGATAGAGCTTCTAGAGCAGCACAAGAATTATCGTCACATGATTAACTGAAGGCCTAATAAGTGAATGGGAGTCTGTTAAATTTTGCATGTGCTGTCCACAAAAGAAAATCGGTATTAATGTTTTTACAGAAAGATGACATGTTTAATGTTTTTTTTCAGAGGTTATGAAAAATGCCATTCACTTTCAGGGATTCACCTAGATAATTTTATGGGTAACCAATGGTATTATAATAAAAATAGCCTGCATATAACCGTAATAGTTAATAAGAACTTACCTTACCTAGGGTAGCAGCCTCACTTATTATGCCAATTTAGAAGTGGCCTCCAAACGTATGCATAATGGTGCAAGTACATGTGTATAGATACTCAAAGAACAGGTGCAGGAGAAAGTCAAATTGAGGCACAATGGACTGTTTCCTTGGACATATATGCTTTGTTATTAATTGGAAAGCAGTTCAACTGCATTACAAGAATTTTGCTCATTAAAAATAGAGTATGAGAGAAAGCAAATGGGCTTCCCAGCATGAAAATTGCTTTCCTGAGCATAGAATGATACACAAAGATGTTTATTTCATAAAGAGTAAGAAAATTTAATTCACATTTGCCCAGAGGAAGTGACAGAGTTCACGACTCTCAAGCTGTTATACTAGAATGCAAGGCATTTTGGCACCCTAGTCAAAGGCTTCAATCAGTGCCCCCACCGGGTCCTGCATTACCATTTCCCACCTTACCATTCATGTTGCCCCATGTACCTTTCCCAGACCTATCAAATTGCCCCCATTTGTACCTGTGCCAATGGCAGTCAATCCCTCAGATTGCCCCCAAGCCCCAATCGGTACCTGCGCCAGCATAATCCAAAACATCATATTGTTACCCCTAATCTGTACCTGTACCAGCAGCAGCCAAAAGTATTGCCCCCAAATATGTACTTGTGCAAGGAGGAGCCAAAATATCCACAATATTGCCTCCAAATATTTACTTGTGCAAGCAGGAGCCAAAAAAACACAATATTGCCTTAAACAACTGTGTACCTGTGCCAACAACCACCATATTGCCTAATGTACCTGTGCCAGCAGCCACCAAAAAATCCACAATATTGCCTCCAAATATGTACTTGTGCCAGCAGGAGCCAAAAATCCATCATATTGCCCTCAAATATGTACCTGTGCCAGCAGCTGCCAAGAGGGAGGTGGGGAGTGCTTCTGCCTATAGTATGAATCACGGGCAAGAGGGGGTTGGAAGAGGAGGTTTATAAAAATTGAAAAACTATTAAAGGTAAACAAAAATCAATAATGGGGTAGCTGCTGTCTGTACGGCGAGTACTGTGCACAGGTCCAGTTAAACCAAGGTAAATATCAAAGACATGCACAGTTTCTCGCTTAAAAACATTTATTGGTGCATATAAACCACAAAGAGTAACATATCAATATTCAATTCACACACACCACAAAGCAGTGTCTCCCCCCCAGTCTGCCTACCTGTTGTTAGCCACACCCTCCTGACGCGTTTCGCGCTATTGGGCGCTTCATCAGAGGAGATGAAGCGCCCAATAGCGCAAAACGCGTCAGGAGGGTGTGGCTAACAACAGGTAGGCAGACTGGGGGGGAGACACTGCTTTGTGGTGTGTGTGAATTGAAAACTATTAAAGGTCAAGCATACCAGGGTTAAAGAAAAATAAAATAAATTCTCCTTAAAAGTGCGCCCCCCCCATGATTGCACCCTAGGCGGGCGCCTACTCTGCCTACCCCTAGTTCCGGCCCTGCTAGAATGTTATGCAACTATACTAGGAATAGAAACTCATGATAAGAATGCACAGAAGAATGGTCAGGGGAGACAGTGTGAGCATTTCATAGCAAAGCTAGCGTATGTTTGTGCCTAGTGAAAATTCGCTAGTGATCTTGCGTTTAGGTCAATTTGTATACAGCGTGTATTTAAAGTTGTATGGAGGTCTTTATTATAAATGTGCAAATGCTTGAAGTTAGCACTTTTTTTTACAAATGTCCAGGGAACCTTGATAAAGACAAGAGAGTTAATATAATGCCCTACATATGAGCCCACTGTAAAATGAATGTTCCATATGTTGTTAAATGTGTGGAGAAAACCGGTTACCCAAAAAAAGTTTGTCAGGACTTTTGCAGGCAATTCCGCTTTAGAAAAGCAAAAGTCGCCAGCGTTTTTGGAACTTTAATGCATTTTTGGCACACAAGATATGATGTAAGTGACAGAAGATTGAGGAAGATCTAGCTTCTTTTTAGCACTTCCCCTGGTCTGAGGTGGTGAAGTCAACTCATGCGCACGTAAGTGAATTTGCGGAGTAGAGCCCGTTCACTCGAGCGAAAATACACCTACCGATAGATTCCAAAACTGCACTAGCAACGGTCTGGTTCGCTAGTGAATTGCCGCTTGTGCCTGTTAGTGAATAGGCGATGTCCCTGCAGGTGGTAGCGCTAGCAAATTGTCGCTAGCGTTAGCCACACTCCTCTCTTTAGTAAATCTGCCTCCTGCTCTTTTTAAAAGGGATTTCAGAGACATCAGCAATTATCTGCACATTCTAATATTTTTGAACACGATATCTTGAAAAATGTACCTATTGTTTAGCAGCTGTTTAAAAAAAAATGGCTATAAGAATGCTTAAATGGAGCAAAACTTGAACACACAATAAACATGCTTGTAACCACTTTTGTGTATGTACCTAAAAGCCACTATGAATAAAAAGCTGCAGCATTTGACAAGGGAACAGTAAGAGAGTTAAAACATTGTGGCACAGCAAAGTCTACTGTATATAGCGTTCAACCCTGCGACTAACCACTTGGCTGAAGTTCTTGTTAATGTAGAAATTGCTGAGTATATGTAGCAGCTGAAGCAAATAGAAAGACTTGGAAGGAAGCATGTCATTTAGCTTTATTCTGATTAGAATAGTCACTTGTGATGTTACGGAAAGCAGAGGAAACACTCGACTAATGTAGTGGAAGAGAAGAGCAATAAGGCGGAAATGTAAAAGCAAATAGGAAAAAAACCTTACATCTACTTTGTCTGCAGCACTTTAGTAATTCATATTCCAGAAACCAGAAAAACAAATGAAATATACATGAGAACATTTGTTAGATTACTTTTCTGACTTTTTGATTTGAGGAAATTAAGTAGGAATTCATTGAATCCACTATTTTAGGATTTGGCTAAATCCTTTGTGAAAGATTTGGCAGAATACCGAATCAATCCGAACTTTAATTTGCATATGTAAATTAGGGTAATGAGGTGGAAAGAGAGTAAAAAAAGTGTAAAACAGGTTTGACTTCCTTGTGTGATGTCACATGATTTTTTGGATTTGGATTTGGTTTTGCCAGGCACTTGGCCAAATCCCGAACTGAATCCTGGATTCTGTGCATCCCTAAAATAAAGCAAGAACTTTCAAGCCCAAAACATGGCATTTTATAATTATGGGCTAGTTCCCTTACTAGACACAGCTAGTATACCTTTAATTTAATTTAAAGCTTATACCTGTACATTCTATGCACATTCTGTGGTCAGTATTTGCCTATAAACTTCAGAGTTTGACATTGCAGCAAGAGCTGCTGTAGTAAAATACAACCAAATGGATCATATCTACACTGTAACATTGATTATTTTGCACAGTGCCAAGACTGATATTCTTGTTTTTTATATCTCCTCTATTCTTGACAGCACATTATGTTAAAGTTAGACTCTACATTTATTTATTTAGGGTTCATCAAAATGTCCTGTTGATCTGACAACCAATGAAAATAAAATCCATGAATTCTTCAATAGTGGTCTTTAGCATGATGCCCCCATTTGCAGCTTCACAATTTAATTTTCTGGGTGGTATTTCTGCTGTCAGTTTTGGATAACACTTTTAATACTTGAATTACATTCCCCCCTAATTTCAGAAGGATTTGTGATTTGAAAGTTTAGAGGAGAAAGATATATTTGGTCATTTTGAGTTGTTTAGAATCTGTAATTTCCAAAAAATTGTGGGGCTTTGCAACACAAAAAAAAATTGGATTGCACTATTTACATTTTGAGGTCTAGAGTAGCCACATATTTCTGGTACTTTACAAATATATCAATTTACTTTTATACTGTAGAATTTGGCCTTACATATGTATTAATGTACTTCTATATTGTAGAATTTTGTCTACCCAACAGCATGTGAGGACTATATATATATATATATATATATATATATATATATATGTGACTTTTTTATGGATATGCGTATAATTATTTAAGAAAACAAAATTATTTCATAAAAGCTTGGTTAAGTTGCAGTATTCTGAATTCAGTAGAATGACTATTCAAAAAAATGTAGGTTGTGGAGGCATAGTTTGGAATCATGTATTTTGGCCTCGTAGTATGTAAGTAGGATAGTTGTTGGTGTGTTGCTTTAAACAAAAATTTGCACTTTCTTTTATTAAAGAATCTCAAAAAATTATACATATTGGTATGAGTGGGATTTTAAAAGGAGAAACTAAAAATGTAAGCTAAAGTACAAAAAAGTACACTGCATATCACAGGCCTTTGTCTATTTTTCCTCTGTATTCCCTTAGTTCTGCTCTGATAAATAAATATTGTACGTGAAACCAATCACAATGAATATACACATTCCTTTCTACTCTCCTTTAAACATACAAACTACGGTAATACATTTAACACATTTTCTAGAATTAATAAAATGACATTTTTGTATTCCTACTTTCCAACATTTTATATTTCCTTCTAAAAGCTAACTTTATCTGCTAGAATGTAAAAGCCAGTAAGGGAAAATGTCTTTTTCTAAAGTGCATGCATTAGCATTATATTTCATTTCATGAAAAGTGATATCAATTATTTACCCTGTTATTGCTATACGTAATGGATGCCTTTTTTTTCATAAGACATATTTTAAATTAGCTGAAAAGTATTGGTAAATGCAAAACTAGGTTAAAATTCACAGAGGGAAAATAAGTAGCACTCAGAGAGCACATACATTGACGGCAATATATTCAGTGAGATTTCTTCTTGGGTTTGGAATTATCTGCACAATTGAGCAGGAAGTGATTTAAAGCAATATAAAGATAAAAAACTGGATAAGATGCAAGCTTTATTGTATCATCTACAAAACAATGAAAATACATTTGAAAAAAAAGAGACTTTAAACAGATATTTGCTATTGTTTTCTAACTTACAGGTGACTGTTTTCTCCAATGTTGATCAAACAGCATGATACAAAAATGTAATAGTCAAAACAGAGTGAAATCAGCAATAGTTAGAATATTTATTATGACTATATAATTTGTATAATGCATGGCTGATTTACAGAGAGGGGTCCAGCCATATATAATACAGGCTCAATACAGTACACTATCTTTAATTTTACATGCCATCTGTTGACTACCAGACTACATGTAGGGCCCTATGTATCATGTTTTGTAATTAGAATTCAATTCAAAAATTAGAATTCAACAGTCACCTACAAGTTAGAAAACAAAAGCAAATATCTGATTGGTTGCTATGGGCTACATCTCAGGTAATGCTTTTATCCAATGGTTTATACATCATGATAAATAGGCTGGGTTGGCAGGCCAGTTTCCCGTTTGTCCCGCTGGCCCAGTCCGACCCCGAGTATGGCTACTAGTATAATGGAGTAAGTGTTTCTATCAGTGGGTTTTTGATGTGTAATGAAATATTGCAGTTTGAAAGTATAACTTGGATGCTCTGTGATTAGACAAGGTAACAGACTGGATAAAAATTTACAATTCAAATTGACGCAATATACCATTATATATTAGCATTCAAACACTCACTTTCTAACATTTACTTTTAAAGGGGATTCAAACCAAAAAGTTAAAAAAGCCCTACCCCACCACCCTACATAGACCCCTCCCTCCTCCCCCCAGCCTAAGTGTTACCCCAGGCAAATGCCCCTGTTTTTACCCCTCCATGCACATTCTGTCCAGTACATAGGCACCATCTTCTTCTCTTCTGTAATTTTCGGAATGAGACTGGCAGAATGGCGCATGCGCAGTTGGAGCAATTTTCTGTTTCACGACTGTGCATGTGCTGAAACTCACGAAAATTACCAAAGCGCTGGTCTCATTCCAAAGATTACCGAAGCGGCTGAAGATGGCGCCCGTGAACTCCGATGCCTGAATCTGCACCGAGGGGTAAGTAAAGAGCATTTGCCCGGGGGGAGGAGGGAGGGGGGTCTATGTAGGGTAGGGGTTTTTTTTTAACTTTTGGGTTTGCTTCTCCTAGTTATCAATGGTGCCACAGAGGATGAGCTGAGGGACCAAGGCACAGAACGGTGATGTGAAGAGTTCACAGGCT
Organism: Xenopus petersii; assembly: GCA_038501925.1. Classification (NCBI taxonomy): domain Eukaryota; kingdom Metazoa; phylum Chordata; class Amphibia; order Anura; family Pipidae; genus Xenopus; species Xenopus petersii. Next base: position 73,325,419 of record CM076680.1, on the reverse strand, counting down.
GCTTGGGAATTCATCCAGTAGTAGTGACTTGGAGGAGGAGCAAGGCACACCAGTGTGTATGTCACAGAATTCATCAAAGTTTCATCAAAGTGGCTGGAAACAATATAAAGGAAAAAGAATGAAGGAGACATCCAAGCCTTGGATCAAAGTAATTAACTTATGCAAACACCAGCAACATTATATTCCAGGATTTATCTTTTATGTTGTCAGTAACAGGGCACACATTTTGTGAATATTGTGGACAATTTTAGATTTACACACAATTTGCATCTTTAAGACCTTTTTAAACAGAGAGTGCCTCCATCAGTAGAGGGAGATTTAAGTGCATCCTTTAGAGCAAAAAGTGATTGTGATTGTGGCACAAAACATTTATGTTTATTCACACTTTCTAGGATGCTAAATAAATCTGTTACACATTTTACCAAATTGGTTGAACAGGGGGAAATCACACTACAGAGGAAGGGGCAGTAGTACTTTAATCTCTGCAGAGAAAGGTTTGATATTATAATTAAACCCGCTGATAAGGGTGAAGTCATAATGGTCTAAAATTTTCTATAATACAGAACTGTAGATGCAATTGTCCAACACTATGTGCTACCCACAATTAACTTTTGATTCTACCAATAAATTTCAATTACAGCTAAAATTTATATTGGGCACTACATGTGTGCACAGCCTATATACCACATCATGTAGGTATAGAGGCCCAGAGATCTAAAGGGTGGCAATGTACTGTACAATGGACCTCTAGTTGAAGTCATATTATTACTTATTGACGTTCATACTGTTTAAGAAGTACTTTAAATTTGCGAACCAATTTTTCCTACAGCTCTACAGACTTCCATATCTAATGGAGCCCCTTCATATACCAATACATTCATGTATCAGTATGAAACACAGTGGGGGTCATTTATAAAGTTCGGGCAGCGCATATTTATTCGCAAATTGTCGTATTGCCTATGCTTTTTCCTGAAAGCTTAAATATTGCACCACTGTGCCCGTATTTCCGGTTTTAGCAAATTCACATTGTGAATAAATTTTACAAAAGGTTTGAAAATGAGACAGGTGTCCAAGCTCTTATGGACATTTTCAGGGTATAAAAAAATTAGCAATTTCTGTCTTTAAAAATTAAACTTCTAAAACCTGCCAAATTACTGTTTTAGCCTATGGGGGATGTCATAGAACCCATTTGGAGTCAGTTGGTGGACTTTGAAAAATCTAAGGTTTTAAATTCGAAATTCGACGCTTGATAAATCTACCCCTAAGTACACCACTCATCCAGCTTTATAACTATAACCATGCGCAGAGCAAAAGATTTCAATGTGCAAATCATTCTGCCCTGCGTCAAGTTTATAAATGAGCCCCAGTATATAAATATCCGTATATTCTCCAGCCCAGAGGTGATGAAAACAGTTCCAATGAACATTGTTACCAACAAATATGATAAAAAATATATATATGTGTGTGTGTGTGTGTGTGTGTATATATATATATATATATATATATATATATATATATATATAGTGTAGAAGCTGGGGGGGATATATTGTAGATGACCGGTATATATCCCCATTCTTTAGGTTTTAAAATTACCTCTTTAAAGGACACGATGGGGTTAACCAGCCAGAGGTGGGCTGGACATCCAAGGGGTGTTTAATGGAGGTGAGCAGCAGGTGAGAGTGGGTGGAAACTCACTGCTGTGTTAAACAGAAAAGTTTGGTTTTCATGTGTGGCTACTCACTGTGGAGTTGGAGAAAGTTCTTTTCTAAAAGACTAGGAAGTTCACTCCCGGCAGACTGGACAAACATCACTATATATATATATATATATATATATATATATATATATATATATAAACCTGTTCAGTACTGGAGATTAGTAAATTAAAAAAGAATTTAGTTATGTAGCAACAAGGTAAGTGACTAAAAAAATGATTTCTAAATATAAATACAGTAGTTACAGGTATGAGATCCATTATCTGAAAACCCATTATCCAGAAATCACCAACGTACCAGAAGGCTGTCATCCATAGACTCCATTTTATCCAAATAATTAAAACATTTTTTAAAATGATTTCCTTTTTCTCTGTAATAATAAAACAGTACTTTGTACTTGGTCCAAACTAAGATATAATTAATCCTTATTGGAGACAAAACTAACCTATTGTGTTTATGTAATAAAAATACCTGGTGGTCTAGTGGTGCGGCGGCGTGGACAGCAGCCACGCCGCCGCACTCCTTCTCCTGCCGCCGGCGTCATCTTGGTTTCTTAGGGCATGCGCCGTGCGCCTGCGCACCTCTTAATGGTACAGGCGCGCTGGCGTGATTGCGCCAGCGCGCATTGGCGCACGTTTGGCGCGAAATTTGAAAGTATTTACGGCCCATTCATACTCCCAGCCTGTGCCCGTGATAGAATCTTGATTCTGGTGGTTCCTGAAGCCTTGTGCTGTCTGTTCCTGTGAAATTTGTATCTGCTATTCCGTTTTTTGATCCCTGCCTGTTCCTGACTATTCTGATATCCGAATCCTGACCTTTGCCTGCATCTCGACTACTCTTTCTGCCTGACCCCATCTGTTTGATTATCCGGTTTGACCCTTGCCTGCCTGACGATTCTTGATATCTGCCTGCCTCGACCCTGCCTGTCTGCCGATTTTCTTGCCTGCTCCATTTGTACCGTGACCTTCGGCCCAAAAGACTTTCTACCTGCCGTGCCCCTCTGCCAGCCAGAACATCTCGCCTTGTACCCCTCGTTAAGTCCAGGTGGCACCCAAGTAAGCTGAGGGCTCCTCCCGAAGCCCAACGGTGGTCACACTACTGGTGAAGCCGAGCCGAGACCAGGGTACTTGGCACCTGTTCTGGTATTGGGTGCCGGCCGTGACAGTTTATTTAAGGTTTACAGAATGTTCTAGTAGACTTATGGTATGAAGATCCAAATTATGGAAAGAAACCACAGGTCCGGAGCATTCTGGATAACAGGTCCCACACCTGTACTTGTATTATAGGATAAGAGCTGCTCGATGTGCATTTACTCTCACATACGTTGTATTATCATTGTAATATTAGAGAAAATTATTAACTTGCTGCAGAAATACATTCTGCTTGTTTATAAAAATTAACATAAGTCAAACCATTTAATATTGCATCGGAAGAATGTTACAATATCTATTTATGAAGTTAAGACACATTATGAGCAAGTATTTGTGCAATGATATTATGTTCAGTAGTCCAACATATTGCCGTGAGCCTTCCAAGACAGATGTATTTACAATGGTATTAACAAGAGACATGGCAGAATAGACTCAGAGTAGAAATTGCCTTCTGGGCACCCATCATATTAATGAAATGGACAGCAAGACAGGAAGCTTAGACATACGGCAAGAAAATCACATAATCAGAGTTTTCAATTAAAATATGGCTAATAACAGAGACCTGAACAACAGAATGCTGAATGAGAAGCTGGATAATTATTTTAATGAGGTTTTTAAAAATACAATCTTCATGTTTTGATAATTGTTTGGAGTAAATATTTTGGAGAGGCTAAAATGAATCCTTTTTTTTGAGAAAAAAAACCCATCAGAACATTTTGCTGATCACGTTGTACGAATTCCAATATAAAATAAAGCCACAGGGTTACTAGTACAGGCGCACCCAGGGCTTAGTTATAAGTAATGTGAGGAGGGTTCACAAAAATAATTGTCACTTCAATATATATGTATAATGTATGTGTTTGTCAAATGTCTACAGTTGACACCATTTCAGCATGTTCTATGGTGTTAATAAGCCTTAGAATCTCCAAAAAAACTTTGTTTTGATGTTTTAACTTCACTCTCCAATGCACAGTATTGTAAAGACAATATATGCTGCTGTGGCTGGAGTGTTGTTTAGAATTGTGTTTGCTTGTCATCTTTGGGGGTGGTTGGTTAACCTTGCAAAAATCTTGTTAACCTTGAGTACTGCAGTTGGTTCCAACCAGGGCATTATATGCATGGAGGCTGTATATTTTACCTGTGCTTGAGTGGGTTACCTCTGTTTTCCTTTTTACACTCTAATACATACAGATTGGTTAAAGGGATACTGTCATGATTTTGATGGTGTATTTTTTAAAATTACACTATCCTGTGACATTCTACCGGCAAAATATTTATTTTCAAAGATATTCCTTTTTTCTTCCTTTATTTTATTCATGGCTCATGGGCAGTCTTATCTAAGCGCAATATGTATGATCCTGTGCTTGCAGAACCAGCCATCACAGCATTAAGCAAGTCTCTTAGGGTAGGACTCCAAGAGCGTTTTTGTTGGACATGATTGTCGGATGCAGACGCTGCACACTGCGTCTGCATCCGACAGTCGCGTCACGTCAGATCAACGCTGCGAAAGGATGAGACAATTCTATTACTTACCTTATTTTTGGCGCATGTGACAAGTCGCATGCATTTTGTCGCAGCGCGTCGGATCCCGACAAACATGCTTGTGGAGTCCTACCCTAAAAGACTTGCTTAATGCTGTGATGGCTGGTTCTGCAAGCACAGGATCATACATATTGCCATATGGAATAGATTGAAACTTACAGACAGGCATTTCAAATAAAATATTCACCATTTTTACCAAATGGATTTCAACACATGATTAAGACTGAGAAGCCCTATTAACTGTTGTGATTTGAAAACAGCATGTTTCCCATGACAGTACCCTTTTAATGAACAAACTCTGTAAAACGGTACGGGGATCCATTATGCAGAAACCAATTATCCAGTAAACTATCCAAATTATGGAATAGCTATCTACCATAGACTCTATTTTATCTAAATTATCCTGAATCCAGAAAATCCCAGGTTCCAAGCATTCTGGATACAAGTCTCATACATGTACATATAATGGTGGCCATATAAAAATAAGGATAACAGTAAAGATAATAATATCTGCCAAAGGCTAGCATTATTTATACTAAGATAATATAACTAGCTTATAGCATAATTAGTATGTTATAGAATGGCCAATTCTAAACAACTTTTTATTTGGCCTTCATTATTTATTTGTTATAGTTTTTCAATTATTTGTCTTCTTTTTCTGATTTTCCAGCTTTCAAATGGGAGTCGCTAACTACATCTACAAATATACAAATACATACAGGTATGGGACCTGTTATCCAGAATGCTCGGGACCTGGGGTTTTCCGGATACTGGATCTTTCCGTAATTTGGGTCTTCATGCCTTAAGTCTACTAGAAATCCATTTAAACATTAAATAAGCCCAATAGGCTGGTTTTGCTTCCAATAAGTATTAATTATATCTTAGCTGGGATCAAGTAAAAGCTACTATTTTATTATTACAGAGAAAAAGGAAATCATTTTTTAAAATTTGGATTATTTGGATAAAATAGAGTCTATGGGAGACAGCCATTCCGTAATTCGGAGCTTTCTGGATATCAGGTTTCCAGATAAGGGATCCTATACCTGTACTACAAATATATATTTATTGATAATTTTTTGTTACTCATCTTTCTACTCAGGCCCTCAATAGAGGCCATGGGACACTGTAGAAGGCAGTCAGCAGAGAATTACATGCTCACCAAGGTGAGGGGATGGTTTAAATACCAATTAACAACAACGTTTGCCAATGTCACAATCTGAAACTAGAGATTTACTTTAAATTCTGTGTGTGTGTGTATGTATGTATGTGTGTGTGTGTGTATATATATATATATATATATATATATATATATATATATATATATATATATTTTTTTTTTTTACTATAAATACTGCTTGTCTGATTACTCCCCTATGGAACAAAACTCAATAAACTAGGTAAAGAAAGATCTAAAAGAAAAGTGCTGAGTGCAGCTGGAACTATGCTATGGCTGGGTGAATAATTGCATCAATGTGTGGCAGCAAGAAGCACAAACATCTTTTTACAGCATTAGTTCAGCCACATTTATTAAACAGAAAACAATTCTTGGAATCATCATGTAGAAAAAGCAAAAATCATTTGAACTAATAATTTTTTTTCTCGGTAAAATGTTCGAATGTAAGTCATTCACAAAGTAACCAGGAACTTAACAAGGAATTATAAATGGACATCCCGTCTTCTTTTTAATTCCATGTCATTTTTCGGCAGTTTTAGTGTCACTGTCTTGTGACTCTACAGTGTGCATTTTTGCATTCTTTTTTGAAAAATTCTTGTGTTTTTTATCATCATCTACAGTATAATCTGGCTCTGCAGAGTACTGTTTGCTTGAAACATTGGATTTTTTTGTAATAAAAATGTTCCTTTTTTTTAAGTACCAGTGAGTGCAGTACTTTGTTTTTTTGAAGGGTTGTGCTCCTCTCTGCAACTATATTATAACAACAGGTCCCATACCTGTACATATCACGGCCATATAAAATTAAAGCATAAAAGTAATAATAATATCTGCCAAAGGCTGACACTAGGTAAGATAAGAATTTTTATGATGTTATAGAATGGCTAGTTCTGAAAAAAACTTTCAATTGGTCTTCATTATTTATTTGTTATAGTTTTGAATTATTTGCCTTCTTGTTCTGATTTTCCAGCTTTCATATGGGGGTCACTGAACTCATCTAAAGAACAAATGCTCTGTAAGGCCACACATGTATTGTTATTGCTACTTTTTATTCATCTTTCTATTCAGGCCTCTCCTATTAATTTTTCAGCTTCTTGTTCAAATCAATGCATGGTTGCTGGGGTAATTTGTACTCTAGCAACCTGATTGCAGAATTTCTATACTGGAGAGCCGCAGAATAAAAAGCTAAATAGCTAAAATCCACAAATAATAAAAAATGAAAACCAATTGCAAACTGTATCAGAATATAGCTATCTACATTATACTAAAAGTTTATTTAAAGGTGAACGACCCATTTAATTTTATTGCACTGCAAATCATGGATTAGTGCACAAATACAACTGAAATTGTGCATGCTATGTTGCACTTGCACGTATTTTCATAAATGAGCCTTTATATGTAGGTATCCAAAAAGCATGGCTTGTAAATCTTCTCAAAACACATTTATTAAAAAATAATCATTGCTTTTACAGTTATTAATAAATGTTATTGCTATTGAAGAAAGTATTTGTCAGTTTTGGCTAGAGGTATGCTGTCTTCTGCTACATTATTTTATGGAACAAATTCCGGTGGAGTTCCTCTTTAAAGGAGAACTAAACCCATCCGAGATATAATAGCCCCCTCAACTGCCCTCAATCCGTCCCCTCTACCTCTCCCTCCCCACAAAGTGTATTACTGATATAAGCACTCCTGTTTGAAATCCCGAGTGCAAGAAGCAGAACCGTGCTTTGTTCAGGTATGATGAATTTGTGTAAAAGAAGTTGCAGTGCTGTAACATGGCTGTTTTACGTTATCATGCCGGTGCACACAGGGAATTTTTTTTCAATCAATAATCCTTTATTGTATCGACGTTTCGGTCCTCTGTCGGGACCTTTCTCAAGATAAAAACAGAAATTGCTTACAAACATTTAAACACTCACCCCCCCAGTGAACCACTCCCACACTCCGCCCCTCTCTTTCCTCAGAGTATTATGGGTAATGGAGGCAAACTTTAAAACTGTGCAGAAGAACCTAAAACATAGTAGAGAAAGGAGAGAACAAGACAATATATGTAAAAAACAGTATTGCACTCATTGCACTGCATAAAATATTCATAAATATTAAAAATGGAGAAATTCATCTAGGTTCTAAAAATGGCACAAATGAACAGTATTCATTTAGTCCGCGTGGGGACACTGTATCCAAACACTTAATCCAGTAAGTTTCTCTTTGCATCAATAAGCGATCCCAGTCTCCACCCCTTTTAGGTTTAGGCACCATATCAATCGCCATGAATCTAAAAGTAGGTAATCTATGTCCCATTGCTAGGAAGTGTTTCACTAGTGTTTCAGAATATCTGACTGACCTGATTCAAAAGCTTTTTTGATGGAAGATCTGTGATTGCCCATCCTTTCACGTATCGTAGTTTGGGCTTTGCCTACATACATCAAACCACATGGGCATAAAATCATGTATACAACGTGTGTGGATGTACATGTGATGCGTTGTCTAATCATGATATTTCTCCCTGAGTGGGGGTGATGAAAGGAAATACCTGTTATCATATTACGACAAGTAGTGCACACAGCACATTTATAACACCCTTTCTTTAATGTCCCTTGGGACCCTTTCCCAGATTGATAGCATTGAACAGGGTCAGATTTCATTAATAGATCTTTTAAATTCTTCCCCCGTCTATTAGCCCAAGTAGGTTTAGATTTAATAAATTTGGACAAGGTTTTATCGCTTTCAATTATACTCCAATGCCGGTTTACAATTCTTTTAACATCATGGGAACCTGTGTCATATTTTGTGGAGATCACAAATTTGCTCTTATTACCCTGCTGACTCTCCTGGCCCTCCACAAATGACCTTGCTTTGATGAGAGATGCATCCAATAAACTATGTTTGTAACCTCTCTCTTCAAATCTTTTGCCCATGTCTACTAGTTGTTCCTCACAGATGGCCTGGTCTGAATTGTTCCTCATTGTTCTCAAAAACTGGGAATAGGGAAGGGATTTTGTTGGTACCTGGTGGGTGAAAGCTGTTAAAATGTAACCAATTGTTACGATCTGTATCCTTCCGATATAGCTTGTAACCTAATCCGCTATCTTTTTTTAAACACCTCTACATCCAGAAAGTGAACCCTCTCTTTGTCTGCAGAAAGTGTAAAGCGGACCGGGGTATCTAACCCATTTAATTCAGTTACCATCTGATTCAAAGACTCTAGCTCTCCCTTCCAAATGACAAAGACGTCATCGATATAGCGCAAATATATTGCCAGGCTATTAACATACTTAGGAATGATGTACGTCTGTTCGTAATATGCCATGTAACAATTGGCATATGCCGTGGGCCACCGGGGCTCCCATCGACGTACCGCTTCTCTGTGAATAAAACTGGTTTTCAAACCGAAATTAATTACATGTCAAGCATAGATGTAGCAGTTCACAAAAAAATTCTACAGGGGGGCCTTTATAAGCACTAGAATTTTGTAAGGCCCACCGGCAATGACTTTACCTTGCACTCGGGGATCACTATGCATTTATTGGACAGGTTCCCTTGTGCTGTACTGCCCATTCTTAGGTTTCCTACAGTTATAGTGTTACACATACATACAACCTTATAAACCGTGACTAGTGATGTCATCAGTTATGAATGGTGAGTAGTGATGTCATTTTTGTCCCATGATTCTCTAAAACTTGTGTATTATAATAAATAAGTACCCCATGTTGTAAAACATGAGTATATTAGAAGTCCCCTTGGAGTTCCATGACCTGTATAAAAGCACTCGGCCTTCGGCCTTGTGTTTTTATATGGTCATGGAACTCCTTGGTGACTTATAATATCATCATCATCATCATTTATTTATATAGCGCTGTCAAGATACGCAGTGCTTTACTGCAGTTATAGCAAACAGGGAATAAATGGTGGATAACAGACAAGGATTACAGAGTACAATAGGGTTAGATAATATCCTTATTATTTACAATAGGGGGTACCTTATTCACTATATGATCCAAATAAATTTTTTTTATTTTCTACAAATCCTATGAGTGATGGATTATTCTGCTTGCTATTGCTGAACTACAACTTAGCACCCAATTACTTGCTGCATAGGAGTGTGCTTCCTTCTAATATGCTTATATATAATATATATGTATATCATAAGGCATTAACTCTATAGTTGCTGTAGATCTAAAATTGATGGTGCCGGCTTTAAAGTACTATAGTGGCAGTGCTGTGGGTAGAAAGTTTTATCTTTCCTCTTTTATCTATGCCACGCCATTTTTTATTTTTTTTTGCTGGCAACATATAAGCCATATAATCATCAATCATCGCACAAAGGGTTAAAACTATATTAACTTACCGTATTTGCTTAATGTTTATTTAGGGGTCTTTTTTACATGGGCTTAACCGTATATTCAGCCTATTTCTGTGTTAAAATCAGCCATGATTGGAAGATATTCAGTGCTCCTCATTTGTAGAATTTATACGCAAAACACTGTTCAGTTACAATGCCATTCCAGCTTTATGCATTGCTACATTTTTGGCAGTGCTCTCCGCAGGTAGACAATCTGCCAATGTCTCCCACACACCACCACCTGTCTTATTTATACGACTTGCTGTTTTCTGCTGCTTTGGATACAGTTATTGTCATTTAATCCTCAGTGACATATTATTATACTCTTGTTGTGTGTGTTAACCAACTAATTGAATATGCAGGTCCTGTTCCAAAACTAATTGCATTATTAATAGGCCAATAATGTGTTTGAAATATTTCAGTTTATGTAAACATCTTTTGTACTCCCTTGTTCCAGTATGCAACCTTCCTCCCTTAATTATAATAAAAGTAAACACCAAAGCTTTTCATTTTTAAATGAATGTTATTTTGAAGGGACATCGGTCCACAGACAGATGGACACACTACTGCTGTTCATGGCTCCCATATATTCTCATTAACCTATTGTATATTTACAAATTGAATGTCATAGGGAAACGCATGCACAGATTTAATAGACACCACATTTTCCAAATTAATATTCCTTATTTGTATCATTATTTCTTTTATATATGATGAATATCTTCATGTCTAACATTATTGTCCTGTACATTCTTTCTAATATGTCATAGTTCTTTAATGTTCTTAACTAATAAGCGTCAATTGTTTTATTTCTTTTTCTTTTCTCAATTGTAAAATTGATAATTGTAAAATTAATTTGCACAAATTAAATGTCTATTTATACCTGTTTCGAGCCTACAATACCAACCTATACATCCTACCAAAAATCTTACAAAAATAACTCATCTTTGGGTCAAACTTTTTATACTATTCCTATTAAAGCTGCCCTGGTTAATATCCTGAACAGGCCTGCATGGTTGACATCTGGCCCAAGGGAAAATCAAGCATAATCAGATACTGAACTACTGACTTTCCTGACAATTATTTATGTGGAGGCAAGATAGTCCACTAAAAATCATTTTTAAGCTTACCCCGTAAAACCCTGGAGTTTTTAGGTATTTAAGTTAGCTTAGACACCTTCAACTTTTATCAGTTACAAGGAGGCCAATAAAGCATACAAAAAAGATATCAGCCAAGCTAAAACTGAGATGGAATTGTGGATTGCAGTAAAGAGTAAAATGGATCTAAAATTATTATTTAAATATGTAAATAGTAAAAAATTAAGCAATAAGGGTCTGGACCCTTATCAGAGGGAGGTCAATTGGTTGATGAGAGCAAAGATTCTGAACTTTTATTTTTCATATATCTTCACAACTGAGGAACCATCTTTTAATAGACCCAATTCTCATTATGTAAGTATTGATGTATAGGTGGCTCAGGAGGACATTTAAAAGTGACTAGAACATGCAAAGGTAAACAAAGGTTCAGTAACGGATATTCATCTCAGGTTACTAAGCTAGCTTACAGTAGCTCTGTGATTGCCAATCATTTTTCTTTACTTCATTTTTCTAAATTCCTTTAGGTTTGGCATGGTGCCAAAAAATTGGCAAATCTCTAAAGTGGTGCCGTTTTCAAGAAAGGATCCCATTTCTGAAAACTATAGGCCCGTTAGTCTGACATCAGTGGAAGGAAAGCTTTTGGAAGGGGTAATAAGGCTTAAGGTACCCATCACTTATTTTTAAAACCTTTAGGCGTTGGATTGTTTGTCCATATATTGCAATATGGTCGAAGTTGAATATTTAAAGAGGCAGTACATGATAAAATTCGAAATTCGCATTTGAAATTTTTTTTAATTTAGAACCTCATTTGGAGTATTCCGTAGTCTAAGTACACAAAAATGAGCTTGTAATTTGAAATTTGAATTTTCACTTCGACCTTTGGCAAATTTCCCCCTAAGTGCAATCCACATAGCATCCCCTCCACTTTTCTTTGCCCAATTCAATCACTGCATTTATATGATTAGTTTTAGGAGGCCCATAGTAAAAGTTTTTCTAAAAATGCCATCTGAAAGACATTTATTAGTAATTTATAGTGAAGATAATAATTTCTGGGTACCAATTTCATTTTTACTCATAAATCCTAACTCAACTAAATGATCAGATCGTTCATACATTTCTTAATAAGGCGAAAAATGTTGGAGTATAGTTCCTAAATGGAATCAGTCATCTCTCCACTGACTCCCAACATGAGGGCACATTTACTAAAAGTCAAGAAACACACTTTGCTAGCAAATTAACCGGAAGAACGTTGGAGAACCTTTTTTGTTGTGTTTCACTTAATTTTTGCTCAGGTGAATTATAGCTAATCTATCAAAGTGTGAAAATTTGTTACCCTTTTCAACTACATCCTCATCCTCAATATTATGTGAGTGACATCATATCCTGTATTTCTAAAAAATCAAGCATAAGTCAAAACGCGTTTTGTCATATTTAAAGTTAGAATATGTTTATACGTTGTAACTGTTAAAAATATCTTATTTACACTTTTTAAACATTTGAAGCTCATGCCACATTTATTTTAGGGTGGGCTCATGTTTAGGACAATGGAGGATCTCTGTCTTCATTTTGCTTCCTTGGACATTTTTAATAGGAAGTGCTCATTTCCCCAACACAACTAATAAATACATACATATGACCTTTATATACTCACTGAATTTAGATTGACTTAAAGTAAGTTAGCGAAGTTTCGCTAAGAAGTAAGTAAAGCTAGAGAAAATTATGAAATTTTTGCTCCAACACGAAAGTACGCTAACGTTCTTTTGCTGAGACGTAATTGTGCATTTTGATGAATATGCATATTCGTCACGAAATAATGTCTGACGTAGTTGTGCAAAGTCTGGCGGATATTTACAAAACTACATTTTGGAGGTAAATAAATGTGCCCCCTGTGCGCATTGACCAACACTGAAGTTAGATAGCTTGTCAAAACATTTCTATATTAGATTTCTGTTGAAAAATCATAAACACAAACCCAGATTTTTATAGTTTGAAAAATAATTATTGAATCCCCTTAGTCTGTCCTAACTGAATCAGCCTGTAGCAACATTATACAAACCCATCTGCAACAACAACTGTAAACCTAACCTGCCCCATTTCCCAGTCACTCTCTGAAAATGCCCAGAGTAGTTCCCACCATCAGGGCTTTGTAGGGCATCTACTGCTACTCATGGAAGTTAGAAGTCACTCTTTACTTTAAGCCAAATTCTTGAGCCTTCTGCAGGGTTCATTGTACCCAAGTGTTTTATATTCATATGCTAATGCAGAGTATATTTTCTTTGATATAACCACACTAGGGGGCAGATTTACTTAGGGTTGAATATCGAGGGTTAATTAACCCTCGATATTCGAGTGCTGAATGTAAATCCTTCGTCTTCGAATATCGAAGGATTTAGCGATATTCCTACGATCGAACGATTGAAGGAATAATCGTTCGATCGAACAATTAGATCCTTAGAATCAAACGATTCGAAGGATTTTAATCCATCAATCGAAGGATTTTCCTTCGATCAGAAAATTGTTAGGAAGCCTATGGGGACCTTCCCCATAGGCTAACATTGGCCTCGGTAGGTTTTAGGTGGCCAACTAGGGGGTCAAAGTATTTTTTAAAGAGACAGTACTTTGACTATCGAATGGTCGAATAGTCGAACGATTTTCACTACAAAGTCGTAGTCGAAGGTCTAAGTAGCCTATTCGATGGTCGAAGTAGCCATATTAAACCATTCGAAATTTGAAGTATTTTTTCCTCTATTCCTTCACTCGAGCTAAGTAAATGGTCCCCTAGTTGTTGGCAATCCACTGCTCAGTGGGACGTCACTTGTTACTTTACTTTTAACTTTGGTAAAACACACTACAAAAACACCCATGCATAGAATGCAATTGCAGTAATAAATCTGCTGCCCAAATTATTCTGAAGCTAATTATATCTGAGCAAAGCAAATGAAGTGAAAAGAGAATTAATGGAGACTAGCTCCCTCCCATAAACTAATGAGGCATGCATCATACCGATAGCTCCTCACAATGAAAAATTAACCCACTCTGTAGTGAAAACAGTGTTTGGAGTTGTTAACAGATAACCTTTAAAACAAAAGCCCACAGAGAAAGAAAATGAACATTGGTGCATTAACACACTCAAGCTGTTTAATTTCTTGTGTGTAACAGCAGGTTGCCTGCTTTCCTATGGAGACCTGAATCCTCAGAATTTAATATTTTCTTTACCCTTTTTAGCTGTTATTTCAGCCTAAAAATGGTGACCTAGCAATGACAAACCAATCTCTGCTGCATTTTGATTTTTATTACTGGTCCTGACATAATTCACCCCATATTTGCTTTTTGCGTGTTCCCTGTCTAAAAGGTAACCTAAAAGAATATATTTCTGTTTTTAGAAGTTCTAGTAATTCTCCCCAAAGCCATACATTTGTTATTTACTCGGTATATAAAAAGAATATTATAGTCATTTGCAAGGGTATATGTAAATAAGTAAATGAAAGCAACCAAATGTATAATGAATGGATTTTTGCACCAGTTTTACTCATTTTAACAACAGTTTGGGGGGTAAAAAAAACAGATGAGGCTAGTTCATACAAGTCTGTCTAAATGCAGTTTTGTATACAAATATGATCCAACATATTGTTACACATATGTTCTAACAGCTGTTTTTCCACAAACAAAAAAAATTCCACTAGAAACAAGTGTTTTTTTGTGAGGCATTGCATATACAGCTCTTTTTTCTGCAATTGTAAGATGCAAGGGGGCGAGAGGAAACTTTCAGGGGAAATGTTCTAAAGAAGAGTATTCTGTTCCTGTAAATCTTTAAATGTAAGTTACAGAGGAGAACATTTACTTCCCAGGATAAATGAATTTTGTTGCTGGTGTAAGTGAAGCCTTTGTTTCTTTACAGATTCCTCCCTTATTAATCTTGTGTTGACGCTTACATATCTCTCTTACAAATGATGCTATAATGTATGCCCTTCTTTCAGATTTCTTACACGTTATCAGTCATCCTGTATCAGGATAGTATAAGACTTACAGAGATGCACATTTACTACATAGCAGCATATAATGCACAAGAGTCCTTATAAAATAAATCCTTATAAACAGTGCTTAGTGAAGTCATCCGTTATATCCGGCGCTTAGTGATGTCATTTCTGTCACATGACTCACTAAAACTTTTGTATTATAATAAAGTTAAGTATTAACCATATACAGTATTAAAACAATTTCAGTGGTTTTAAAGTTATTAGTAAATTTAATTGCTTCTGAAAGCAAGTATTTGTTTATCCCTTTCTATTAGCAAGTTCTGACTTTTGAAACAATGGAGCAGTTCTCCTCCAAGTCTATTAATCTGACGGCGTCTGCTACATTGTTTCAGGAATCAGAACCAAGAATGCAGAGAACAGAAACAGCCAGACAGATGTAGCAGTTGTAAATAAGCCCTCTTGCCTAAGAAAAACCTGATGGACAGTTTTATCAATCTGCCTTTTTCTTTATACAGGTGGAGAAGGCTTGGTGTATGTAACTTTTCATTTTCACTTGGATTTGATGTACTATTACTGTCCATTTGTGGTCAATGGGTCTTAAAGGAAGGCATTATGAAACACATTTGAACTAAGGGGTTATATTGGGTCTTAAGCCGGTACTTTATGTGTATTAGACTTCTACACTTTACACTATGCACATGTTGTACACGAGCCACCCGTTAGATAGCATTACTGTATGTATGTATGTATGTATGTACAAATAGCTAGTTCATTATTTGCTAATTAGTTTATTTGGTGTGAAAATGCAGGGGAGTGACCCAAATCTAATAATCCTGTAACCCCTTTTTGGCCCCCTCTCTGTGCCATAGGTTATACTGTACACCATTATCTTCTAACCAATAACAGGTCCTGAATTCCCTTTGGTACATTTATTAACCAGAGGGGAATTAACCCTCTGGATTTCTACATTCTCCTCCCCCATTAAACCATTTTGTCCCAACAATAGTTATAAACACACAAACAGCACCAAAGACATCACTCTTCTGGTAGTCTCTCCAGAGAACTACCTGGTACAATGGTTGCTAAAAGAAAACATGCAATCAAAAATGTAACTCTTCCCAGTATGAATCTCAGCAGTGCCTACAAAATGTAACCGCTTCTTGGCCACTCCCCCGTGCCATAGCTTATACATCATTACCTTCTTACCAATTTCAGGTCTTGAGCCCCCTTTGCTAAGTGAAAGGATACTGGGAATTACCTCTCATGCCAGTGCCTCCACCTAATGGGATCCGGGAATACACCTGCAGGTGGTCCATTAGGAAAAACAATAATAAAACACATAACTTTATATAAGAGTAGAAAAGTGCAAAGTAAATATTCAGTTCCCATATTACTGACCCACTGCCCTGGGGATATTTGCAGTCCCATCCAGGTGGACAAAGATAGTCTCAGGGATCTGTCCATAAGTTATTTGGATCTCCATACCTTAAGTCTACTAAATATTCAATTAAACATTCATTAAACCCAAAAGAATTGTTTTGCCTACAAAAAAGTTTATATCTTAGTTAGCATCAAGTATAAGCTACTGTTTCATTATTACAGAAAAAAAGGTTAATTTTTAAGAAATGTGAATTATTTTATTAAAATGGGACTCTATGGGATTTGGAGCTTTCTGGATAACATGTTTCTGGATAATGGATCCCATACCTGTATACAATACAGACAATAGAAAAACCCGATGGACAGTTTTACCAATCTGGGTCTTTCCTAGATGAAGAAGCCTTGGTAGTTTCATTTTTTAACTCTTAAGAAAATGACATGTGCAATAATCCCAATCAAACTCAAACTGATACAGTACCCCGGACATGAGCAATCCTTGTTAATAAACACCACTGCTAATTATACTACATAATTATTACATGATCACACATAATAAGCACAGATTATTGCAAATAATTTACCTGTAAACAACAAAGAGTCATACCTGACAAAGAAATAAGAAACAACATAATCCAAGGCCCTGGATTAGGAAAAGGGATGAGACACCCTCCTAAACACCCATGGCAAAGTCCATATACACTCCATTGTGTGTAAGAAAGTTTCATTTAGTTTCCTGCTTTCATTTTCTTACAGCACTTTTCAAAATGCTTTTACATTGCACCTTTCTGGATTTTATTATTTATCTTCCCCAAATGGCCCCCTATGATAGCGATCACATCCATCAGCTAAGGTTGTATTACATTTACTTTTTCACTGATAAATTATCAATGATGCATTGTTTTAAAAAACCTACACATGGGACAAGAAGCTTATTATAATAACTTTCCTGAATCTCATAAATCCAGAGACAGCAAATAAAAAATCCATCTGGTGAGCTGGTAATCTTTTATTTATGAACAAAATATAGTTTTCTTTCCACGTTTTAAGCCAAATCACTGCAGAGAAAACAATAGCTAGATCACTTGAAAACAAATATGTAAAATGTATTCTTTATTCCCCTATCATTTCTATTACGACAGGCCAGATTCAATGCCACACACATATCTTGTGCTTTGTCTCATAAAAACACAATTTAATTGAGCATGACCCATTGTATATAGAAGGTCCTGTATAAAAAAGAATAAGGAGTAACATTACTACTTCAATGTGCTTCAACAGTTTGCATTGGTGTTGAAATTGCCTAATTATAAAGCTTAAAAAATCTTGTTTCAGCAACTTTGAAAAAGTTTTCAAAGGGTAGTAAAATATTGATTGTTTCTTCTTTTGATGGTTTCAACCTCCTCTGTCTGATACTTTACCCCTGCCTTGATCAGGCTACAATTAACAGTTTCTTTGTGTGTTACCTTTATTAATGCCCTAACTTTTCCAAGTGCAATTATTCTGTAATGCTGGGTAAGTACATTGCATTGTGGTTAATACAATTGCTTTTTGCACCAATACTTTGTACACATCATCAGATTAGTAATTGAACCTATATGTCCTTCAGTGTACTTATGTGCCTACTACTTACCATGATGTGAGAGCATACTGTAGGACATTTATGTTCATTTACAATTGTTAGAGGCAGTGCTGGTTTCAAAACTGTGTGCATTGATTTGACTGGAATATGAATAGGAGAGGGTCTGAATAGAAGCATGATTAATAAAAAGTAGCATTAACCATACATGTGTAGCCTTACAGAGCATTTGTTTTTAGATGGGGGTCAGAGTCAGAAGAAGAAGGCAAATCATTCAAAAACTATAAGCAAAAAATAATGATGGCTAATTAAAAAGTAGCTTAGAATTGGCAATTTTATAACATACTAAGGGGTCTATTTATTAAAACTTGGTTTGTTCTGGTTGGCTTTTTGGGGCAAAAACTCGTGGAAAAAACCCTCCAATTTTATCAAGATTTATTATACCTGCAAAAAAATAATGAAAACCAATTGAAAAGTTGGCACTTATCACTGGCCATACTATAGCATAATTAACGTAAAGGTGAAAAGCTCCTTTAAGAGAATTTTTTATTTGGATAAATAGCTCACCAAATCTTGGGCCTGAAAGAGGAGTTTTTTGCTAGCAACCGGATGATGGAGTGGTATCAGCGGAGTCATTTACTTATGCCCTAAGTGCTAAAGCACTAAAAGGTGAAAAATCATGCTGATTTACCCAGCACTTGTGGACTCCGCCTTTATGTTTTGTTATATATGCCTATATGCTTTTATAGATGAATCCTAGTTAACAAAGTGTCCAGTAATTGCTAAATACATTAGCGTTCCTTAAAACTCCAGCTCATTATTTTTATTTAGCAAAAATAAAAACATTCAAGATTTTTGAGGTTTTATGATAACCTAATATCTTACTGTATATTCGCTTTGGAGAAAAGAAAATCGAATTCCACAGCATTGTAAAATGTTTCCTCTAATGGGCATTTCTATATGCTTAAGTTGGTTCTCACTCAAGCATTTTTACTTGCCTTAAAGGATATGCTGTTTCATTTTGGTTGTCAAAATATTCAGTAGAGCAATTTAAGATTGATTGTATTGTCTACAAGAGCAACACTTACAGTATATATTCTAAACCCCCCCCCCCCATTTATTTCATATGTGGCATTTGAGCTTTAATAACATTCCTAATATTGGATTTTGGGAGACCAGTGGGTAGCCTGGGAGACATCCATGAAGCTAATACAGATTTAGAATCTATATGGAATAGATTCTGGTATACTTGGGACCTGGGGTTTTCCAGATGAGGGATCTTTCTGTAATTTGCATCACTATACAATAAGGGGCAGATTTATCAAGGGTCGAATTTCGAAGTAACAACTTTGAAATTCGAATAAGAAAAATCAAAATTTATTTTAAAAAATCTAAGTTTTTAACTGTATTAGTTTGAGTCGAATTTCGAAGTAATGGGAGTTTTTTCTCCCACAACTTCGAAATTCGAATAAGAAAAACAATCAAAATTTATTTTAAAAAATCAAAGTTTAACTGTATTAGTTCGAATTGAAGTTTTAGCGCATTCAATCGAATTTGAATCAAAGTATTTGCCCACAAAACTTAAATTTTTCAAAGTCCACAAATGACTCCAAATACTGTAGATACTTGGAGGTCCCCCATAGACTAAAACAGCAATTTGGCAGGTTTTAGATGGCAAATGGTCGAAGTTGAGGTTTTAAAGGGACAGTACATGATAAATTCAGATATTCGAATAGTCTAATTTTTTTCATATTCAAATCTAATTCTGGCCTATTCGATAGTCTTAGTACACAAAAATAGCTTGAAATTCAAATTTTTTTACTTCGAATTTTCACTTCGACCCTTGATACATCTGCCCCATAATCATTTAAACATTAAATAAATCCAGTTGGATTGTTTTGCCATCAATATGGATTCATGCAGCTTAGTTGCCATCAAGTACAAGGGTGCGGTTTTATTATTATTACAGAGGAAAAGGAAATCATTTGTAGTAAAGTCTTTTTACATAAAAGTGTTAAATAGTCCTAGTTTTCATTCAGTTTGAGATTAAAACATTTCACACCATTTGGAACAAAATATTACGCATGAAAAGGGATTTAAAAAGTTGCAAAATGTGTAGTGCAGCTATGCCCCAGCTGGGTAAATGAGCAGTTATCTGGTTGCCAGGGTTCAAATTACCTTAGCAACCAGAGAGTGGTTTGATTGAGAGACTGTTATATGACTAGGAGAGATCAAGAATATAAAAGCAATTATTAGACAGTGACATTAACAATAAAACTGATAGGGTTTTTTTTTGGCTCAGAAATTAAAGTCAGAAATTAAGGCAAATAATTCAAAAACAATATAAAAAAACAAAAGAACAAATTGAACCATTGAAAAGTTGCTTAGAATTGGCCTTTCAGTAACATCCTAAAATTTAACTTAAAAGTGAACCATGCTTTAAAAATTGAAGTCACCATATGATTGATCTTCTTTTGGACCTGACTTGCTGGGGGTGGTTAGTGCCAGAAGAGCTTGGGGTGGAGGCAAGCCTCAGTAGAAGTCAGTGTTAGGAAAGATATGAAATAGTAGTGAAATATAGGGGTATAATATGGGTAGTTAGTAGAGCAGCCAGAGACTCCAACCAGGAGTTTAGAAGGGTTAGTATCCTCAAGCAATTAGGCTAAAGAATAGAAATAAGAATACTGCAGTAATTCACCATTGCTCCAGCACTGCTAGTGCTGGAGACTAGTTTCCCTATAAGTGAGTACTACCCCTGAACTGTTGTCAACACTATGCCTGTGTAACATGATCCAATGGATGAAAATGTCTGAAATGTCCATGAAGTAAACACTGATTATATCAAAAGAGATTGTATAAAATCCAGCAAAAAAATGGAACTGTGTGTTGCAAGAACAACCACGTTCTTTGTTTAGTTTCTTTCTCATGCTATATTATTATATCTGATATATTCTATATTCTTCTTGGATTGTATGTTTACTGGCAGCATAGTTCTTTAGTTGTTGTCCCATTGCCCCAGTAAGTAAGTGACAGCAGCACAGAGAACGTGCATTGAAACAGAAAGGAAGATGGGGAAACTACTGGGGCATCTTTGGAGACACAGATCTTCCCTGCTAAAGGGCTGTGGTTGCCTTGGGCTGGTAGAGAATCCCAAAACAAAAAGTACAATATGTAGATTTCTTTGCTAAGCATTATTGGTTAGAAATGCCATATTTTATATATTTAATTTATTGCACCAATCTAAAGGTTCAAAACATATTAGCTGATACTACAGACCTAATTTATTGATTAAGTTACTATGCTAATTGTACCCATTTCAAAGCTGCCATATACTAGTAATCAGTATTTTTTATTAAGGAGCCTTACTTATAGATATAATTACTTGGTAAGGGCAGCACTCCGCCTTTGCAGCACCTCGGGTGCACGGTAATGTATAGTATAAGCAAAAAGAAGAACAGCAACACCGAGATCTCTTGTGATATAATCAAATCTGTATTGTGAAATCACATGCAAGCCGACGTGACGTTTCGGTCCACACAGGGACCTTTATCAAGTCCCTGTGTGGACCGAAAGGGTGCCTGAACACGGCTCACGAAAGGGTTGTTGAAAATCTGGACACTTTCCTGTGTGATCACTTGTAAATACAGTCACTTTCAGGCTTGTCTTGACACAAATTTTCACTTTGTCTTTGTGTACATTTGTCCATCCAGTGGGACCATTGCATAAAAGAAAATAAATGAAATAAAACCCCGGACTCTCTAAGCACTCTACTAAGCATACAGATTTTTAAATCACTCTGGACAGCTTGTCCATTTACCAACAGATCAAAAGAACAATCAAGTGTAACACAGTCAGAATAATCACTTTGTTTTGTTCAGTTTAGAACTTCTCGGTGCAATACAGCTTCCTGACATAATGGAAAGCAATGAATTAGTGACTAGCTCACATTTTCCTTCATACAAAATTAATTTCCCTAAAACTCTTCAACAGAGCTGCAGCAAAACCTGGACTGGCCAAAGATCAGAATACTTGTCCCTATTTTACAGAGCCTATGCCTAATAATACATGTAACCATGTTTCTTGCTGGACAGGTTGAATATTGCACAACAAAGCTTAACCTAGGGATACCTAGGAACACCACACTTTATATGATGTGTATACAGTATGTACAGATGAAGAACCAGCCATTACATAAGGTACGAATCCTCAACATTTTGTACCCATGAGCCACATTCAAATTTCAAAATAGTTGGAGAGCAACACAATCATGAAAAAATCCCTGGGGATGCCAAATAAGTGCTGTGATTAGCTATTTGGTAGCCCCTATGTTGACTGGAAGCCTAAATGAGGCTCTATTTGCCAGTAAACCTTGTTTTTATGCAAACAAAAGGTGCCTTCAAGCCAGGAATACAAAAATGAGTACCTACTAAAGCCACTGGGAGCAACATCCAAGGGGTTGGTGAGCAATATGTTGCTTGTGAAGCACTGGTTGGGGATCACTGCCATAAGGTGTCTGGTTACAACTAGTTGCAATATCACACTGAAATGCCTTTAGTTAACAAAAGCTGCAATCAAAAGGTCACCACTATATGCAGTGTCAAACTAGTCCACTGGGATACCAGGAAAACTCCCGGTGGGCCCAGGTGTCAGTGGGCCCTCATGCTGCTAAACATTTGGCTTATTCCATGACCATTCCCTATTTCTATGAGAAGGCTAAATAGATGGAATAATACATTAAAGTATGTAGAGAAAATAGACTAGGAGAATAGAGGTTGAGTAAGGAGAGGAAGAATAATAGTACTGAGAGTGGGACCCTGATCTAAGGTTTTTTGGTGCGTTCTTGGTCTCAACATACATTTTTAGGGCCAGAATCGCTATGAACATGTTTAGTTGGAATACCTTTGATCTTCCGCAGATAAAAAGGTATTTTGCTTTTAGAACTCTGGCTGGTAGTGTTACATGTTAAAATATATCAGAGCTTGTGTGTTATGGTGGTTCAATGAGTAATTTAAGTATTGTAGTGTTAGTAAACACTGATTTTTGATGTCTCCCGGGTCAGTTTGTGGTTCCTTGCCCCTCCTCCCCGTATGTGTGTGCACATGCGCAGATTCCCATAGAAGCACTAGGAATTTGGCACACAGGAGATTTAGAGCTGTCAAATCTCTTGCAGGTCCCTAGTGCTTCAAGAAAATTTAGGATGCAGCTTTGGCAGTATACTGTCCCTAAAATCTTGCCACCATAGGACCAAGTCTTTTTAAAAAAAAAGCTGGGCATGAGTGTTAGAGAGGTTGTAAGCTTTATTTACATAGGCTGGCGTGGCATTGATTGCATATTCCAAAAACAAACACCCTCCAGCTTATTCTTCTGAAACCTTGTATTGTTTCTTGCCATTTACCCCTGCCATTCTTGGACTCTCTCCCCACCTCCAGCATTTTTTAGAGGATATCTGATCTCTTTTTCTATTGAATCCTGTTTTTGGACACCTGCTTAGGGAGTCCTCTGTTTTGCATTTACTATATGTACGCAAACCCATAAAAGATCCATTTTTTTCATAACTTAGGGACACATTCAATGTAGGAACCCTGTAGGGTTTCCTTTGGTACTTAAATCCTTGTCCTTTCAATATACAGTACATACTTGAGAAATTCTGCTAATAGCAGTATAATAATTTATTTGATTTTTACATATTTTGCTGACGTTTTGCTGACTATCCCTTTCATTTACAATATGAAGTCAGAAATTTTGAGCAAAGTTTTTGTATATGCCTCTGAGAAGGATGGAAATAAATCTAGGTTGACAGAAGTGTCATGTGTGATTTTTAAATGCAAAAATAACAGGAAAGTCTATGTTGGGAATCTAAAAACTGTCACATTGGGTTCTGATAATGAACCTGCTGCTGAAGCTGCTCCGAAAGTCCCATACTCAGCAATGCCAAATATTCTCTCTAGTACAAATTTAACTAGGCATAACATTCATTCATATACGTGATATCTATATATATATATATATATATATATATATATATATATATATATATATATATATATATATATATATATATATATATATATATATATATATATATGAGCTAGAATTTCACAGAATGGAACCAGCACAGGATATATATATATAAATATATAAATATATAAATAAATTTAGGCATAGTGCACACGGATAACCAAAAAACAATGCCTGTGTGCTGGTTATAAATATCAATAGTAATGAACATAAACCGCACCAACAGGTCTTTATGCAAAAATAAAAAAACTTTTATTGATCAACGTTTCGGCTCGACTGCTGGAGCCGTCTTCAGGTCCTGAAATGTTATTTATTCGGCCCCAAGAAGTCAAAATTACCATTGGGACAAGGATTAGGGTGCATCAGGTGTACCGCCAGGGAAATGGCATAGAAGGGGCAGGAATTGGATTAAATGCATAACTTGGTGAGTCAAGGGGGCATCATTTTTGGGGAACACACTTGTACAGAAAACCTTGAGCTGCATCTATGGCTGGGGGTCGCTCTGGCAATAGGAGCACTGCATGCAATTCCTAAGATGAGACAACCAAGCAGCTTCAAGAGCAACTATGTGAAAGTGCAATTGCCTTTTGACACAAATACCTTTAATGAATGGGATTTTTCACACAACTTGAGCAATGCCACTGCACTCCACATTAGAGCCCTATCTGATGTAAAAAGGTGTAAATAGCACATTGATAAATATAAGAATTTATAATAATATAATAATAATAAAGTGTTGCAATCTCACTAGGTTTTACCCTACCACAGACACAAAACCATATATAGATTTCTCTGGGCCTTAGATTGGCTGTTTTCTTGTAAAAGTTTCTTCTTCTTCTGTATTTGGTCCATCTTCATCTAAGCTTTGCTCATGGTCAGAGAACTACATTGTTTTCCTATACATTAGCAATTCTCAAACAAGTGGCTTAGCTACCTCTTCTTGATATATAATGACTATTAATTAACAAATGCTCATTGATGATACATGTTGCTCTGTATGCTAATCCAATTTTCATGAAATCATTACACCAAATTAAAAGTGTAAAATGTAGTTTTGGATATATTGGGGGTGATGAATTGGGGTTTAAATAGAAAGATGGAGAGGTTATGACTTTTGACATCCTTGGAGCAAGATGAGCAATCACACTTTTCCAGGGTGTCCAACACTGAACAGCATACACTGGCTTTTTTCTAGTCAGCTGCTGATGATATAACTAACAGTTGCTATAGTGACTTAATTTTGGCAATTCATTGGTCTAGATCCTGCAAAACACTGCATAACAACAAGAAAATATGAAAAGCATCAGCTGAAACAGATATTTTAATTTCCTTTGCCGAAGGCATGTTTGAAAACTGCTATATCCTCCACAGGGATAACGGCTTTTCTAAGTAACACTGGCTAAGTGAAACAGCATTTGGAATTTTGCATCCTCTGGGTTGAAAGGGAACAGATGCTCAGACCCTATAACCTTAATCAGGTTCAACTCTGGAAGTGTCTAGCCAAACAAAACAGTACATTAAATACTCCTAAATGAATGTAAATGTACAAACAATAATTCATGTTTTTCTTTACCAATATAAGGAGTGGTCGACTCAGGCCTCTTGCACCCTCAGTTCAAGCCAATGTACCTCTTCCTGCACCTAAGGTATATCAACTAAGGTTACTACCTGTTATCCTTGTCATCCCAGGTATATACCCTCCTACTGCAAAGGAGCAAAACCCAACTGGCAGCCCTCTGGTGTGGCCCCCAAACATGAAAGTCTGCCTGTTATATCTACTTACCATCTGTAAACTTTAAACTGTATCACTACAGAGATTAACTGGTCCCTGCATTGTTTAAACCTTAAATTCAGACTATAATCCCTTGTATTGTTCACACATGTAACCCCAGATGCATTGTTCCACGTGTAAAACCTCTATTGTTCACACCCCTAAAGCCCTGTACTGTTAAGACCCCTTTGTCTGCACCAAAACGTTGAACTAGACCTCACAACACTTGAGGTGTTTCAGATAGGGATGCATGCATCCAGGATTCAGCAGGATTCGGATTCGTCCGAATCCTTCTGCCCGGCCGAACGGAATCTGCAAATTAGGGGTGGGGAGGGAAATCACATGACTTTTTGTCACAAAACAAGGAAGTAAAAACATTTTCCCCTTCTCACCCCTAATTTGCACCCCTAATTTGCATATGCAAAATAGGATTCAGTTTCGGTTCTGTATTTGGCCGAATCTTTAACAAAGGATTCAGGGGTTCGGCCGAATCCAAAATAGTGGATTCGGTGCATCCTTGTGCCATTGGAATTTTTTCTACTAAAGTTAGCTGTTGGGAGGCGGCCGGGCCTCCACCTGTGTGCAACAGGCATCTCTTTTTCACCCAGTGTGTAGGGTGTGTGGGGGCCTAAATCATTTGTAACTGTTCACACCTGAGACCCAGACTGAAACTACCCACATAGTTCACCTGTTCACACTTCATACAAACTGGTGAAGGGGCACCAGCACTGTGTCACTGTATGTAGTACATCTTTGAGTGCTCCTTAGGTTTCCCCACCTCCTGCTCTGTTCTGCCTTCCCTATGCTCCCCGTGTATGCTATACTCTGCCTGCCCTATTATCCCTGTGTGTGCCAAACTCTGCCTGTTCTATACTCCCTGTCTGTGCCATTCTCTGCCTTTCCTATGCTCCTTGTGTGTGCCATACTCTGCCTGCCCTATGCTCCCTGTGTGTTCCATACTTAGCCTCTCCTATGCTCCCTGTGTGTGCCATACTGTGCCTGTCCTATGCTCCCTGTTGTACCATACTGTGCCTGCCCTATGCTCCCTGTGTGTGCCATATTCTGCCTGCCCTATGCTCCTTGTGTGTGCTATACTCCGCCTGTCCTAGGTTCTCTGTGTGTGCCATACTCTGCCTGCCCTATGCTCCCTGTGTGTACCATACTCTGCCTGCCCTATGCTCCCTGTGTGTACCATACTCTGCCTGCCCTATGCTCCCTATGTGTGCCATACTCTGTCTACCTGTGTATGCCATACTCTGTCTGCCCTATGCTCCTTGTGTGTGCCATACACTGCCTGTGTGCCCTGTTCTGCCTGTGGAACAAATGTCTGGATTTGTTCTGGGGGTTTGTTAGCATTTGAAAATTGTTAGGGGCCCCTAAGGTGTGTAATCATGTGCTGGGGGAAGTGGTCAACGCTGGCTTCCATTATCTGCCCTCCACCATGTAGGCCAGAAAAATTCCAGCCCCCGTTACCAGAGAAGTTGGACAGCACTGGTCTAAGGTCATTAGATAAGTAAAGTGGTTAGTTTGGAGTAAATCTGAAGATGAGGTGTTCATTATAGGCTGGATAATTATTACTGAGATCTTTTTAAGTGAGAATGAGGAGCTTCAATTCAAATGTGAGAATGTATTGGTGCAGAGATGTGAAGCAATGAAGGTTTTACGAGTGAGGTTGCAGAATTATTTTAGATGTATTGTAGAGAAGATAAATGAGTGAGTGGTAAGTCAATAAGAAGGAGGTTGCAATAGTCTAGTTGGGAGATGACTGAGTGAATATGACAACAAGACAAGTAAACAAATGTGACACCATGACAACCTAGCTACAGTATGATCCATGGAAAATAGTTTTTTAAGATAATAAAACAAGCAAAAACAGGCAGAGCCTATAAGGGAATATCTTAGGGTTGTTATTCCTGGAGAATAGAGAAAATTGTTTGACATTTGAAAAAGAGTATGTTGTGGTCCAAAACATGTTAGGTGTCATGTATGACTGTAACTGCATAGTGAAGCATGCAATTGATGGGTGCAAGTTGGCATTTTTTTTAACCAACAATGCAGCATTTTTCCCTCGATAACAGTGGAACTGAAGTCACAAATTGGCAATTGGTCAGATGCTTTTGTGGCAAATAAATAAAGGGGTGGTTCACCTTCAAGTTAACTTTTAGTATGTTATATACAGTAATTACTAATTCTGAGCAACTTTTCAATTGGTTTTCCTTATTTATTATTTAGTTTTTCAATTAATGCCTTCTTCTTCTTCTGACTCTCTCCACTTTTCAAACAGGGGTGACTGACCCCATTTAAGTAACACATGCTCTGTAAGGCTACGGATATATTGTTATTGCTACTTTTTATTACTCATCTTTCTATTCAGGCCCTCTCCTATTCATATTCCAGTCTCTCATTTAAATCAATGTATAGTTAAGTTAATTTGGACCCAAACAACCAGATTGCTGAAATTGCAAACTGCTGAATAAAAAGCTAAATAACTCCAAAACCAGAAATAATAAAAAATTAAAACCAATGCAAACTTTTGGGATATACTTTCTACATCATACTAAAAGTTAATTCAATCTGTGTTGGGATGTCATCATTTTAGGCACAAGGACTGCCCTGCATGTGATTCATAAAAGGCAGACACAGTAGTGCTTAACACAATTATACGGAAGTTCAAGCAGCCACTTTGGATGCAAGTACCTTTAATGAATGGCATTTTTTCACACATATTTTTTTTGTATAGGGTCTGTTATTCAGAAACCTGTTATCCAAACAGCTCCAAATTACAGAAAGGCTGTCGCCCATAGATTCAATTATAACTAAATCATTCAAAATTGTAAAATGATTTCCTTTTTCTTTGTAATAATACAAAAGTCCCTTGTACTTGATCCAAACTAAGATATAATAAATATGTATTGGAGGTAAAACCATACTATTGGGTTGATTCAATGTTTAAATTATTTTGTAGAAGACTTACGGAGTTCGTTAACAAAGGTTGAGTTGTGTTTTTCCCCCAAAAAAATCGTTTTTTGAGGGTAGTTTCAGTAAAAACTCAAATTTTTGGAGATAATTTTCTGGATTTATTATGCACCGAATACTCCAGCTAAACCTGTCAAGGTCATGTAGAAGTCACTGGCAGAGGTCCCTTGAACCATTTGAAAATGTTTTTAAAGTCATGATTTTTGGGGTTTTTTTGGTGGTTTGTGCTCAAAAACTTCAACAAAATCAATTTGAGCTATTTGAGTCCACCCCCCCCCCATTCCTTCAAGTTTTTTACATTTGGGTTTGTTCATAAATAAGCAAACATTCGAGTTGTGAGTTTATTTGAGGTAGAAAAAAACCTCACAAACTCGACCTTTGATAAATAACCCCCTTAATGTATGGAGATCCCAATTACAGAAAGACCCCCTTATCCAGAAAACCGCAAGTCCCAAACATTCTGGATAATAGATACTATACCTGTACATGAAATTCTAGTTTCTTACATGAATTATATTAGAAAATATCTGTATTTAAATATATCCATTTATCATTCGTTTTGTGCTCACCCTTTAGCCAGTGCCTGAGATTGTTCTCCACAGAGATGACAGGACTGGATAACTTGATGTAGTAAATACTTTTCCTGCATGACAAGTCTCCTATTTGCTGTTTACCTAATCATATCCCTTCTTGCTGCTTGTCATTCTGCTTGCTTGCTGCTTGTCATGATTCAACCATCATTGTTGTGGTAGCTAATTATTGCCTTGATCCCTGCTGGGATATTCAGCTTCCTTTTAGTTTTATCTAAGTCTGTCAGATCTGGTTATTACCTGTTGCAGCCTATAGCCATCTTACCAAAACTGATGGAGTCTGAAACTACAAGAATAACTAGGCATTTCTTTTGCAATGCTACATGTATTCATTTTTACCAATGAGTCCGATAAGTTTTAAGAAGAAAATAGATTTATTTAGATGTATTTTTATTCGGATTTGTTCTGCGTTTTTATTTGTTTGTCCTTTCTATATTCTGGTCTTTTTATAAATAAGTAGACATTCGTGCTTTTTTAAAATGTTAGTTTAGTTGTGGTTGAAAAAATTGTAAAACTACACAAATTAAAATTTTGATAAAAAGGCCTCCTTGCAGATAATTTTTTAACTACATAGAGGAAGCCCTAATATTCTCCTGAGCACATCTGCAGAATACATTAGAATTTTTGTGTGATGAAATGGAACAGGGATTGCAGAGCAATGAAAGATACAGAATATATAGCATATAGGTTTTGCACCAGGAGGTTTTTAAATATATTTTTTATTTGGGCTACAGTAGAACCATAAACCAAACATAGAAAACTGCATAATGTAACAATGTAGGTAGGTGGCAAGGAATCAATCATTTCATGTGAATTTAAGATGAACATACTCATTAATTGTGAAACAAGCAATCCTCAGCCTTAGTGTGGCTTTTTGGTTACACAACTGATCATTTTAATTTTTTTTAGTGGCAGTTTTATGCACTGAATTCATCATGCCCTACCAGTGATTTTGTATCAAGTGGAAAAACTTAATAAAAAAGGTTGTATTTAAAAGGACAGGTCAATTTTCTTTTTCATAGAGGACGTCAGTACATTTTCGTTAGTTTTCTAGAAACCCAACTAAACTATTGTGTCTCTAGGTGCTATTTCTGTTATTGGTTCTGGGTTTTGGAATTGTGTGATTGCGATTTACTGTTGCCTGTAATGATTATATTTCTGGCCTAATGGTGAGACATATGGGTGCTTTTTCTGGTACAGTTCTGGGATTTGGAATTCTGTCATTGTGATCTACTGTTGCCTCTAATGCTTGTATTTCTGCCATAATGGTGAGCCATATTCAGTGAGGTAGGTTTCCAGAATTGACTCAGAAATACCTCTCAGTCACCTTAGTATACCTCTCGGTCATCTTATTACATATGCTAGGTCATTATGATGCTGATTTATATGTGTAGTAGAGTCATTTGGTCCCTGGGCCAACAATGAGATAGCATGAAGCCCAGACAGACATGTGAGGGGACTGCATCTATGGCCCAAGTAGTTCATCACCCAACAGGATTTTCCAATCTGTCCTATAGATATCTAAATAATTACCAAACCCAAAGACATTTCTCTGTTCTTGTCCTGAGTGTATCCTCTTTTTTTGTTGCTGTCAACCATTGCCATTCCATTGTCCTCCTTCTCTTACCAAGTAAAGAAGCTGCTCCTCTACTGTTAAAATCTTTTTTATTATTATTCATTATATGACTGACATCCAGTCATAAATGTCACGATCGCCGCCCAGAGCAGTTCCAGGAGCTCCGGGCGGCGCGTCCTCCCCTGCCGGCGTCGCTCCCAAAATGGCGGCGCCCATGGCCGCCACGTGGGTAGCGGCGCTGGCGCGATGACGTCAGCGCACCAACGGCGCAAGGACGCCTATGACGTTACTATGGCGCCAAATTCAAATATAAAAACGCTACCAAGACGCCAGAATGGCACCCAAGTATAGGAAACATTTCCTGAGTATATCCTGGGTTCCCTGTGAGCTGCTATTGCTGAAATCTTGTTCCTGATTATTATCCTGACCCTTTGCCTGGACTTTGGACTTTGCTGTTATCTGCCTGCCCGTGAACTCTTGCCTGGATTCTGACTACTCCTTTGATTAACCCTTTGGAAACACCACGACCTTGCTCCCTCAAGAGGGCTTCCTCCTCGATCCTGACTACCTCCCTGGAGGGAGCTCCCGGCTCCCTGACAATAAATGGGACAATGTTTCTACCATTGGCTGAACCTGTTGTCCTCATTTATGTAACAGCATTCACAACTCATAGGAACACTACTTACCAGGGCTCTCCCAGTCCTTCCCAAGCTGCTGTAAATCCTCCCATGGCGGTCATCTCGTCTACCACTGGTTTCTCGTCTGGTGAGCCTCGTATTCCGCCTCCTCCTCGCTTCAGTGGGGACCCACAGGCCTGCAGAGGTTTCGCTACACAGTGCCAGATCCAGTTCGAGTTTCAACCCTCGCACTTCCCCAATGAATGTTCCAAGGTGGGCTATGTGATGTCTCGTTTGGTGGGCAAACCGCTTGAGTGGGCAACATCTCTTTGGGAGAAGAATTCTCCACTGACTTTTGATGCCAAGGCTTTTCTTCAAGCATTTCGTACTGTGTTTGATGCCCCGGGTCGGGTCACTAATGCCCCGTCTCGTCTTCTGCAACTCTGGCAGGGAAACTGCAGTGTCAGTGACTATGCTATTGACTTTAGAACTTTGATGGCTGAGACTTCCTGGAATGACGATGCCTATAAGGCCGTATTCTATCAAGGTCTCTCTATTCGCATTAAAGATCTTGTCTCCAGGGAGTTCCCTGACCTGTTGGAAGATCTGATTGCACTATCCATTAAGGTGGACACTCGTCTCAGAGAGCATCAAGTAGAGAAGGAGCGTTGTAAAAGATTTCAACCCTTGTTGGCATCCCGCTTCCAAAGACCTCTCTTGCATACTCCAGCTACTCAAGCTTCTACTTCTCCTCCGGAGGAACCGATGCAAGTTGGAAGGGCTCGTCTCTCTGAACAAGAAAGGCTCCGTAGACGGATGGCTGGCCTATGTCTGTATTGTGGCGGACAGTCTCATTTTGCGAACTCTTGTCCGGTGAAGCCCATGAGTTCTGTTCCCCGAGGTATATCTAGGGTTACTCATGTAGGGGGCACTACTCCGAAGTCTCACGAGAACACTCCCAGGTTTCTCCTTCCTTTAGAGATTCGTCTAGCCACTAAGACCATTGTCGGTTCAGCTTTCATTGACTCTGGAGCTGCTGGGAACTTCATGGACGCTCTTTTTGCCAAATACATGGAAGTTCCCTTATTCCCATTGTCTACTCCTCTTCGTGTCACTGCCATTGACGACAGACCCCTGGAGGCTGAATTTATCTCTATGACGACTGTGGAATTGTCTGTGCAGGTTGGGACGCTGCATAAAGAAAGACTATCGTTCCTAATTATTTACTGCCCATCCGTTCCAGTTCTTTTGGGTCTCCCTTGGCTGCGCCTGCATAATCCCACCATTGATTGGTCCGCAGGACAGATTTCCCGTTGGAGCCCATTTTGCCAGCAGCACTGTCTTCCTGCTGAACCCCTCCAGAGGGTGAATATCTCTATGTCTGATCTGAAGACTCTACCCTCCTTTTACAGGGAATTCTCTGATGTATTCTGTAAGAAGTCTGCAGAATTCCTTCCTCCACATCGACAATACGATTTTCCTGTCGATCTTCTGCCTCG
The DNA here is from genome assembly GCA_038501925.1 of Xenopus petersii. Classification (NCBI taxonomy): domain Eukaryota; kingdom Metazoa; phylum Chordata; class Amphibia; order Anura; family Pipidae; genus Xenopus; species Xenopus petersii. The sequence continues at coordinate 73,292,421 of CM076680.1, read as the reverse complement.
AACCATGCCCCCTAGAGGTCGTACTTATCCTCTCTCTCCAGCAGAGACCACTGCCATGAAGCAATATATCCAAGAGAATCTCCAGCGGGGGTTAATTCGCCCTTCTACTTCTCCCGTCGGGGCTGGATTCTTCTTCGTGGAGAAGAAGGATGGAGGCCTACGTCCTTGTATTGACTACCAGGTCTTAATAAAATCACAGTTAAGAACCAGTATCCCTTGCCTCTGATTGCTGAACTCTTTGACCAACTGAAGGGGGCTAAAATCTTCACTAAGTTGGATCTCCGTGGGGCATATAACCTTATCCGCATCCGGGAAGGTGACGAATGGAAGACAGCATTCAACACTCGTGATTGGCACTATGAGTACCTCGTAATGCCCTTTGGTCACTGCAATGCCCCCACTGTCTTTCAAGAATTCGTGAACGACATTTTCCGGGATCTCTTGGGAAAGTTTTTGGTCATGTACCTAGATGACATCCTGATTTTCTCCAAGGACCTTGCAAGCCATCGCTCCCAGGTGAAGGAAGTACTCTCTCGTTTGAGGAAGAACTCTCTCTTTGCCAAACTGGAGAAATGTGTGTTTGAAGTGTCCAAGATACCTTTTCTGAGCTATATCATCTCCCCAGAGGGTTTCGAGATGGATCCTGTGAAAGTGTCTGCAATACAAGAGTGGCCCTTACCACTGAGCACTAAGGCAATCCAGAGATTCATTGGTTTTGCCAATTACTATCGGCAATTCATTAAGGGATTCTCTTCTCGTATTGCTCCTATCCTTGCCTTCATCCGAAAAGGGGTAAACCCAGCTCATGGCCCCCGCCTGCTATAGAAGCTTTTCAATCCTTGAAGGATGCCTTCACTTCTGCTTCTGTTCTCGGCCATCCTGATCCGAAGTTACCTTTCTTCATCGAGGTGGATGCTTCTGAAGTTGGAGCTGGAGCTATCCTTTCCCAAAGGCACCCCTCTGATGGAAAGCTGCACCCATGTGCGTATTTCTCTAAGAAGTTCTCTCCTGCAGAACAAAATTATGATGTAGGAAATCGAGAACTCCTGGCGGTTAAGCTTGCCTTAGAAGAGTGGCGTCACCTCCTTGAAGGTTCCTTGATCCCAGTCACGATCTACACAGATCATAAGAATCTTGAGTTTATTCAATCTCTCAAGAGGCTGAATCCCAGACAAGCAATGTGGGCTCTCTTCTTCTCTCGATTTAACTTTGTCTTGACTTTTCGCCCTGGCTCCAAGAATCGGAAAGCCGATGCTCTGTCTCGAAGTTTCACTCCGGTGGACCATACTCCTGAAAGACAAGAGCCTATTATTCCTCCTGTCAAGATCATCGCTTCCTTGTACCCTCAATTCGCTGATCAAATTCTGGCTGGTCAATCTTCAGCTCCTCCTGATCCCCCCCATTGGGATGGCGTTTGTTCCCTCCGAGCTACGTCTGCCCATTCTTCAACAGACCCACTGTTCCAAGCAAGCAGGACATCCTGGTTCTGAAAAGACTCTTGAACTCCTTCGACGTTTAGTCTGGTGGCCGACTATCCGAAAAGATGTCAAAGACTTTGTTGCTGCTTGTACCGTTTGTGCCACAGCCAAGCCTAGCCATTCCGGCCCCAGTGGGTTTTTAACCTTTGCCTATTCCCTCTCGTCCATGGACTCATTTAGCAATGGACTTCATAGTTGAGCTTCCTCCCTCTTGTGGGAACACAGTCATCTGGGTTGTGATTGACCGCTTTAGCAAAATGGCCCATTTCATTCCCCTGAGGAAGTTTCCTCTGCTGTAGAGTTGTCTCATCTCTTCATCCAGTATGTTTTCCGCTTGCATGGTTTTCCTGTGGAAGTTGTCTCCGACAGAGGTTCTCAGTTTGCAGCTAAGTTTTGGCGTTCCCTGTGCAAAGATCTGGGTATTACTCTCCAGTTCTCCTCCGCTTATCATCCCCAGACAAATGGAGCGGCTGAACGAGTAAAGCAAGCTTTGGAACAGTTCTTGAGGAACCACGTCTCCCTTTGTCATCTTGACAAAGGGAGACGTGGTTCCTCATGCCACGTGGTTCCTCATGCCACGCTTCCACTGGAAGGTCTCCGTTCATATGGTCAGCATCCTCAAGCCTTCTCCCAGGACTTTGTGTTGTCTGACGTCCCGGCTGCTGATGACCATGCAGCCCACATGTCTGCTATTTGGGCTGCAACCAAGTCGAACTTGGAGAAGAGCGCTCTGGTTCACAAGACGTTTGCAGATCGTAGACCCTCTCCTCCCTACAAGGCTGGTGATAAAGTCTGGTTGTCTTCCAGGAACATTTGGTTGAAGGTGCCATCTCCTAAGTTGGGTCCGAAGTTTGTGGGTCCATTCTCCATCTCGGAGGTGATCAATCCTGTGGCTGTCAGACTTCAGCTTCCCCCTGAGATGCGAATTCCCAACGTGTTTCATGTCTCTTTGGTGAAACCCGCTACCTCCAACCGCTTTTCTGTGAACCAGTCTCCCCCTCCTACTATCTCTGTGGATGGTCAACAAGAATATGAGGTGGAAAAGATCCTTGACTCCAGAATCTCCAGGGGCTCTCTTCAGTACCTCATCAAGCGGAAGGGCTTTGGCCCTGAAGAATGCTCCTGGGAAGGACACTCATGTTCATGCTCCTCGTCTTGTGAGGGATTTCCACTCCAAATTTCCCCAGAAGCCAAGTCCTGGTGGTCCAGAGGCCCCCCATGAGGGGGGGGTACTGTCACAAACGCTGCCCGGAGCAGTTCCAGGAGCTCCGGGCAGCGCGTCCTCCCCTGCCGGCGTCGCTCCCAAAATGGCGGCACCCATGGCCGCCACGTGGGTAGCGGCGCTGGCGCGATGACGTCAGCGCGCCGTCGTTGTCGCAAGGACACCAATGACGTCACTATGGCTCCTGAATGGCGCCCAAGTATAGGAAACATTTCCTGAGTGTATCCTGGGTTCCCTGTGAGCTGCTATTGCTGAAATCTTGTTCCTGATTATTATCCTGACCCTTTGCCTGGACTTTGGACTTTGCTGTTATCTGCCTGCCCATGAACTCTTGCCTGGATTTTGACTACTCCTTTGATTAACCCTTTGGAAACACCACGACCTTGCTCCCTCAAGAGGGCTTCCTCCTCGATCCTGACTACCTCCCTGGAGGGAGCTCCCGGCTCCCTGACAATAAATGGGACAATGTTTCTACCATTGGCTGAACCTGTTGTCCTCATTTATGTAACAGCATTCACAACTCATAGGAACACTACTTACCAGGGCTCTCCCAGTCCTGACCAGCCACATGACTCCACTCAGTGCACACTTAAAGGATCCTCCGTTGTGTCCTAAAACACCTAGCAGTAAAATATTATCAAAAGCAGTATTTCAAGTAAAAAATACAGCATAAGGATATAAACAGTCACCTGGTGCGTTTCAAGCTTCCATTTTTGATCTTCACTTGATGAGTTACTGCTGTGCATAAAGTGTTAAAAAAGTACAAAACCCAAGATGCACGCAAGTCTTTAGACTTGCACTCAGGAGAGGACAGCTATGGAAGTCGAAAAAGGAATAATAAGGCTGACTATTAGTTACAAAAGTGATCTATTAATTACAAAATCAGTGATCCGTGAAAAAAGTGGCTAATATTATTTATATCTTGTAAGATTCTCACTGTGATGTACTAACCAAATAAAAGGTTATACGGCAAATTACAGGAACTATGTTTATATGACCTAAAAAATCAAAATGGTATAGTAGCACCAATGGAGAGTTTGATTGATAGACAGACAGACAGATACGATTTGTGCAGCCAACTGTATAGGAGCCCTAATTAAGAAAGAATTCTTACAGGTTGCTGTTAGTTTTTACATCCCAGTAACAAAAGCTGTTGGGGTTTTCTACATATAAAACAAAACAGCGACAATATAAAAATGACTTTAATTTTCATCTTTCTTGTTCTGCTCATATTATGCTTGCTGAAGATATAATAGAAATGCTTACACTGGAAAATAACAATATAGCTGCACCACCAAAGTACACATTATTCCCTCAAGCTTTAGGAAATGTTGAACCCAGATGCCTTAGACAGATATTGTTCAGCAGAGAACATGTAAAGTATGTGGTTATAGCTGGAAGGGTGTTGCAGTGAGAAGGTAATGCCTTAGCTTGACATTTAACAGTAATTGAAAATGTCTGTCTTGCTCTCTATCTCTATAAGACAGGTAAAATGGTTTATATCTTCTGGACTTGCCCTTCCATTTCAGATGATTTGTATCGCAAGGTTCCTTAAATACTTGCTTCTGTACTGTAATGAGATATAACATTGTAACAAAAAACAAAAATTAGCCTTCATCCGAAGCATGATATTTAAAATGAATAAGGAAGGATGAACCAGCTAAGGTTTCTCCTTAACCTTTTTTACAGCTGGAGTTAAGGACACAATACATTCCAATCTTTTATGTTTGTAATTCCATTCAGTATTATGTTTTTAGGACTCATCAAAGGTTACAAATGTATATTAAGTAATGGATTTTTGCCTTATGCCATATGATATATATATATATATATATATATATATATATATATGAGCACAACTTTCCCTTGTTTGTTACAATTTTTTAATTAGCCTTAATTTTTTTTTTTTTTTTTTAATAGTTTTTGAATTATTTTCCTTCTTCTTCTGACTCTTTGAAAAGGAGGTCACGGACGAAAAATAAATGCTCTGTAAGGCTACAAATGTATTGTTATTGCTATTTTTATTACTCATATTTCTGTTCGGGACATTTCCTATTCATATTCCAGTCTCTTATTCAAATCAATGCATGGTTGCTAGGGTAATTTGGATCCTAGCAACCAGATTGCTGAAATTGCAAACTAACTGGAGAGCTGCGGAATAATAAGAAAAATAACTCAAGAATAACAAATCACTCTCTACATCATACTAAACATTAGGGTTGAACAACCCCTTTAAGGATAAATGCCCCTATGTCCTGCCTGTATGATACAAATCTCTGAATTACATGAAGGCCGACTCCATTTTATCCAAATGATTCAAATTGATTTTGATGGTTTCCTTTTTCTCAGTAGAACTAAAACAGAACCATATACTTGATCCAAACTAAGACATAATTAATCCTTACTGGAGTAAAAATCAATATTGGGTTAATTAAAGGGGAACTAAAGCCTAAAAATGAATGTGGCTAAAAATGGCATATTTTATATAGTGACCTTATTGCACGAGGCTTAAGTTTCAGCTTGTCAATAGCAGCATTGATCCAGGACTTCAAACTTGTCACAGGGGGTTATCACCTTGAAAAGTGTCTGCTCAGTGGGATATGAGCAGCTGTTGCAAAGCTAAGCTTAGGAGTCGTCACTAATTATCCAGCAGAAAATGAGGTTCTCCTGTAATGTAAGCTGATGCTATAGGGCTGATTATTAAATTCTGATGCACTGGTTTCTGTGCTGCCATGTAGTAATTATCTGTATTAATTACTAATCAGCCTTATACTGTGACAATTATATTCTATGTGTACTGTATATTGTGAGTGGGTCCCTAAGCTCAATAAGTGACAGCAGCACAGAGCATGTGCAGTGAATCAGCAGAAAAGAAGATGGGGAGCTACTGGGGCATCTTTGGAGACACAGATCCTTACTGCTAAAGGGCTGTGGTTGCCTTGGGCTGGTACAGAAGCACAAAACATAATGTACAACATGTCTACCTACTTCTTTAGTTTAACTTTCCTTGTCCTTTAAATGGTTAAATGATTTTTTAGTATACTAAGGGGGTTTATTATCAAAATCTGATTTGTTCAGACTTTTTTAACTAAAAAAGTCCAGCCAAACTAGAATCCACAAAGTGACCTTATTTTTTTTTAAAAAAGTATGATTTCATCGGATTGGAGACACTCTATAAAATCGAGCAAAAATATGATTTTTTTCAGATTTTTTCCTGAAGCGTACATTTTTTTGGGCTTTTTCCCAAAAAGCACAAATCTTTCGGATTTTTTCTCAAAATGTCTGAAATAGTTGGATTTTCGGGCTAATTCCAGAGCAGATCACAGAAACTTCCAAATATGATAGGAACCTCTCCCATTGACTTATACAGGGTCAGAGTGAGCCAGCGGGACACCAGGAAAAAGCCGGTGGGTCCCTGCTCTAGTGGGCCCTGCCGGCTCAGATCCACACCCTGGCTTTCTTTCTGCCGTCACCAACTGGCAGTGTGTGTCCACGCTGGTGCGCATGTGCACACAGGCGTTGCAAGACGCGAGGCCCTGAAGCAGTAGCCCCCAGGGTCCGGAGTGTGGCCCTGAGACAGAAGCCCAGTGGGCCCCAGCCCCCCCAGTCTGACCCTGGACTTATATACTTATATAACTTCTGCAGTTTTGAGATGCCAGATTTTAAGATTCTGACTTTTTCCATCCTCGGGGTATAATAAATCTCGAAAAATTTAAGGCTTTTTTTTCAATAAAAAGTAAAGTTAAAAAAACTTCAAGTTTTTGACATTTGAACTTTAATAAATAACCCCATAATGTATGGAGATCCAAATTATGGAAATATCCCTTATCCAGAAAACCCCAAACCCCAAGCATTCTCGTTATAGGTTCCATACCTGTTTCTAGTTTCTTAAATGAATTATATTAGAAGATATCATCAGTATTTACTGTATGTATCCTTTTATCATTCTTTCTGTGGTCACCTGTTAGCCAGTACTAGAGATTGTCCTCCACAGCAATGGCAGGACAGGATAGCTTTTGGGTTCATTTAATGTTTCAATGATTTTTAGTAGACTTAAATAAAGTGTGATTCACTTTGCTCCCCTTTGAGCACCCATAGACAGTACACTCCAAAGGAGCTCTGAACTGAAAGCCTGGTCAATGTAAGTGTTATGTATAGCTTTTAAATAGGAATGGGGGAAATAAAAAGAAAAGAGAAAGAGAGGCTCAGTACAATTCTTTTCTCCAATACATATTCATCTGGATTTTATTTAAAATGTAATGTCAAATAAACTAGTACTATAAAGTATTTTGTGTTACACTGCTCAGTCTTCAACCCTTGATAAATCTCTTCTGCATCTTTCAAGCTTTAAAATGGAGGGGGGGGCACTGCCCCCGGCAGCCAAAACACGATTGCTCTGTGAGGTGAAATCCCTTATCCAGAAACCTGTTATCCAGATTATCTGAATTACAGGAAGATCATCTCCAACAGATTCAGTTGTAAACAAATAATCCTCATTTTAAAAAGTAATTTCCATGTTTTCTCTGTAATAAGAAATCACTACCCTGTATTTGATGGTTACTAAACTGCATGAATACATATTGATGGCAAAACAATCCTACTGGGTTTATTTAATCTTTAAATGATTTTAAGGTATGGTGAAAATACACCAAAAATACAGAAGGATCCCTTCTCTGGAAAACACCAGATTTCAAGCATTCCGAATACTAGATCCCATTCATCTTTCATTTAGCCTTCCGTTCACTGATTACTAGGGTAAATGTGACCCTAGCAACCAGATAGCTGCTGAAATACCTCAGTGGAGAGCTGCTAAACATAAAGCTATATAACGGACAAACCACAAAAAAAGAGTCAACTGTAATTTGTCTCACAATCTACATCATTCTAAAGTTTAATTTCAAGTCTTACTGTAGTGAAAACAACTTTTTCTAACATTCTCTAAGAAGAAATTTATTTAGAAATACTTAAAACCTAAATTGGAATTTGGGTTACATTTTTATAGAATACAAATGCATAATATCATGTACTTAGCAAAATTTCAGAGATAAACATACCTCCCAACCATCCCGTTTATAGTGGGACAGTCCTGATTTTGAAAGCTCAGCCTGCAGTCCCATATTGTTAGTGAAATGTCCTGACTTTCTCTTTGATCTCCTGCACTGAACAGCCAGAAAAAAAAAGTTAAAAAAGAGGCTTTTAGCAGAGAGCCCAGAACACTCAGTACCTGCACTTACGATTGTAACTTTTTAAGATAGGCAGGACTTTTGGGAGAACCGAGACTCACAATTTATAGGTAGAGTTGCCACCCAGCTAGTATTTTACCGGTTTAGCTGGTAAAATACCCGCCAAGGCCGTTATTACAAATTTACCGGCAATGTAGTTGCCAGTAAATTTGTAATACTCTTTAAAAAAGGCCTTGGCCCTCCCCCAATTCGATTGGAACTTACCTTTTTTTGGCCTTCTGGTCACCACGCCCCCTTCTGCATCACGGTACATGGCTCCGCCCCTTTTGCATCATGGAATGCCCCTTTTGTTCCCGTCCCCCCACTGGCTGGGAAAACTTTGAGAAAAGGTGCCAACCCTACCTAGAAAAACTGTTATGACATAGAAAATTACCCTAAAACTCCCATAAATATGTTCAAACTTTCCATTACTTGCCACATTTTCTAAAATGGAGATGGTATTTAGGGTATGTGGCCATAGAATGGGTATGGTAAAAAAAAATGTCACCGCATTGAGAGCAGCAGATCTTTTTGTCCCTCTTTCCATTTTTGAAATGTTGGGAGGCATAAAAAAAACATCTGAAATATTATTTAAAGTTGCTCCTGGCTGGCAGGCTGTATGTAACATGGTTATTTAAAGGTACAGTGTCCTGCAAATAAACTTATCAACCTTCCCTTTGTGTGTGTGATTGTGGATCAGAGAAGTTCCCAGAATGGGGTGTTACTGCCAAGTCTGCCCTGACTAAGATGCCAGATCATAGTGTAGCTGCTCTCCCCTGTGGCAGAGACACAGAGTAGCACCACAAACAAGAAAATCAGTGCCGGATTTCACACAGTAGCAAAATAGGGCTACACCAATATTTTCCAATGAGCCTGTAACACTCCAGTGGTTAACACCAAACTCCTTCTATGGTGTAAAAAATCACTAGGTATAAACAATCCATATAGAAGAGTTTTAATAATAAAGCAGCTTTTCTTCTTGAAGAAAGTCATAATATTCCAATACAACAGGTAATTACTGCAATATTTCAACAGGGTCTAAAGATAACTAAAAGGAAAGAGTGTCCAAAGACCTTATTAACGTGTAATTGTGTTCACTCGGTGTGAGCACATAATATGCAGATATAGTAGTTTATTGTTATTGTAGTTATTGGTGACCTGTGATATCTCTGTCTCTACTTCGTAGAATTTTCAAAGCATAATATTAGGTTGCCTGTCCCAATAATGGACAAGGAAAGCCTCAGCAACAATTGTGCCCATCTGTTAGGGTGCCCAAATAATAATCCACAGCAAGTTGCCAATCTTGAAAGTGTGCATGATTTCTTTTGCAGCTATCTTGAATCTGCTTATTTTCATGTCACATCCAGCTAAGGAACATTTTCTAAGGCCAAGACACCAGCGCATAAAGATCCTTCTAAAATTGTGTGCATAAGCATAAAACGTCCATCAATCCCTACTTTACAGCAACAGAAGCATAATGTTCATGTTGAAGGCAGGGCTATGCACACATGCACAGAGTTAACAAGGGAAACCTACATGACCTCAGTGGAACCAATATGGCTGCCACAATCTTTACAGTGCAACTAATTTCCTTTATGCGCATTTATTAACAAATATGGGGTTTTTAATAAGAAAATATAGCGAGTGGGAAGAGGCTAGGGTGGCCTGCAGTTTGAAGTAATTAGGGATTAGGGGCTTTCCTTGTCCTTTAAAATACAACTTCTATTGGTTACTATCTTGTTTTATGTACAGTCTCTTTAATACTCTTTCAATATTATTTGATTGTTTTAATAGCAGCTGGCTGAGCAAAGCTAAACACTGATTGGTTGGCATAGGATACTGCCAAACACAAATTTCCCCAGGATTAGTACATGAGATCTGAATATTTCACCTCATAAACTTTCCATTCAAAATACTAAATTGTATTTTCTATAGCAGAAAGTAACTTTTAAAAAACAAATTAATACATTACTCTAACATATTTTACACTACAAAAGAACTGCCAAGGTCCCAAAATGGGTTGGCTGCTCATTTAGCATTCAATATCAACAATACAAAGTATAATCAAATGCTGAATGCTCTATATCCCTTCAATTTTGAGATCAGGATTTGGGAACAAATGTTTCCTTTCATGAAGCTAAATTTGTATTTCAGCCTTACTGAATTCTATTGAATTCTATTTTGATTCAGAATAATAAAATAACATAAAAAAAAAATAAAACCACGTAAAACAAGTGTGGAATGTTAATTTTTCACTTTTCTAAAATAATTAAACCTTTTTATAGTGATTTTTTAAAGGGATTGTTCACCTTTGAGTAAACTTTTAGTATAATGAAGAGAGTGATAATCTGAGACAAGTTGCAACTGGTTTTCATTTTTTATAATTGAAGGCTTTTGTGTAATTTAGCTTTTTATTCAGCAGCTCTGCAGTTTGTGATATCAGCAATCTGATTGCTGAGGTGCAAATTGCCCTAGCAGCCATGTAGTGATTTAAATAAGAAATTAAAATATGAATAGGAGAGGGTCTGAATAGAAAGATGAAGTGTAAAAAGTAGCAATAGCAATAGATTTGTAGCCTTACAGAGCATTTGTTTTTAGAGGAAGTCAGTGACCCCCGTTTGAAAGCCAGAAAGAGTCAGAAGAAAAAGGCAAATAATTAAAAAACTATAAAAAAAAAAAAAGACGACCAATTGAAAACTTGCTTAGAACTGGTCATTCTATAATGGTTAACCGCCTCTTTATAAAATGTGATATGTTTAAATGGCACAGCAAGGTGACCCCTAATAATGTAAAATGGCCTTCAACAGGTTCTTTGCAACTAGACAAAAGTGAAGGTTCACTGTCTAATTACAATCGCAGGTGTCAAATACAATCTGTTTTTGATAGTAAGCTTAGCTGTCCATTGGCTGTAGATATAGAGAGATTATGATTTAGATGATGTGTAAATAAAATGTATATAAACATGTCATTGTAGTTTGTGAAGCTATATATTATTGTGCTTCAAGGATACCTGCTCAGACATTTTCATATCCGGAATAAATAATTGCATCCATAATATATGTTTTAGCTTTCCTCTTTAAGGACAGTAACAGAAGCTCCTTGAGCAATCAAATCATGTTTTTCCAAAGCAAAGCTCCTTTATTCAAGGTTTGGTGACAGCTGCAAGGCGAAGAAAGGTAGAATTTACTGCAATGTACACAGTGTTTATAGGGGCACAGAAGATGCATGCAGAAACTAAAGTGCAGATATTTATAACCACCATAACCATCTGACATACTGTAGTTATTAAAGCATTTAATCCCCATCAAGTATTTTTTCATGAGAGATCCTTTAACATGGACAACTCTGAGCCACATTCAGTTCATAGCTCAAAAGTTGTAGAAAGGCAAAGATGTGGTTTTAAACAAAAAGTGTTAGGAGGTGAGAAATAGTTTTGACAACATAAGTGTTGACAATATATTTATGCTGTTGATTCTGTTGAAATGATAGCAGCTTTGAGACAAAGAAGGGGAAAGCGACATACACTGCAGCTGTCTACTACAAACTTTACTTTAACTATAGCAGCTCCTTCATCTCGAAGGTCATTATGACTGCACTGACAAATTGCTTCCCTCTGTTTTTCTTCTTGGTTCTTTATTGCTTTTCTTAGAGCTACTGAAAGGAAGATAGCAGACATAAATGAGAAGTGAATTTGATGGATACTCAACGCAACCTCATGTTTCCATCTTGATACGGTAGAAAACCTAGGTCTCTGTTATCTCATGTACACAGTAGTACCTAAGTAGAGGTGTTTTTGTCATCATGACATTCTGCAATATTTAGCTGGGAAAATGCTTCTTTTGGGCAACGGGGATTGATTTCACTAACTACACTCAGACAACTATTTCATGACTGATAGCATAATGTGCCATATATCATTTCCAGTCAATGTACCTTCATCAGGGCAAAAACAGAAAAAAGGACAAGTTAGGTTTTAGTAAATGACATTGCCTGGAGATCAGGTCACATGAAGTTCACATCCTGGAATGCTTCTGTAACTCATCTTAAAAGCATCGCTTCATAATACAAGGATATAGAGAAGTTATAAAAACACTGCTGAGCCCTAAACTCCCAATAATATTATACATAATATCATGTATATCTGTATTATGCCTTTTATCTCTACTAAAAACATTTTAGTTGCAAATGTGATCTATTAATCCACTGCTCTTGAAAATGTAATATTGCCAACCAAAGAACCTGTTCCTTGCTAGGCAGATCATTTTCAAAAAAAAAAAATCTACATCTTACCAGTTATTTTTAAGGTAAACTGCAATTATGTGAATACAGTGTTTTCATTATTTTACTTTGAACTTAATATTACGGGTGATTTTATAGATGCTAATTATGATTTAGAAAGGAAGAAGCTATAGAACTTCCCAATCAGTAGTTTCTGTGTATAGCCTTCTCATACTAGTTTTACACTTTGCTGTAGATCAGTGCTGTCCAACTATTCAGATTTGGACAGGTAACCCAGAAGATAATTATCTGCAGAGCAGGAGGTATAACATGGCAGGCAAAGCTAATTTTACTCACCTTGGTTTCCTGTAATGGGGCAAGGAGAATTTTGGGTGTTTGGGTTCAACATAGAGTCTACTAAATGCTGCACCAATCTATTATTCAGTTCCAATGCTGGAAAAAAACAGTGTTTCAATACATCAGGGTATGGATGGAGCACATCAGATGCAGTCTCTGCCGCAAAACATTCTTTATTGTATCACAACATGTTTCGGACCCCAAGGATCCTTTATCAAAAAGGATGATAAAGGATCCTTGGGGTCCGAAACATGTTTTGATACAATAAAGAATGTTTTGCGGCAGAGACTGCGTCTGATGTGCTCCATCCATACCCTGATGTATTGAAATTGCCTTTGGGTCTTCTGGTGTGGCCTGTTTGGAGAGTGAGCACGATTGCACAGGTGAAGGTGTTTGAACAAGTTTGTTGAAAAAAACAGTGTTCTGCCTCCTTGGGTACCAAAAATTATGACTTTTAATGGGAACAATAGTCCAAGATGTTTGGAAGCATTGCGGATTTTAATGTAGAAGAATAATTTTCAGCCAATACAGTTGAACTCCCCCCCCCTTAATGTCCATTAAACAAACTAGAATGAGTGCAAGTAGTTAAATTTGATGTTTTGGGGTGGTTAGGGTGATGAGACATCAGTCAGATATCCACTTTAATTTTAACTTTCAAAAACAATGTTTTAAGGGATCTGCAGAGCTAATGAAATATATTTCAGAAAGAAGAAGTGCAACTAAAAAATGCCAGTTAGAATTCAAAATGTCAATTACGGAGGATAACAAATCAGAGGCATATCTTGTTTGTGTCTCATTATTTTGATTTGAAGGCAAGGCAGAAGCAACACTGCAAATACTCAAAACCCAAGAGAAGATGAACAGGTTGATAACAAGCACATAAAACTGCCAAAAGCTCTGCCTTTGAGCACCTCTGTCTGAGCAGGGCAACTAGTCTCCAATTTCTTCCATTTTTTATATGAAAGGCTACTGATAACATCAAGAATAAATCCTGCCAACAGTTACACATTGTACTTTATTTTCAGAAATAAAAAAAACATATCTATTAAGGCAGCTCCTGGCGCTGTTCAGAAAAGTTCTTCAGACATTTTTAGAAAGAAATAACCCAGCTTTTAAACTAGAGGCACCTCTCCTTATATCCGTTTCTTTCCGTTATAAATGTAGGTTAATATCTTCTCTTTAGAGCATTATTGGTGACAAACAATGAACATATAACACCTTTATATGCTGTGCTAACTGATCAGTTTGGAGTTTTAAACTTGTGATTGCTACCACCAACATAAAAAGACTCCCGATACTGTTTTTAATACCCCCATGCCAATCTAATGGCAAATTTGCCATTATGAGGAGCTGACATGAATAATGAAAACGTTTTAAAAAATAATGGAAGGAAGACAAGAACATTCATTACTTCTTTGAGGCCTGTGGAATTAATTCAACCATGGCAAATTGTCAATATTTTCTCTAGACCACCTTCCCATCTCCAAAAGTGCTCAAATCCTTTTTAGTAACTTGCTTCCAGCAGCCCCAAATAAGTATCATATACATGTCCACGCTCCATTCACATATGATACATGGTGTACTTTTTCTGTTTTTGTTTTTGTTCTATTTAATTACTATTTGTACCAGCTGAAAGAAAAAATAAAAAAACTATATCCCACAGAATGAATATTTAACCAACAGATATTTATCAGTTTATATAATTAACAAAATTGGAATATATATATCAGCAAATATTGCCCTTTTACATTGCCCTCTGAGAACACCTGACATAGGAAATAATACATGTATGTGTGCCCTTGGTTTGTTTGCGTGCACTGTAAATCCGTATGATCCCAGGAGGCAGCCCATTGTACTTAAAAATGGCAGTTTTCTATTTAGGATTACCAAATGGCACATGCTAATAATATAACATATTTTTATGAAAATGGTTTAAGTGAAGCAGGGTTCTTTATATGAGCTGTTTATGCTATATGTTTTTATAGAGACCTACATTGCTTGCGGGTATAATTTTCTTTTAAAGGAGAACTAAACCCCCCCTGTATGAAACAGCCCTCGATCTGCCCCCTTTAGATCTCCCTCCACGCACAGTGTATTACCTATATTAGCGTTCTTATTGGGAATCCTAAGCGCAACAAGCAAAGCAGCACAGCGGGGTCCCTCTGCACCATCTTCTATCCATTAGTATCCTCTTCAGGTCTGTTCGCCATCATTGAGCCTGCATGCACATGTGCAGTTGATGAGGATTCCTGACTAGCCTCAACTGTGCATCCTCCTTGCAACATCCAATGGGTCGGTGAGCAACATGTTGCTTGCAAGCCACTGCTTGGAAACCACTGCTTTACACCTCTGTGAATTTCAGATGTCAACTCTCGGAAGAGTTACAATGTGCCATTGTGATTGGATTAGTGGAAGAGTTTATATGACGAGAATTTCCCACACCAGTCAGTTGAACTGAAGAAGCTGCTCAGATGAGTATTGAAACGTCTTCATTGATTACTCAGCAAGTCCAGTTGTTTTTTGAATTACTTATATTAGATATACCATGACCTGGATAAATGACAATATTCATAGTCATACCACTGCTTTAGTTTAACACAACTTCTTTGTTAAGTTAGAATTTATTTGTATAGAAAGTTTTCATCTTTCAACATGCTGTAGAAATCCTTGCCAATGCCTGAAGCTTATGTATCTTTTATCTAAAAATGTAACTTTCAAACTGTAAGGGGCAGATTTATCAAGGGTTGAATTGAAAATTAGAATTTCGAATGTGAGTTTTCAAGTTTTTTTTTTATAGCCAAAACTGCCAAATTCGACTAGGGAATTGTTAAAATTTGATTCAAATTTTTTTTTCAACTTTCTAATTCAATTTACGAGATTTATCATACACTGGTCCTTTAAGAAATCTAATTCGACTATTCGCCACCTAAAACCTGACGAATTGCTGTTTTAGTCAATGGGAAATGTCCTGGCATCAATTTGGAGTTGTTTGCAGCCTTCCTGACATTTGAGGTTTTCTTTGGAGAAAAACTTGAATTGAGTTTTTAAAACTCAAATCAAATTAGATTTCGGGTCGATCCTATTCACCCGAGTTTAATAAATTCAATTTATTTTTTTAATAAATTTTGATTGGTTTCATTTTGAGTTCATGGGAGTCAATAAAAACTCACCTGAATTTGAAATTCGACCTTTGATAGATGTGCCGCCCCATATGAATAATCATTCACATGCAAAAACAGAGCCTGAAAGTGAATCAGCGTCTCTAAGCAATACAGGGAAGGCACCAAGTGCAGAAAGCAGTGCTGTCTACATCCTTTCCGCTTTGTAGTAGTTGCTGCCAGAACCTTGACATTTTTATTGGTTCCTCTTTTGTTATATTTTTGCTATATTTTGTTTGTACCCCATAGCATTGTGATATAATGCACCTGAATCAGTTCAATTTATGTCATGAAAATGTAATTTTCATCTATTAGATAATGCTACAGAATTTGGGATATATATTTGTATTGAACTAGATTAGGCAAAGCACTGCGTATCTTGACAGCGCTATATAAATAAATGATGATGATTAGGCCCAGTATGGCATTGGCGCAAAAACACATACAGGAACTGTTATCCAGAATGTTCGATTTTCTGGATAATGGATCTTTCCGTAATTTGGATCTTCATACCTTAAGTCTACTAGAAAATCATGTAAACGTTAAATAAACCCAATAGGTTGTTTTTTGCTTCCAATAATTATTAATCACATCTTCGTTTGGATCAAGTACAAGCTACTGTTTTATTATTACAGAGGAAAAGGAAATCGTTTTTAAACAATTGAATTATCTGATTAAAATTTAGACTATGGTATATGTCTTCGGAGCTTTCTGGATAATGGGTTTCCGGATAAGGGATCCCATAACACAGAACATGCACCATTCACTTTACAAGGGCCTATTGAATTGTTTGGGCTGTGCACCCACCTAACACCTATTACCGAATACAGCATATTGTACAGTATTATGAATCAATCCATGCTCAAATAGGTAAACCTATAAAACACAACAGTTTATCCAGTGATAGTAATTCAGAGCACACCTGGCTAATTTTCACACCTCTCATGTCTAAGAGAACTATTGATGGATATTTACCTTCGTTCATGTCAGGCCCCCTATATACACATACCTCCCAACCAGGTCCGGACTGAGAATTAAAATGGCCCTGGCATTTCAGGTACACAGAGGCCAAATCAGCCCACATACAGTAGAGGCCCAAACAGCCCCGCCAGCCCACTAAATACTGACTTTCTATGGCACCTTATAGCAGCCCCTCTGGCATTTGCCAGAATTCACAGATTGCCAGTCCGGGCCTGCTCCCAACTGTCCTGTTTTTAGAGGGACAGTCCCTCTTTTGTACTGGAAAGTCCCGTTTTTCTCTTCATTGAACAGCCAGAAAAAGAAACAACGTGTCTAACTTATTTGGCTTTTGGCAGAGAGCCCAGAACAGCCAAAGCAGCAGATAAGATACTTTTCTAACAATTTAAATTTCAGATAAGCAAATAAATAATTGTAACAATATAAGATAACAGGTCCCTTGGGAAAATTTATACTCACAGCTTTAAGGGCACCTTCATTAGCAAAACACAGAAATATGTTCAAACTTTCATAACCTGCCAAATTTTGTAAAATTAACATGGTAATTAGTGGGTATTGCTACAAAAATGGTTGTGGCCAAAATTTTGCACGCTGCACTGGTCAACTTTTTTGTCCCTCTTTTTATTTCCAATATGTTGGGAGGTATGTACACAGAAGCCAGGGGCGTAACTAGAAGATACTGGGGCCCACAGAAATTTCATTTTAGAGCCCCAAAACATCCAGAGGTTGTCCTGTTTTACCAATATATATTGAAATTGCTCACTAATAGGGCCTCATTGGGCCCCTATACATTCTGGGCCCCCTGCAGCCACAGGGTCTGCTTCCTTTGTAGTTACGCAACTGACAGAAGCCATAAAATGCATAATACTAATAGATAAAAAGATTATATTTCCATCTTAGCAGTGAGAATGGGGACAGGAGTGGTAAATTTCACAGTGACACAGAGCTCATGATTTTATTGGACACTTAGCTGCCCGTCATGCTCAGAAAGCTGATTCTCTCTCAAAACTAGAAGATATTCCCCTGATGATTGCACTCCAAGACACGGGAAAGGTATTAAAATGTCCATCACAAATTGCTGGGAGCTGTGAAGCTAGTGTTAAAAGCAATTAGAAAAGCATTGATCTTTTATTTCAGTCAGCTCCAGTGTGAACCTGGCTATAATTGCCCCCCTAGGTGCAAGGGATGAGTCAGCTGACATATCTCACCCTCATCTGCTAGCCACAAGAACTGGTATTAAAGGGCTTGTTCACATTCGAGTTAACCTTTAGTTTGATTATAGAGAGTGATAATCTGAAAATATTTGTAATTGTTTTTCATTTTTTAATTATTAGCTTTTCATTCATCAGCTCTCCAGTTTGCAATTCCAGCCATCTACAACGATGCATTGAATAAGAGACTGGAATGTGAATAGAAGAGGGCCTGAATAGAAAGACGAGTAAGACTCCATCTAAAAACAAATGTTCTGTAAGGCTACACTTGTATTGTTATTGCTACCTTTTATTACTCATCTTTCCATTCAAACCTCTCCTATTCATATTCTAGTGTCTTATTTAAATCAATGCATTGTGCTAGGGTAATTTGGACCCTAGCAACCAGATTGCTGAAATTGCAAATTGGAGAGCTGCCGAATAAAAAGCTAAATAACTTAAAAACCACAAATACTATAAATTAAAAGCCAACTGCAAATTGTCTCAGAATATCACAATCTACATCACACTGAAAGCTTACGATGTACAACCCGTTTAATATCAGTAGTATGGTTAGGATGGGTGCTGTTGGTAGGCGTATAGACGTAATATGTTTATATGACAGCAGCATGGTTTAAAGGCTGTGTTTAGGGTCTTATCAAGCATCAGCTAGGCTTCATAAAGTCCAAAGTTTTTCTGATTTATGGTGAAATTGGTTTATCTTTCCTGATGTATTGAAATCAACATTTTGGCTGTCAAACATGTCTATGCCTTCTAGTTGGAGTGATGTCAGTTCTGCATGAGAGTTCTTTTTTGTCAAAACGAATGAAATCAGGGTGTTTTTTTGAAGATCTTTTTTGTATGTATGCTTGCCCCTAAAGTCAATAAAAGGCAGCCTTAAATATAAATCATCACATGGTGTCAATATATCAAGCACAGGTATACGATCCAGAAAACCCATTATTCAGGAAGCTTGAATTACAGAAAGGTGGTCTCCATTATAATCAAATCATTTTAAAAAGGGATTTCCTTTCTCCTTGTAGCCTTGAAACAGTACCTTGTACTTGATCCCAATTAAGATATAATTAATCTGTATTGGATGCAAAACCAGCCTATTGATTTGCTTACATGATTAGTAAATCCAGATTACAGAAAGATCCCTTATCCAGAATATCCCGAGCAGGTCCAGAGCATTCTGGATAACAGGTCCCATACCTGTATTAGCAAGAGAATAAATGTTCGCTTTAAAGTACACCATATTCAGTAATGTCTATTTGCAGAGTGATTTCAAAGAAGTGTAGCATTGCACCTTTGTTGTTCTTTGACTTTGACTTGACCCCTATGTAATGGTGGCTTATTTCATACACATATACATTATCAGAGGATAATTGGGTGCAGACCATAAAGATGGGAATGGTGCTACTTGGAATATTCCTTTATGCACATCTGCTTGGAAAGTAGCAGTTTAGGAACAGGTTCCACTTGATCATTTTTTAGACCTGCTGAATTGCTGACTTGGTGTTTGTTACCACTGCTCTATGTGGGCAGATAGGTAAGGCCCTGGTTCACTCCCATTGCTATACTAGTAATTGCAAATAGGCATGGCTTGGTTCAGTTGTTATCAATCTGGTCCCATGTGATCAGTGTAAGCCATTAGGCTGCCTATAAAGACCCCTGCTCTGCACTGAATCATTGCACAATATCTTCATAGTTGCTGAGTGCACTTACATATTGTCTGATTGTTGTTCTTGATCCTTGCCTGTTATTTTACTACTCTTCAGATTCTGATTGTTTACTGCGTTCCTGTTTGGTTTGACCCTGGCCTATGACCTCAACTACGCTTCTGCTCCTGGTACCGTATTGTCTGATCCTTGTTATTGACCCAGCCTGTCCCTTGACCACGCTCCTTAATCCCCGTCATTTCTGTACTACGTGCCGTTCACTTGCCTGCCCAGAACTCTCCCTGATCCTCTCACGCTAAGACCTGGCGGCACCTGAGTAGCGGAGGGCTCTTCCCAATGCCAGAGATGGTTGTTAGAGCCAGAAGACTGAGCCGAGACCAGGACCTTGGGGATTTTTATGGGTTTTGGATACCTGTCGTAACACCTGCTCATCACTATTTCCATACATACTAATATTTACGTGGAACAGGTCACAGTATTCAGCTTTAGCTTGTATGGAATTGTATGAAGTTAAGCTCTCATTTGGTGTATTTGGCTTGCAGTAATATTTGAAGCAAATACTGCTGGAATCACAGTTATATAATGTTGACCATTCATTTGTTTAACATGGCTTGTGGTGCTCTGAAGCAGTTCATCTGACAGGCCAACAGGCAAAAGCTTTAATAAAGGACAACGACAATTATGTGAAAACTTGCTTAATCAGAATTCCTTATCCTTCACTGATCACCGAAGGACATTTTCTGCACACACGCATATACTCAATTAACAAAATCTTCATCTCATAAAAAAAAACTGATGAAACATAAGGGGGGGGTAAATTTGTTTCAATCATCCCTATAAATAAATAGTTCTGTTCTAAACCAGATGAGAAATTCTGGCTCAATTACCTCATAAATTGCTTTTCTGTTGATTATTTTTCTTCCTAATTTCAGAAATCCTTATAACCTCTATCATCAATAGTACTTTGACGATCAAACACTGGCATTTATTTGTTTTTGCTTCCATAATATTGCTACGAAAAATACTTCCTGACAAAATTATAATCAAGTTAGAAGCTGCTCATCATTACATTTAACTATCTTCATCATATTTTCATTAAATCTCCCATCGAGATAGTGTGACCTTAGGCTGAATAGGAATTGCTGTTCTCTACTTTTTAATTCTCTTTATCATCACAGAGCTATGCATGAAAGAGTAAAACTGGCAATTTTATGAAGTATCAGATTAAAGTGACAGTGCATAGGCAGATCATTAGTATACATGTACACTCTTTAGGATTCAAATGTAGGTTAAAGGGGTGGTTCATCTTTAAGTTAACTTTTAGTATGTTATAGAGTGGCTAATTTTAAGCAACTTTTCAATTGGCCTTCATTATTTCATTTTCATCATTCTTTTAAATTTTTCCTTATTCTTCTGACTCTTTCCAGCTTTTACTGCCCCCGTCTAAAAAACAAATGCTTTGTAAGGCTACACATGTATTGTTATTGCTACTTTTTATTACTCATCTTTCTATTCAGCCCCCCATGTATATTCCAATCTCTTAATCAGATCAATGTATGGTTGTTAGAGTAATTTGGACCCTAGCAAAATTGCTGGTGAGTTGCTGAATATAAAGTGAAATAACTCAAAAACCACAAATAAAAAACAATTGCAAATTGTCTCAGAATATCACTCTCTACATCATTCTAAAAGTTGATTTAAGGGTGTGTCCAAGATGGCGACTTGAGCAGACGTGTTTGAAGAAGCTCTCCCACAACCCAATTATCCTGACTGCCACAACAGCAGGAAAGGCAAAAGTTTTTTGTGCACCCTCTACATACTCATTGCGATGGGGAAGTATGGGCAGAGAGGGAAGTCCGAACAGTCGCAAAAACTAGATAAATACCTGCAAACGCCGGAGCGAGAACGCGAGGATGAACTGGACTTGAGGCATGCGTCACCTAATCTGCCTGCCCAAAGCCAAGATCTCCCTATGGGGGAGTCATCGAATGCTGATCTGCTTGCGGCAATTAATAGCTCTCACACAAGTACAACATCGCAGCTTGAAGCGATCATGGTTGACATATCTCTCTTGCGACAGGACTTGCAAAACTTACGGGAGCGGACCATCAAGGCGGAGGCGCGCATATCAACCATAGAAGACACCATTGCCCCTTATCCAAGGCTGCTGACGTCTTAACAGCAACAAGTGGCAACGCTTTTAGCGTGGGCAGAGGATCTTGAAAATCACAATCAGCGAAACAATCTGCATTTGATAGGACTACCAAAGGGCAGCGATGGGAGTTCACTGGAGACCTTTATGGAAGCCTGGCTGAAATGGACTCTAGGTGAGGAGACCTTTTCTAATATTTTTGTTATTGAAAGGGCGCATCGTGTCCCCACCAGGCCTCTACCTCCAGGCACCCCGTCTAGGCCCCTGATCATGCGGGTTCTAAATTATAAAGACCGTGACGCAGCAATGGCAGCAGCAAGGAAAAAAGGCCAGCTGACCTTTAACAGGGCAAATATTTCTCTATATCCTGACTACTCCCAAGCTGTACAAAAACAAAGGGCGACATATCAAGGTGTAAAGCGGAGGCTCCGAAGTGCCGGCATTATGTACTCAATGCTGTATACTGCCAAACTGCAGGTGATTCAGGACGACCACACCCAATTTTTCACAACAGCAAGAGAAGCTGATCAGTGGCTTGACACGCTGCACCTATCACCTCGAAAAAGCCCGCAAAGGGAAGGGGATGACCCTCACAATTAGGCCCAGATGGATGTGCTGCTCAGCTCTTTACAACCACTTGGATGTTTCAGTGGATATTTTGGCATCCTGGACAGAATTTTCAAAGCAATGGCACACTTTTATTGCAGAACTAGATGTTTCATCCGCGGGGGTGGCGGCCGCTAGCCGGGCCGCATGCCACTTTGCCAGCCACTTCTACTCCCGTTTTCCTATGTTCCACAGTATTACCGTTGCAGGCAGTTATACATGTATATTGTGCTTGGTTGTGATGCACTTGGAGCTGCCTGAGTTTCAAGCCTCATGGCCCCTCAGGGATAATGCCCACAGGAGGTGACTCTTACCTTTTTCTTACAAGTGGATTCTCTTCATCCTGCAAGTGCACTCTGTTATCATGCTATATGCAATACAAGAGCAATGTTAAGCTCTACTGCATCTGATATTTTGCCTTTCAGGTCCTTGATCGGATGGGTTGGTGAGCAGCTACCTCGTCAGTAGGCATTAACCTCAGCAAATTTAAAGTTCGGGGTATAGGCTCATGTTTCAGGGTTGGGCAGGGTGGGTTGGGTTCAAATTTATGTGCAGTCTTTACACAAGACACAATATGTGGGGAAAAATATTAACAGATGGGGTTTTTGTGTGTGTTATGTCTATTGGTATGTATATTCACAGTCTATGCAATGTTTGGTATTTGGCAGGCTTCACCAGGTGGCACAAGGCCGATTGAAATATACAATTTGTTTCTATTATGGCAGGGGTATCAATTGAATCATGGAACGTTAGAGGCCTTAACTCTAAATTCAAAAGGGCGTTAATACTTAACCATATTTACAGACACTGCACAGAGGTGGTTTTACTACAGGAGACTCACCTGACAGGACAGAAATTGCTGGCTCTCAAACAACACTGGGTAGGACATGCATATCATGCCCCATGCCAGGGTGTTTCCATATTGATAAAAAAAGGTGTTCCGTTCGAACTTCTCACCATATATACTGATTTATCATTTTGCATTGTAGGATTCAAAATAGGCCATTGATATTGGTGAATGTGTATATTCCACCTCCATTTTCTCTCACAATCTTAGAGCAAATTTCCCAAAAGGTAATGGCTCTGCCCGCTGATCCTTTATGCTACACGGGGACTTTAATTCCACAGTGAACCTAGAGGTGGATAGGTTATCAGGAGAAGTAGGTGCGGCCTCTCATTTAAAGGGTTGGATGGAAGCCCTGTCATTACAAGACTTGTGGCGCAATAAATATCCAATACCGATCAGCAATAGATTTAGCCCTGGGGTCAACATCATTTGCACAGCTCCTTCAAGAAATCCAATACTTGCCAAGGGTACATTCTGACCACTCCCCATTAGAAATTAAAATTTCTCTGGGTATGTTCCCCAAACACGCCTTATGGCGTTTGTCACCACTATGGCTAGCTAATGAATCAGTGGCCAATAGCTGTGTTACTGATTACAAGCAGTGTTGGGAAACTAATGATTCCTCTGCAACCACTAACACAGTATGGGATGCTTCTAAAGCAGTCTCTAGGGGCATTAAAAAATGCTAGGGAAGCCACCAAGGAGGCAACGAAACAAAAAGAGGCAGCACAGGCTGCATTTATCAGGGTAAAATCTGAGGAGAATTATACTGAGTTAGTAAAGGCTCAAAAATAACTCGACCTACAGCAGGTGAATCTAACTAGGAAAAAGTTACTATATCAAAACCAAAGAGTATTTGAGTCAGGTGATAAAAATGGAAAGGTGCTAGCCCATCTTTTTTAAATATCAGAAGCTACAACGATAATATCAACCATTAGTCATAGAGCTGATAACCTGAATACGGACCCACAACAAATAGCAAACATTTTTGCTTCATACTATAAGGATATTTACACTGAACAAACCCCAAGACACTTTTTGGACAATCTAATTTTCTCCCAGGAAATTGAAGAGGCAATAAATAGTCTACCCTCCAATAAAACACCTGGCCCAGATGGGCTTCCAGCAGCATGGTACACGGTTTCTGCAAATATGCGCACCCCCTCCGCGCTTGTTAAGGTATTTAACGAGTTTCTAGATTCCCATACACTTCCTGAGACGTTCTATGAAGCCGTGATTATTCTAATCCTCAAAGCCGGGAAAGACCCAACTCTTTGTGATTCCTATAGGCCTATTTCCTTAATCAACTCAGATGCCAAAATACTAACAAAAGTACTCACTAATAGACTTGCTGGAGTTATAACGGAGTTGATACATAGTTATCGGTAGGGCTGAAGATAAAATAGCCCTATATGCAGATGACATAATTCTGTTTTTGAATGATGAAGGGAACTCACTTACCCAACTGTGGAAATGTTTGGTGAATATAGTGGTCTCAAAATAAACAGGCAAAAAAGTGTTTTGTTTTTTCTTTAGAGGGACCAAGAGAAGGAGACACTCTGCACGGGCTATGCTGGGTATCTCAGTTTAGATATCTTGGTTTGGGGCAGAATTAACTTATTCAAAATGATATATCTCCCAAAATGTATGTACCCCCTTCAAAATGCCCCAATTCTAGTGCCTCAATAGTGAAATTAGATCATTTATATGGGCCGACAAATCGCCTAGAGTTGGATGGGCCACCCTTACAGCTCCATGCCATATGGGGGGCCTAGCTATGTCTAACATACAACATTACTACCTAGCGGACAGCTAACTTATGTGCATAGCTGGTTTGATTCAGACTCTGACATTGTGTAATGCTCCATACCGGGCCATGAAAGATTTGCCTGCTATACCGGAGGTCCTTAGCACAAGGCAATGAAACAGAAGCAAGGTACTGTACCTCCACAACTCCCTCCCCACAGACACCCATTTGGAGAAATTCCAACCTCCATAAATTTTTAGATATTCCTGATTATCACTATTGGCCCCATATGGGAGAGAAATGGTTGTCCGACTTAATAACAGAGGAGAACTTCCCTCAATTTGAAGCACTCAAAATGATACTTGCAGTTACTTCATGCGTTTAAAGTGCAATTTGGCTCCCTCAAATTGGAGACCACATGGGAAGCAAGACTATGGGAGCCCTCATCTGCAGGCCCGGATTTGTGGCGAGGCCACATAGGCCGGGCCTAGGGCGGCAAGACTGTAGGGGCGAGACTGCACGCTACAAGACTGCAGCGTGCCGCCCCTACAGTCTTGCCGCCCAGCCACCTGCCTGTGCACACACACCCCTAAGGAGGAACAGGGGGTTGCGCATGACATTTATGGTCACTAGAACTCAGCAGCGCGCCGTTAGCGGGCTCTAGGACCCTGCGGCACAGAGCTGCCTTGGGGCGCCGTCCCGAAGGCATAAATCCGGCACTGCTAGGGTGGTAGGGTGGTCCCTGGAAGGATGGCGCTAAGTGCCCGGGGACTGAAGCTCGGCCGCCGATGCAAACTGTTACCTGGTGCTGCGCTTGTACTTCTACCTGGTGGTGTGGAGCTTCAGTGGTCTGCAGGGGGACAATGTTGAGGAGGTACGTGTCGTGGGCAGAGAGGGAATGTGTGTGGGCAGGTGTTTGCTGCTAAGAGGTGCTATGTGACTGATAGGGAATTAAGTGGGAAAGTGGGGGAATGTGGCAAAGAGGAAAGTAAGTGCGGAATGTGGCAATGAGTGGACATAAATGGCTCATGTGGAAGGAAGAGGACAATGAGTGGGGCGTGAGTGGGTTAAATGGGAGAAATGAGTGATTAGCATTGGAATGAATGGGACATGTCAGAGATAGACAAGCATGAGTGGGGATTAATGATAGAGATGGAGACTGAAAGGGGTGGAAGAGAAGCAAAATGAAGGCACAGTTTATGGGTGCATAAGTAGGGTATGTGGGATAGAAAGGCAGAGACTTCACTTACGAATTTGTGCATATGCACCTGTGGTAGACGGGGGGGGCAGACAGACTGCGGCCTAGGGGCGTTCAAATAGAAATCCGGTCCTTCTCATCTGCCAAATTACTCTCCCAAATATATAACTTGCTTGCTCAGGTTACACCTACCCCCCTGGTTAGTATGCTTAATGATGAACAATGGGAGGAAGCAACTGATCATATATATGACTTCTTAATTGCCACCAGAGACTGATTAATACAATTCAAATGTATCCACCAAGTGTATATAACACCACGTAAGCTGAAAATGATGGGGAGACTACCCAATGAAGAGTTTCCAAAGTGCCAGGAAGTAAACACTGGTTTTGAACATATGGTATGGGAATGTGTACACATTAATAGATACTGATCCGAGGTGATGGGGTACAGAGATGAGTATTTGGCCTTGCCTATGGTTAAGTCTCCTGAGGTTTGCCTCCTGGGGGTGATCGATGATATCATTCCCCCCGAAGTGGGTCTAGGAAACTAATGAGAGCAGTTTTGTTTTATGCAAAGAAATTGATTGCCATAAAGTAGATGTGCTCTCAGACGCCAAATCTGGTAGACTGGATAGCACTGGTGAACAAAACTTTACCACTCATACAACTGACATATGTAGCATGGGGCACTCCCCGATTCAGAATGTCCACATTCACCCCAATAGAAGGGATAAGAATTGGTAATTGTAGTATATGCTGATACAGGATATTGGTATGGTGTTTGCCCTGCTATGTTATATTGTACCTTTGTCAAATTGATGCTAAGCTGTAATTGGACTGTGAATGTATTTGTCTTTTTTGTTGTTTGTTAAAAAAGCAAAATAAAAACCTTTAAAAGAAAAAAAAAGTTATTTTAAAAGGTGAACAACCCCTTCCCGGGGGGAGATATACAGCATCTGCTTTTTTTATGAAAAAGTGAAACTGCTACTTAAATATATGGAAAGTGCAGGTATGGGACCTGTTATCCAGAATTCGTGGGACCTGTGTTTTTTGGGTCTTCATACCGTAAGTCTACTAGAAAATCATGTAAACATTAAATAAACCTAGGCTGGCTTTGCTTCCAATAAGGATTAATTATATTTTAGTTGGGACCAAGTACAAGGTACTGTTTTATTATTACAGAGAAAAAGGAAATTAGTTTTAACAGTTTGGATTATTTGGATAAGATGGAGTCTATGGGAGAAGACCTTTCCGGAATTCATAGTTTTCTGGATAAGGGGTTTCGGATAATGGATCTCATACCTGTACACACCTTTTTTGCATTAAGGTTATACATTTGCAAGGTCTCTGCACATGAGCTCCTGAGTGTAAAGGTGGCAATCAATGCACACAAGTTGGGCATATTTGAACTTAATGCTAAAACTCCCTGTCATGTATAGTAGTTTTGCAGATTTTTGATTAGTCAATGGGACTATACAAGACATGGAAATAAAAGGTTACCTCTCCACTTGTTTTGGTTGAACAGATCAGTGCTACTTGCTGGTGTGTGCAGATGGCCAAAAAAACATAATATAAAGCTGTTTGATCTACAAACAAATCATGTAGCCTACTGGCACTGTGAGCAACTAGTTAGGGGTTCCAGCTGCTCCAAAGGCACAGGCGTTCTGCCTGCAAAATGCATCTACTGTGCTCCCTAAGTTGCCACAAGGTTTGTTGTACTTGTGTTGTGCAAGAAGTTGCATCAAAAAAATGTACCCAGCTGACAAATGTTGACATTGTACAGAAAACCTTGTACAAAACTCTGGGGCCAATGTACAAGTTATTTATATGGGGCTTGCGTGTGCACTATAAACAGTGATGTTACTCTATAACGGGTTCTACCCGTGAGCCACATTCAAATGTAAAAAGAGTTGCGGAGCAACACAAGCAGGATAAAAATTCCCTGCAGATACCAAATAAGGGCTGTGATTGGCTATTTGATAGCCCGTATGTGGACTGGCAACATACAGGAGTCTCTATTTGGCAGTACATCTGTTTTTAATGCAACCAAAACTTGACTCCAAGCCAGGAATTCAAAATTAAGCACCTGCTTTGAGGCCACTGGGAGCAATATCTAAGGGGTTGGTGAGTAACATGTTGCTCTTGAGCAACTAGTTGGGGATCACTCCTCTATAATAATCACGTCGAATAAAGAATTTCATTAATTAATGTGCTAATTAAGTTAATTACGTTCATTGGGGGGTCTATGGGGTTTGCCAAAAGTTTAAACACTTTCAAGCTACCTGCCCCTGTCACACTGCTCTGACCTTTGTTGCTTGATACACAAGTTATAGAGGTTTCTACAAAAGTGATGTAAGTTTTTTTTCCATTAGTTATGTAAACTCCAAATGTTTAGGAACCCAATGGTCTTGCTTAGAGATGGGCGAATTTTTTCTCCTCGTTTCGCGAAAAAATGACGCCCATAGACTTGTATGGAGACGTGCGTTAAAAAAAAAAAGACGCAACAAAATAATTTCGCCGTGCGACAAATTTTTTTTGACGCCCATAGACTTTAATGGGCGTCTGCGACATT
The DNA here is from genome assembly GCA_038501925.1 of Xenopus petersii. Classification (NCBI taxonomy): domain Eukaryota; kingdom Metazoa; phylum Chordata; class Amphibia; order Anura; family Pipidae; genus Xenopus; species Xenopus petersii. Next base: position 73,263,792 of record CM076680.1, on the reverse strand, counting down.
TCACCGGCGGCAAATTTTTGTCGAAACGAAACGGGTCAAATTCGCCCATCCCTCTTGCTGTGAGGCCCAATAACCAGTCATTCCAGTTCTGAAAAGTTCATGTAGGCAACACTCATATAATTCAGTAAATAGATTCCAATATAAACAGTTGATGCAACTCTATAATAAGTAAATCGTTTTATTAATTAATGTGCTAATTAGGCAGTTCATTGGGGTCACTGGAATTAACCCTTAGTTTAAACCCTACACTCATTCCTGTCCCTTCTCTGTGCTGTCATTACTGGATATGGAAGTTAAGTACGTTTTTGCAGAAGTTACGGTAAGTAAATTATGCAAAAATGTATGATATATGCGGCAACATTCAAAAATCATTTGCAATTGGTCTTCATTTTTTACAGCTGTTAATTTATTTAGTTTATTGTTTCAGCAGCTCTCGAGTCCAGCATTTCAGCACCAGTAATTAAAAAATGGCAGTGTCACAGAGCAAGACCCTCATCCTAAACTGCAATCTGTACCATACATGCTAATCTTGAGTTGTTATGCTTCAACCTGCACTAACACTGGCCATTAAACCCATGGCCATACTGGATATTGCTTCCTGGTCTGCTCTCTGTTTGAAAGTTTTGAATATGTTTCAATGCTTATCAATGGCAGACATACATTTTAATGGGAGGGGTGACTGTGGGTGAGCAGGTGAAAAGGGGGCAACTCAGGGTGATTTCCAAATATCCATATGCAAAGCCGCTAACATCTGAATGTAAAACCATTGAACCTGAAAATTGCACCAATTGCACAATGTTACAACTACCATATCAGGCAAGCTTTATAGTTACAGTTATCGTTACAGTATAGTTATAGAAATATATTAGATACTACATTCTCTTTTGTGATAATGGATTTTAGACCATGTTTATGGGTGGTTATTTTTCAATAACAATTCATGAAGCTGCCAGGATTTTTGTAGCAATTTTGAAACTGTACTGGATAAAATGGACAACATTTAGTGACAAAAAGATAATTTCCAAAAAGGATTGAATGCTCAGTCAAGTGCATTGCAAAGGACAAAATATAAGGCAATTCTATTGGTATATGTACTTATGTTACAAGGTTTATCCAAGAATTTAGTTTTTGATGCTAGATATTATATAGTATATAGTATATATGATAAAGTCATAGGATAACATGTCTTATTTAACTCATACACGAAGCTGTGTGGATTTCATAAACTCCAAGAAAGGATAAACAGGACAAACGAGAACAAATGATTATTTTTACTTAGTATTTTTTTATTGATTTTGGTTTCCTTTGTAATGCAAGGTAAAAAAACTATGGTAATAATGTATTCATAACGAATGTGTTTAAATTAGTAAGACATTTTTTGCCAACGCATATAATAATCACAGTCTAATAACAAAACAACAGGCTCATATGTTAAATAATGTATTTTTATTTAAACACTCTATTTTGTTACAGAAACAATATTTTGTGGTAGGGAATATTTAGTGCAACCTTAGGACTCACAGAGAGTCATCCTTCAGCACTCAGGAGAGGAAAAACCTCTTGTGGAGGAAACCTCTGGGGAACCATGGCTGGAAGAAACACCCTTCCCTCTGGGCATTATGAGGTTGAAGCAAAGAATTAGAATAAGGGTAAGACTGGGTTCATCTTCCATTATGTGTGCATTAATATGTTCATCTCTACAGTTTCTTATAGTCTGTGCTTGGTGCCACACATCTTCCCGAGGAACAGAAGGGAATTTCCTACTTATCTGAAAATAAAAGAAGATTTGGGAAATTAGAAACTTTATGAATGAAGATAACATATGACCCTCTATATTTCTGCTATTACTACCTTTTTCTGTTTATTCATTCGGCCATGGGGTTTAAGCCTCTAAAGACTGCAACATCAAAATGCCTCAAATCATCCTCCAATACTGTTTAAAAGGAAACTATTGAAAATACCACCATGAAAATGGAGTGCTACAGACATAGAACAGTACAAACAAAACTTGACCATACAATGTCACATTTTTGGCATGCAAAACCACAAGAAAGGGTTAACAAACAAAAAAATATATAATTTCAATTGTAGACTTGTGGGCCTATAGATTTCTGATCTTTAGTTTAAACAATGTTATTCTGAAACTATTATTGCTTGATGAAGAGATCAAAAGTGAAAAATAGAGGGTCTCCTCAATTTGATACTATAAAAAGAAAAAATAAATGATTTTCTTTGAAGAAGAAGAAGCTAAATGCATATTGCACTGAATGGTGGATAAACATATGGCCTGTACTTAAGAACTAATGGGGTTTACAAGATAGATTGTTAAGCTCTCAAGATACAGTAATTACTTGAGAAACAAGATTGCATCTATTTACCTTCACTAGAGGGTACACTGTGCCCGATTTTCTTTTGCTCTCCATCTCAGCAGGCAAGCCCGGCACACTGCAAATCTCTTTGCCAGTTAAGCTGGCCATAGATGCAAAGATCCGATCGTACGAATCATCGTACGATCGGACTTTCCCATCTCCCGACCCGCCACTAACCATTCAGATCTTACCAGTCAGATTAGTTAAAGAACAGATCAGCAATGTTCTGCCCCTGACGGCAATCGTACGATATCTATGTCCAACCAAAGCTAGTGACAGTCTCCCACTGAAAATTGTACGATCGGCAATACACGCAGAGATATTATCGGCAGCCGACAGAAATTTTCTAACCTGTCCGATCGAGCAAACGACCATTCTCCGCCGGACGAAAAATGTCGGGACTCTTCACACACGGTTCAAAAATCGAAAATCGTACGAATCCTCGATACGTACGATCAGATCTTTGCGTCTATGGCCAGCTTTAGACTGACACTCTGCAGCTCACTTTACTGGGCTCTGTTTGGGAAAGAATTAAGAAGAATATGAATGACATCATTATAAGCAGATCACATACGAACAAAGTTTGGAAAAGGGTAAAAAGACATGATTTTCCTAGTAGAATTTTAAAGGAAGCACTTCAAACACATTGCACAGGATAGAGGGGAAGCTGCGGCAAGAAGTTAAAGGAACAGTTTAGTGTAAAAGTAAAAACTGGGTAAATAGATAGGCTGTGCAAAATAAAAAAAATGTTTCTAATATAGTTAGTTAGCCAAAAATGCTGGAGTGAACAGATGTCTTATAAAACAGCCAGAATCCAACTTCCTGCTTTTCAGCTCGATAACTCTGAGCTAGTCAGCGACTTGAAGGGGGGCCACATGGTACATTTCTGTTCAGTGAGTTTGTAATTGACCCTCAGCATTCAGCTCAGATTCAAAAACAACAGATATGAACCATGTGCCCCCCCCCTCAAGTCTCTGATTGGTTACTGCCTGGTAACCAGGGTAACCAGTCAGTGTAAACCAAGGAAGCTGAAAAGCAGGAAGTAGTGTTCTGACTGACATGTTATACATCAAATCACTCCAGCCTTTATACATTACATTTGTGCCTAACTAACTATATTAGAAACATTTTTTATTTTGCACATACTATCTATTTACCCAGTTTTTATTTTTACACTGAACAATTCCTTTAGAACTAATGGGGGTTGAAATTACAGATTGTTTGGCACTACAGACAATTAGTTGAGAAACAAGGGTTGCATCTATTTACCTTCACTAGATGGTGCGCTGTGCCGAAATCCGTTGACTCTTCTCACCACAGTAGAAAAGGCCCGGCACACTGCAGATCTCTTTGCCAGACTGACACTCTGCAGCTCACTTTACCGGCTCTGTTTGGTAAAGAATTAAGAAGAATATAAATAACTTCATTATAAGCGGATCACATAAGAAGAAAGTTTGGAAAAGGGTAAAAAGATGTGATTTTCCTAGTAGAATTTTAAAAGAAGACCTTCAAACACATTGCACTGGATGGAGGGGAAGCTATGGCCAGAAGTTAAGAACTAATGGGGGTTGAAAGTATAGATTGTTTGGCACTGCAGACAATTAGTTGAGAAACAAGGGTTCCATCTATTTACCTTCACTAGATGGTCCGCTGTGCTGAAATCTGTTAACTCTTCTCACCACAGTAGAGCTGGCAAGAGTCAGAAGAAAAGGCAAATCATTTTAAAAAACTATAAAAACAGTTGTCCACCACGTGCATGGGCATCCTCATCGGGGTGTCTAAAGGGGCTGAAGTCACAAGGCATATCTGCAAGTACTGGACTTGCCTGACGATTTAGAAGCAATCAGCAATTAGATTTAAATAGTCAACTACAAGTTAGAAAACAAAAGCAAAGATCTATGTGCAATATCATTCAATCAAAGTCATTAGGACCCTGCCCCCCAGTAAGAAATGTTGGTCCCCTAATCACTGTTAGAACATACTTTATCTTGTTATATAAACATCCTTAGCAGATATTTGTGTAGGAGCAACTATCCTCCAAGAATAGGTTACAATGATTATGACATGACCATCAAGTTGAGCAGTTCCTATCCTTCAAGAACCTTTTATACCATCTGGGATGGTAACTCCTTCTCTGAAGACCTAATTGTATGTGTACACCTATGTCATGCTAATTTATTAGGCTGATATTTGCTATACAATTACTGTCTGTCTCTAATAAAAGAATATCACCATGCTGTGACCTTTGACTATTTGTTGGAGGATGATGGGTGTTGCAATCTAGGAAGTATTGATGTCTGGGCCAGCCATATACCAGCAGGTTGGTCATGTTCGGGCCGGCCTCGCTGCACCATTTGCAGTTCTGATATCCCCAACCGTGACCTTAGACTGGCGTCTTCCAACTTCCAGTTTTATAGGAGGGTGCCTGCCCCTCCCCTTTTGCAACGTCATCGGCAGGCTGCATCGGGTCTATAAATGGAGGGTGTAAATTGGTACGGATCAAGTTTTTCTTGACACATTACTCCTGGGAACCCAATATAAGGAAACACAGATGTATGCTACAGGCAGAACTTGAGGGCTTAGGAGGTTATGCAATAAAAAAACTAAGTTAGCAACCAATAAGCAGGTATCATTTACTGGTCACCTGTTTAAAATCAAACATTTCATTGGTTGCCATAGGTTACTGCTCCTGGGCAACTGTAGTGCCTTTTATTACATTTGGAGGTTAGCCTTCTATTCTAAACATGTGAAAATACTTTCTTGAATGTAACTCACACCATATTTGTTATCAGCTTAGTGTACAGTCATATTGTATCTGTTGTCTATAAATGAAAAAAAAAAGTTATAGATAGAGTGCAGAGGACAGTCAAGAAAGTTGCACATAAAAAGCCATAAAACCTACCTGTAGTTAGTTTTAAATGTTATTTAGCCTCTTCCTTTGCACTAAGTATGAATGTGCTTGCTTTCTGAACTTTTAGTGCAAAACCTTAGGAAAGGTGCTGCACTTCCAAGTTATCTGTGATTACTGAGGCATAGTTAAAATAGTTAGGTTGAAAAAGGAGAAGTCCCTGGATCAACTTGTACTATGAGCTATCTTCCATAACTCTGTATTCCCTCACTTGCTAAGTCATCCAACCCCTTCTTAAAGCTTTCTAATGTATCAGCCTGTACAACTGATTCAGGGAGAGAAAAAAACCCTTCCTAATATTTAGCAGGAACCTCTTTTCTTTTAATCAGAATGGGTGACCAGGCATCAGCTGGAAAGACATACTGGTAAATAAAGCATTAGAGAGATTATTATATGATCCCCTTATATATTTATACATAGTTATAATATCACCCATTAAGCACCTCTTTTCAGTGTGAACATCCCCTTTGCCAGTCTTTCCTCATAGATAAGATTTTCCATACCCTTTACCAGCTTAGTTGCCCTTCTCTGTACCCTCTCTTATTCAATAATGTCCTGTTTGAGTGATGGAGACCAAAACTGTACTGCTTATACTAGATGTGGTCTTACCAGAAGAATGACCCCCTCCTTCCCCCTATTAAATGCCCTTTTAATACAACTCAAGACCTTATTTGCCCTTGATGCTGCTGCCTGGCATTGCTTGCTACAGCCAAGTTTATCATCTACAAGGACTCCAAGGTCCTTTTCCATAATGGATTTGCCTAGTGCAGTCCCATTAAGGGTATAAGTGGCTTGCATATTTTTACATCCCAGGTGCATGACTTTACATTTATCAAATTTTGCCACTTAGCTGCCCAAATTGCAAGGAGAACGTGAAAGATGCAAGGAAAAACAGGAGCAGCCCTTTATGTATAGCTTTGTTACAGCAAAGATACATGAAAGAAATCTGACTGCACTGGGGTTAAACACATTCTATAATTCCTATGTGCGACCTACGTATGCACTTTATCAGGCACTGGGTATAACACAGGGAGAAGAAAATGCAAAGAAAAAAGTAAAGCAGGTTGATGAAAGTATATTGAAGGCAGAAGACAAAGCACATTATAGGTAAAAGAAAAGTAAAGTGAAGAAACAGAAAAAGAAAAGTAAAGAGGAGCAAAGGGTTAAATATAGCAAAAGGGATGAGGAGAAAATGAAGGTTACAGTGAGGAGGATGGAACAAATGAATAGAATATGAATGGGTTGTTGAGCCATATATACTTCTGTACAGTACATGGGCCTGTTCCTTGATTATTTTGTGTAAAACACCCTTGTCATCCCACCACCACCATCCCTGCAGAAATGATATCCTATAATAAGCATGTAATTATTTGCCACATTTATACTGATGGGAAAACTATTGTACATACTCAGAAACAAGGGGCCAGCATAGGTTGGAAAAAAGTGTTGGCAAATTCAAAGGTGAAACTTAACCGATCACTGCACGATTTCTTTTATGTATATACAGTATGTATGTATGTATGATCCGTGAGCTCAAAATATATAGCGGTGGCACTCAACATATGACAAACACAACAATGTATACTGAATAAATGGAGCAGCAAACCAACAGAGAGTAGGGATGCACTGAATCCACTAGGCCTATTCATTTTATTCCAGGTGAAAAGAGGGTATACTGCCTCTTTAATGCATCTCATATTCATATTGGTTTTGCCTTTATATGATTTTACATATTTTAGACAGATGCATGAGAAAATTGTAATTAATATTTCCTTGCGATGCAATCAGACATTTTGAGGACTGTATAAGCAAATGATGATTCATATTTCTTGCCTTCCTAATTATTAGGCATTTGTGCCGAGAAACTTGAATTTAATATGCTTAACAGCAGCCTGAGAGTGTTAATGAAAGCATCAACAGGCGCTGAGCATCACATTTTTGTAAGGAATGCTGTTCTCAGCAGTTTTGTTACTGTGAAATGCACTGTACATAAAATAGCTCATTCTTCATGCACAAAAGAGCTATTTGGCTCGAGTCTGCTGTAAGATCTAATACCCTGCATGCTCTAATAAGCACATATCATTATCAAATACAGACAATAGCATAGGCTGCTTCGAACAAGTTCCCCACTTCATGACTTTGACACATCAACTAAAATTGAAATAATAAAACTGCTGCGGAAGGGATATTCCATTTTTATTACTCTACAGGACAATGGAATATATACTGTGATGAAACTAGCAAACTGATTTTACATTTCTGCGCACAAATGCCTACATATTATAATAGATTTTGACAACCATTTCTTCCTCAAGCCTGAAAAGTGACAGATGTTGCCGGGAAGCATATTACCACCAAAAGCCTCTGAGACGCTATAAAATGTTTTTCACATACTTCAGAACCTTTGATGGAGGAAGCAAAACATAAATTAGCCCAGAATGCACCCATACAATGACACTTCACAGTACATTTGACTGGGCTGTTAAACTATTTCTGTTGAACTTTGGCGCGGTTCGATTTATTATGTTTCCTGAACATAAAAATAACAGAAAGGCACCATCAGCAATGCTGTGCAAAATACTTCATTAGGCAGTATCTTTAGTAATATAAAAGCTAAATCACCTGGAAAGAAAATAAACTTTTAAGTGACAGATAAAATGTATTCTTAAACTACTACTAAACGGATATTTTCAGTGCCAACCATGGGGGTAAATTTACGCTAGCGAATGATCCGCCACACTTGACGCCGATTCGTCAGGTGCAAATTTGTTACCAGTATGATAATTTACTAAAATACGAAGTTGTGACTGGCAAAGTTTCACTAGCGTTAATTCGTCAGCGCGACTATTTAATAGCGATCTTTTGCTAGCGTTCAATTCTGCTGAGGGTGACTTCGTTAGTACGATTACACTTAGTTCAATTTGAATAGGGAGGGTACATATATGTCATATAGATGTCTTTATTAGAGATGTTTGTGCAAATGCTTGAAGTGGCCACTTTTTATTAAAAATGTCCAAGGAAGCAAAATAAAGACAAAGGAGACCCTCTAATGCCCTAGACATGAGCCCACCCTAAAACAAATGTGGCATGTTCCTCAAATGGTTGGGGAAAAAATGTTACACAAAAATATTTCATAGTTAGGACTTTTCCATCTTTAAAAAATGAAAAACCGTCAGCATTTTTTACAGCTTTTATGACTTTTCAACATACAGGATTGAGGAGGATGCAGCTTCATCTTAGCAGTTCGCCTGGTCTAAGCTGGAAAACTCTGGCAAAAGAGGTAACGTTCTGTAAAATTCTCACTGCGGAGTAAGGATCGTTCACTGAGCAAAGATTCACCTGTCGATAGGGCGCAAAACAGTGCTGGTGACGGTCTCTTTCACTAGCGAATTGACGTCTATGCATGTTAGTAAGTTGGCAATGTTCCTGCCAATGAGACTTCTGTCGAATTTTCACTAGTGATGGCCATTTCGCCCTTTAGTAAATCTGCCCCTATGATGGAAAAAGAACATTTAACTCTGTCCCTCCCCAAAAAAGACAGATACTAGATAAGGATGTGGATGTCCAGCATATTTGGTTTCCTCTTAGAGGAAGGAGGAGGACAATCCTTTTGCAAAAATATTAGTTTGATACACTTAAAATCCCACAAACTCCTCATGGGATGCCGCAAACAATCGCAAGGGACATTTATGGACTATCTATCTAACCTGCTCAATGGAAAACAGAAGCTCTTGATTTCTGCTAAATGCCTTCCCAGGCTTTTGTGGTTTGATCTCCCCTTGTAGAGCAAAGTTTCATTGGGGAACAGCCCCATAGCTGAGAACAGTATCACTAATCAATCACCTAACGTGGATTTTTTTAAGCAGATAAAGGAAACTTCAACACCCAACATCATGCTGGCCCCACTCTCTACTGCCTTAAGGGGTGCAGCCCCACAATTGGGGAAGCTCTGCTTCAAAGAAGTAAAAGTGCATTGAGAAAATTTTGTATATTAACATTTAGGGGCTGGTTTACAAATTAGAGATCAAGTTTTTCAACAATTCAAGAAATTTTAAGTTTGAAAACACAAATAGCCGGAATTAATTAAAAGAAATAGCAAAAAAACGGAAGCCCTCAGCAAATCTAGTATAGGTCAATCTAAAAAAAAACAACTGGACTTGCTGAGTAATCAATGAAGACATTTCACTACTCATCCGAGCAGCTTCTTCAGTTCAACTGACTGGTGTGGGAAGTTCTCGGCATATAAACTCTTCCACTAATCCATTTACAATGGCACATTGTAACTCATCAAAGAGGTGACATCTGAAGAAACTCACAGAGGTGTTGATTCTGTGTAGTTGTGATAGGATTATCCAATGTGTCATGCACAACTACACAGAATCAACACCTCTCTCATTGAAAAGGAATGGAGCTTTTAGAGTGGGACTGACTTTTGTTCCATAATTTAATGGGATTGTATGTTTTTCCTTCAATTTGCAATTATTTTTCTCAATTTGCAATTATTTTTCTCAAACTCAAAAACTGATAAATTGATAAATCTCAACTGTCCATAAATAAAAAAAAATCTTCAGAAATAAATGAAGACTAATCTGTATTGCTCTGCTACAGACTTGCCCTTATCAATGACAGGAATCATGTCAGTAGCACTAACAAAAAACACCTGTAGGTTTCCATAATCTATCCCCAGCCTATCATTACCGTATTGCTACAGCACTCAAACATGATGGATGCGTCTATCTCTCTGGGCTAGAGGAGACAACTAACCATGGCAGGATGATTAGGTAACTTAAGTGGGCTGAGGGTAGCTTGGGAGGAATGATACTGATACTATCTGACTTATATTATTAATAAGATTCATGGTAGCAGGAATAACATACTGTATAAACATTTTATAAATACAGGTATGGGACCTGTTATCCATAATTCTTGGGACCTAGGGTTTTCTAGATAATGGAACTTTCTGTAATTAAGATCTTCATACCTTAAGTCTACTAGAAAATCATGCAAAACCTAAATACACCCAATAGGCTGTTTTTTCTTCCAATAAGGATTAATTATATCTTAGTTTGGATCAAGTACAATGTACTGTTTTATTATTACATAGAAGAAGGAAATCATTTTCAAAAATGTGGGTTATTTGAATAAAATGGAGTCCATGGGAGACAACCTTTCTGTAATTCGGAGCTTTCTGGATAACCGGTTTCCATACCTGTACCTGTATAACATTTTTAAAAGAAGTATCATCACCAGTTTTGTGGTTACAAATTGCAAACATCTTCCTATAAATTATATAAATCAATGGTCAGCTGACTGGTGAAGATGATGGGCATCCTGTGATTTGAAAGTAATATGCAAAAAAAGATGCAGTACACTTTTTTTAATTTATTAATTTTCATACTAGGGAAACTAGGTAAAACAAGGTACAAAAACATGTGAGTGACATGCTTTTTTCCCCCACATATTTTTCTTGAAAAACTCAAAGGCTGCCCACCTAAACCCTGGTGAGCTTTTTATTCTTTAAAAGAGAAATCAACCTGTGGGGGAAAAAAAAACCCTACCCCCACCCCAGGTAGACCTCCCTCCCTCCCTCCTCCCCCAGGCTAACTACCCCCCCCCCCCGGAAAATGCCCCATACTCCATACTTACCTCTCAGCGCAGATTCTTCCAGTGAAGTTCCATGCGTCCATCTTCTGCGTCCTCGGTAACCTGACTGGGAGATCGGCAATTTCCGTGCGCAAACCGGCAAACTGCTCCAACTATGCATGCACAGAAATACAGATCTCGCAGTCAGCTTACAGAGGACGCAGAAGATGGACGCATGGAACTTTGCTGGAAGAATATGCGCCGAGGGGTAAGTATGGAGTATGGGGCACTTCCCCCCCCTTTTATTCAATCAAATTTTCATCATCAGGACCAGAGCAATGGGGATTGGCATACAGGAAATTTAAAAACTATCATATCTCCTGTGCATCCCCAATGTTTCTGAACCAATTTGGGTGTGGTTGGGCAGCATGCCTCCCCCTAAAATCCTGCCGCCCTAGGCCCGGGCCATGGTGGCTTCTCCACAAATCCGAGCATGTTTGCACACAAAAGAGAGAGAGCAAGGTAAAAAATGCAAATTAGATTAAAAGCTTACATTCATTTTTTTACCGTTTTATACCTACATATATTTCCTAGTACAAAAAAGAATAAATCAGCCCCCAAGTAATACAGTATTTACACTACCGCAATACATTATCTTGTTCTCAAGTAAATAAAGTGATTATTTTTTAATTATTTTCTTGATACTACTTTCATACATCTCGCCTTACAGATTATTTCACCTAACTACTACTTTTCTGCAATTTCTGACAGTCTTAAATTGTACAGTATGTGACAGATTCACGTTATTTCCTCCTATCACTAGTTCTGCAAAAGTTATTTTCCTGACATAAAAAATGTTATACCCAGAAACCGAATGACCTTAATACCAAGTATACCACAGATGTTGAAAAGAAACATTTGCATATGGACTTAGAACCTCTGCTTTTTGACGGATTCATTAACAAAGGACAAAGGGGAGGAAAAAACTATTTTTCACCAGGCAATGAGCCTTGATCAGTAAAAACGCAGACCGTTCATTTTCGGAATAAATTTCTACTTTAAGCTTTGTTGCCGATCCTGAAGAAATCTATAAGTTAATCAATTATTCAGAAGATTACTCGGCAGGAGGGGGAAACTAGTCTCCTTCAAATGGAGGTGGAATGAAAGTTTTAAATAAGAAAGATGGTTTTGTTCACACTCCTGCAGTGAAAGAAGCAGAATATATTTTCCTTTTTATGATATATATTATTCTTGGGTTGTTCTAGGACTTCCTGTCATTCCCCGGTTGATTGGAAAAAACATTTACAAGCGCAACTAATTGATCACGTGTTGATATTTGCATGGAAGAGGATTCTAATGATGAGACATGTTTACTAAATGTAATGGGGTCATTTTTCATCCTGCTGCTGAGCAAGGTTTACTCTCTCCTGACCAATCCCATGTCCTTATCTAAAGCATTGCTATTTTGTAATGATAATGAGGGGCATCATGATGTCATATATCAAGAACCTAAGGTTCTAAAGATGTAGCGTAGGTTCTGCTTTTCTCAGCCTGCATATTTTTTTCAGGCTGAGAGAATCAGATCTGCTCCTTTTGCTTTATCTAGATTCTGTGAAGGTGATATTGCTCCTGCTCTGCCTGAATTTCTAGCCTTGCATAAACCCATTGCCTAGATATCGATTTTTTTTATATATTTTATATATAAGGAAATGCAGTGCAATACAGGTATGACATTAATCAGAAAGTACAGGAAGCATACAGGAAACAGCATTACATCAATTATCTTCCATACAAATCCCATCATAACCTAGTATTACTATAAACAATAAGCATCAAACGCTTCATGACAGAAACATTCAAGAAACGTCACTCTTACAAAATGACAAAACCTAGTATTGAAATTACAAGATTCGTACACATAAAGGAGTAACACGGTAAAGTAGTACTTAAAAACTCAAAAGAGCTACTGGTGGAGAGTCAGCCCCATACCTATATGCCAGCCAAGGAGACCAAATCCGCAAAAAATTTTGGTGGGAGTCCAAAAAGATACTGGATAGTTTCTCTTGACCCATAATCCAGTCAATTTTGTTTTTGGTAGCGACAAAGGAAATGTGTTTAGTTTTCCATGACTTTGCAATCGTCTGTTTCGCGGCAGTCATTATGGAAAGAACTAATTGGAATTGACTACGGGTTAATGAATCTGGCTTCATACACAAAAGGGCTGTACTAGGATGTTTAGGGATGGAAATATTGAAAATAGAAAAAATCATATTATAGATCCTAGTCCAGTATCTTAGGGCTATTGGACATTACCACCATACATGAAACATGGTCCCCTTTTGGCCGCAGCCCCTAAAACATCTATCTGTTGCCGTAGGGAAAATTTGAGCTATTCGTGCAGGAACCAAATACCAGCGAAATAGAACCTTATAGTTGGCTTCCAATAAAGTAACGTTTCTAGAGGATCTTCTCACATTACTCCATATCGATTCCCAGTCATCAAGACTCATATGATAGTCCATATCCTTGTGCCATGCCTGTAAGTTTAAGGAAATTACTGTAGAGAAGCGAGACTACTTTCCGTGCTTAAGGGGCTTTACAACACCAAAATTCAAAAAAGGTACGAGTTCTAACCCCATAGAGAACGAACAAAATGTAAAAGCTGGCAGGCTCTAAATCGTTCATATAAAGGAACATTATATTTAGTAATCAAATCTTGCATGGTATATGGACCAGACAGAGAAAGTAAATGTTCAGTGGTCAAAATACCTTGGGTGATCCACCATTTAAACAAACAAAGCGCCCCAATTTCGAGTTAAACTTATTCAGGTCTTCCTGGACAATCAGGATCGGGAGAGTCCGAAAGGAATATAACAATTTCGGCACTATTATCATTTTAATGGAGTTGATACGACCAACCCAAGATATACGGTGGTGATTCCAATTACTCAAAGTAGAACACAAGCTCTTATATAGAGGAGGATAATTAAACTTATAGAGAGTGCCATAAGTACAAGTAAGCTTAACCCCCAACATAGATATATAGACCCAAATTCACTAAGCGCCGAAGCGCCTAACGCTAGCGTCAATTCGCTAGCGTTGGGCATTTTCGTTACTTTGCAAATTCACTAACGAACGCTGGTGTAAATTCGCTAGTGTTACTTCGCACCCTTACGTCTGGCGAATTTTCGCTACGGACGTAACTACGCAAATTCACTGACGCGCGCAGTGTACTGAACGCTACCTTTTACACTAGACTTCCTTCGCCACCTCAGACCAGGCGAAACGCAATAGACTAGATAGGGATTGCTTAAAAAAAAGGTCACATTTTTTCTAAGTCCCAAAAAACACTGGTGTGTTTTCTATATTATGGGTGATAGGCTGAAAAAATTTTGGGGCTCCCCTCCTTCCCCCCTCATTTCCTAACTCATGGCAACTTAACTATACAGTGGGCACATGTGTAGGGCAAAAAAAAAAAATTATTTGATGTTTTGAAGGTTTCCCAGGCATTTGTAGTGATTCTACGTATTCCTCCATTGAAATCTGAATTTGGCGCCGTATGCAAATTAACAATCGCTAGCGTAACTTCGCTTCGCTTAGCAAATCAACGCTAGCGCAACTTGTTGTGCCTGGCGCAACTACGATTCTTAGTGAATTTGCTCCATAATGAGGCTGCCAACCAAATTCGAAATTAAGCTGTAACAATTTCACCTCTTGGTGTGAGAGGGATAGATTAAGAGCTTCTGTTTTACCATGATTAATTTTCAAACCTGAAAGGGCACCAAATCAATCTAATAAACTGTATAAATTTGGGAGGGACGTTAAAGGTCGAGAATTAATGTGAGATCGTCCGCAAAAAAGACTAACCTTATGCTGAGTGCTAGAAGTAATGATACCAGAAATGTCCGGGTTAGCTGTAGCAAATGCCAAGGGTTCAATCACCAAATTAAATAGAATAGGGGACAAGGGGCACTTGTCTGGTACCCCGGTGTATAGGAAAGGCCCTAGAGAAAGAGCCCATCATATACACCAAGGCCACAGGGCTAGAATACAGGGAACGGACCCAACTCAAAAATCCGAAACCAAAGCCCCATTTCTCTAAGGTGAAATATAAATAATCCCAATTGAGGGAGTCGAATGCTTTACAAATATCTAATTTAAGAAGCATAGCTTTGGATCGTTGAGTCTGGGATACCTGCATCAGAAGGATAAGGCGTCTAATAGCATCTGATGCTTGGCGTCCTGGGACAAACCCCACATGGTCCTTGTGGATTATTGGCGGAAAAAAGGAATTTATCCTATGAGCCAATATTTTCCCCAGGAGCTTAATATTAGTATTCAGAACTGAGATGGGGGATAATTTTTACATTCAAATAAATCCGTATTTGGCTTTGGAATAGCCGAAATTTTGGCTTTCAAGGTGTCTGGATTAAACTTCCCCCCTTTTTTCAAGGAATTCAACATAGTAGTCAAATAGGGGCATAGTTCCCTATAAAATTTCTTATAGTCTACATTAGACAATCCGTCTAAGCCTGGAGTTTTGCCTGCTGATAAAGATTTTATTGCTAAGGACACCTCCTCCATGGTAATATCCCAGTCAACCAATTGAGCCTGATCTATAGTCAATTGGGGAAGGTTCAAAGTAGAAATACATTTTTCCAATGCCCTGGTAGGCACTGTAGGCTGTTTGGAGTAAAGGGTTTGATAAAATTGGGCAAATTCGTTAGCTATGGTAATCGGATTACCCGACAATGGGCCCTGGGCCATTCTAATCCTATGAATTACAGGAGGTTTAGTTTGTTTAATTTTCTAGCCAACATCCTACCCGGTTTATCTAAATTACAGTAAAAGTTATGTCTTGCCCAACTGTGATACAAATGTGACATGGCAGGCCATGTATGAATGTGAGTGTGATCAAGTGCATTCATTATTGCTCCTTATTTGTAAAATGGATGTACTGATATTAGCAGGAGACCAAGGAACAACCGGAGTAGTATTAATAGGAGACCAGGGAACAACTGGAGTTGAGTTATTCAGTCATTAGCAGGAGAACAGGGAATAGTAGGAGTTAAGGTAATAGACTCATAAACATATAAGTATGTTTATTAAGGAGGAAGCTCATATCTTATTCACATAGTTATAATCAAAATACACAGCAATTATACACAGCAATTATTTTCATTCGCATGGTTATTTCCATTTTCATGGTCATTCTCATGGCCATGTCCTGGGCATGTAGCCATTATTATTATTATATATGTCTATGTGTAATGATCTATTCCTTTGTTATTGTACCAATATAAAAAGGAGCTCAGCTGGGGGGGCTTTGGGACTTCATCTACAAGCAGACGCGTTGTGTAGAATAGTTGGTCTTGTAAGGACCATTGGCCGATTGATGTGCTCTGGGAGTCGCTGAATTTGATTTGGGCCCGGGGTCCCCCAGCTGATGTTCCTCTCAGAAGTCTGCCAAGGGAAGCTCGGCTAGACGTTGCGTTGTCTTCAATCGGTATTGTATTACTTTTCTTACAATATATTATTCTTCTTTAATGATGATCAATGTGTGTGTGTTTTATTTCCACCCCTATATTTGATAAGTCTGCTGGAGGAAGTGCTCAGTAAGACGTTTAGTTTGTGATAAGTCTGCCAAGGGAACTTGTAGCAAGACACCAACGTAAGTTCTTCTCTGCATATGAGGTTAACAATAAGTCTAGTTCCCTTCGTAGTTGAATGATTTGGGTGGAATAATCAGCTTCTGGGGATTCATTTTGTATTGACACCAAATTATCGAGTTGTTGGGTCAAGGAGTTAACAGCAGTCACTCTAGCCTTCTTGATCCGAGAACCCTGTTGTATGAAGGTGCCCCTAATCACTGGTTTGTGAGCTTCCCAAAGAGTAACCTCAGAGGTCACTGAATGAACGTTTTCTTTAAAATAATTATTCAGATAATATTATTAGTCTAATATTGTGGAAAAGGTAAGGCATACTGGGCAATGGTCAGACCAACTAATATTATGCATTTAGCTACCCTAAGAGATGGTAAAATGGCTGGAGTCAAAAAGATGTTATCAATGCGAGTAGACAATTTATGTGGGGCAGAATAATGGGAAAATTGCCGCGTATCTGGATTACATTCCCTCCATGCATCAATCAGACCATAAGAGAGAAAAGCACATTTCTGGGGCCAGAGGGAAGCATGTAAAAGCAACAGAAAGCATAACTACAGCACCTCAAAACATATATTAATGTAAACCTCTTCTATAAAAACAGATTGCCATTTAGACAAGTATTAACAATAAACAAAGCAAAATGATCTTTTTATCCATTTACCCAGAAAAGCAAATGACACGGGCAATATCTATAAACTATTTGCTGAATCTTTCCTAAAAGTTCAAACGATATTATTGAAGACATTTCAGTATTGTTAGATGTGGAACAATTCTTGTATTGGGTTTTGAATTTGAACAGCCATGTTTGTTTCCTTTGAATATTCATCTAATACTGTTGGGGGATATTAAATATTCTCCGCTTGAGTTCCTACAGTAAAACTAATTTAATTCTGTCATTTCTACAGAACCTTAAAGGATATGAAAAAAAGCAGTTTGTTCTTCACATAAAATAAAATTAATTGAGAAAATGCATGCAGCCCTTGGGTGAAGAACAACCAGTGGTGATTATCCTCAAACTGTGCCCAAGTGTTGGTTGAGGTATTTACAATGATAATTCAGAAATAACACAGCTTCCCGTTTATTCGGAAATTAAACTGCCAATGAACTCTGTTTATAATTAAATTGGCAAATATTTTGCTATATAAATTAGAAAAAGATTATGTAATTTCGGCCTCTGCAAAAAGCATATCCTTCTTTGCCTAAAAAAATGTAAAACAATGTTATTTTCAACCCAAATACCTTTTAAAGGCTCACAGTCATATTTATGTGCTATGCTACCATCCATTTAATAAAAGTACTTCTAGGAATAAATTCTACAATTATTTTAAAATGTTTTATTTCTCACACGTTTAAATGCAATTTTAATAAATGCAGCATAACAAATATTTTGGGCTATTTCATAATTTTCCAAGTACAAGTATAGTATCTGTTATCCAGAAACCTGTTTTCCAGTAAATTCAGAATAACGGTAAAGCCATCAGCCCTGGACTCCATTGTAGCCAAATAATCCAGATTTGTATAAACTATGTCCTTTTTCACTATAATAATAAAACAGTCTCTTATAATTTATCCAAACTAAGATATAATTAATCCTTATTGGAGGCAAAACCAGTCTATTGGGTTTATTTAATGTTTCCATGATTTTCTAGAAGACTGAAGGTATGAAGATCCAAATTACGGAAAGATATCTGGAAAACCCCAGGTCCAGAGCATTCTGGATAACAGATCCTAAACCTGTACATAAAAAAACACTTTTATTTCCTATGAAAACAACAGACAAAAGTTATAGCCTCAACAAGTTGTGAGCATATCCGGTAGAAACGTTGTGTTTGTTCCTTCTTGATTTCCTGAGATCCAATAAGCAGTTTCTGACTTGCAGCAAAGTATCGGTTTGGATGAGTTAATGAAAAGCCGCAATCACCCCCCTGTCCAGGGAAAAGCAAACCAAGACACTGGATAAAATACAACTGTGTTGGTTTAGTCCTTTAGATAAAGTATTAAACATGATAAATCTGAGATGAACAAATGCAGAATGAAAGCAATATCAGCCACAGCAGCATCACACAAATAGCTCAACATATTAAAGTACTGGTATGGGATCCGTTTTTTGGAAAATCGTTATCCAGAAATTCCTGAAATATGGAAAGGCCGTCTTCCATAGACTCCATTTTATCCAACTAATCTAAATTTTTAAAAATGATTCCCTTTTTCGCTTTAATAATAAAACATTACCTTGTACTTGATCCAAACTAAGATATACTGAAACAGCCTATTGGGTTTATTTAATGTTTACATAAGGTATGAAGATCCAAATACAGAAAGATCCATTATCCGGAAAAGTGCCCTATATAGAAGGCCCAAGAAGCTCAGGCAGCAGCTAAATAGAGTAAGACGATGCTTTCTCTTTCATTTATAATGCCAATAAACAGCTTTTGAAGCACTAGGGCTGAAATATGGACACAGAAGGATTAGTGCATGCAGGGTTACCTCATCCTATGAGTAATGCTATCACATACGTTATAGTGCTGGCTTCTGATCATGTTGTGCAAAAAGCACTGACCTTCAATCAAATACAAGTTTCTGGTTTCTGGCTCATCAAATGTGGTTTTTAAGTAGAACACAATACAGCAACACTTAGACAATTTCTTTGCTGTGTTAATTAGGAAATATCTGATCAGGTGATAAAGCAGCAGTTCGTTTTACAAACTACAGATTTGCAAGTGATTTTAGAGGTCACTAAGCAACACCTTTGAAACATGAAATCTGAATAACATGCCTCGTCAGGAGAGTGTATTTCTCAAGCGCAAGTTGGTATATTTTAATTGGCCATTTAATTGTGCAAACAGGAAAATGTAGAATTTATAGACTACAGGCTTTAAATGTGCTTTCATTTGAGTTTACTTTTAGTATGATGTAGAGCGTTATATTCTGAGACAATTTGCAAATGGTTTTAATTTTGTATGATTTGTGGTTTTTGAGTTATTTAGCTTTTTATTCAGCAGATCTCCGGTTTGAAAATTCTGCAATCTGGTTGCTAAGGTCCAAATTACCTGAATAAGAAGCTGGAATATGAATAGAAAGATGAGTAATAAAAAGTAGCAATAACAATACATTTGTAGACTTAAAGAAAATTCGTTTTTAGATGGGGTCAGTGACCCCCCCCCCTTCGGAAAGAGTCAGAAGAAGAAGAAGGCAAATAATTAAAAACGATATAAAAAAAAATAATGAAGACCAATCGTAAAGTATGGTAGCTTAGAATTGGTTACTATATAACATACTAAAAGTTAACTTAAAGGTGAACCACCCCTGGATATTGCACACAGCTTTAGGCTCATGTGAGCATAAGTGCAATGAATAGGGCTTGTGTTGAACATACTTTTTGCTATTATTTTAATGACAAAAAATAATCTATGGTTTGAGCTGAACAAAGCAGAAAGGGAAACTAAAATTTTTCCATGTTTGCACCTAGTTACATACATAACTATATTACAAGTACACAGATGAGCAGAAGAATAATGGTCTGGTGCTGAAAAAAAAGGGAGAATCAAGGTGTTTGTACACGGATATCTTATTACCTACAAGAACCAAACATGGAGTAGCTTCAATACTATCACAGGCTTAATGTATACTGTTGGGCTGGATAGCAATGTAAAGGAATGTGTATCACAATTATGCCATTAGCAGCCCACTGACTTTGGCTACTCATAAAGTCTTTTTTTATATGATTTTGGTTACTAGGTTGGAATAGTGTATGCTAAAGGCTGAATGCAATACACCGCATAAAAAAAACTAGTTAAACACAAGTGTTATGTGTAATAAAATAGGAAGACGAATATAAGACGTTTGCACATTTTGTTGTATATCAGAAAAGAAAGAGGTTTTATTGTGATCATAAACGTGTAGAACTGCTTAGGTGATCAGATGAAACAAAAGCAACAAGACCCTCTCATAGGCTAGATAAAAAGGTTTATACATTTTGCCCTCAACAAAGAAAATAGAATACATTGCTATATTTTGGGAGTCACTTTAGGGAGGAACTACACTGGCAATTTCGGTGTGATCCGACACGCTGTGCAAAAACGCAGGCGTCAAGTCAAATGTGACAGAAATAAGGTAAGAGATGGAAATGTCGGATGAAGTCGCAGCATTCATCCGACGCGACACAAGTGACGGATGCAGACGCAGCGTGCAGCGTCTGCATCCGACAGTCGTGTCGCGTCAGACGAATGCTGCAACACCATCCGACGTTCCGGTTGCTTACCTTATTTCCGTCGCATCCAACTTGACGCCTGTGTTTTTGTGCAGCGCGTCGGAATGCTCCGAAATCGCCTGTGGAGTTCCTCCCTTAAAAATGGTTCTGCTAATTTTTAATGGACAAAAAGCATGTCCCCTTTGCCAAAACCGACCGAAACAGAAGTCATATCACTCCCAACCTCCCTTAAAATCTTTTTTTTTTTATTAGAATGGGTCACAAAACTAGTTATGAGAAAAAGGCATGCATGTTGTACCATCACAAACGATACTGCTACTGTGCTTTTATATTTAAAGGGGAATTGCTGTGAAAATGAAAAATAGTAAGTCTATTATGTAATCAACTGACAATTCCATACTGTTGATATAATTCAGTTACTTTTCACCATCCCCCTCTCTCAGCACTGCCACTGTAAAATGCAGCTGTGAGATAAAATTGGTTATTTTGAAACAGTGAGCTCTGATACTTAGTCTAGGCAAAGGGACCACTCACACATGTATTTAACCTAACTGTCAAGCAAAATGTGACTCAAGATTCCTGCATGAAGAAGGACAGATTGCTGAGTGGGACAGTAAAGACTAACATGGTTATTCCAGGAAGGGTACAACATTTTTAAATGATTTTAGTCACAGTTTATTATTTGCACAATATGAAGCTCATATTACATTTTGTGGCAGTTCTCCTTTAAGGGCTATTCCACACGGGGAGATAGCGACGCGTTTGTGGCGACAAAGCGCCGCGACAGTAGCCGCGACCGGCGCAGGCGACAGTTTTGTATGGGCGCCTATGTAAAAACGCCTGTGCTAACCACACGAGGCGATGCGCTTTTCAACAGTCGCCTGAAAATGCCTCGCCAGGCTTTTTCAGGCGACTGTTGAAAAGCGCATCGCCTCGCCGCGACCGCAAACGCGTCGCTATCTCCCCGTGTGGACTAGCCCTAAGGCTAATAGACAGAAAAGACAACCTGATTCTACATTTTGGTTTGTATCATGCCTTCCGCATGAATACTATCTATTTCTTATCAAGTAAACACAATGCTGGCTGACCTTTAAGGGCAGAGACACATGGACACGAGGAAACTCCGGGCGACTTCAGAAACAAAGTGCTCCGAGGGTGATCGTGCTGTCGATTTCCATTGTAGCCGGCGGGAAGGTAGTTTGGGGAGATTAGTCGCCCCAAAGAAGGGGAGATTTTTTCGACGGGCAACTAATCTCCCCGAATCTGACCATGTGTCTCTGCCCTAAGAAGGATAAACAACAACCCTTCACAGGTCCCCTACAACAATCAAGATAAATCATTTGCCAGCTTATCAAACACATGAAATTATTGCTAAGAGGCTAAGTGAACAGAACTAAAGCAAGGTGACATTTACCCAGTCCTTTACAAAAGCAAGCTTTTTCATGTCACTTATTGCAAGAGAGTTGACCACAAATCCCTGTTGTCTCCATTAGATATTGCTGTAATTGTATTGATAAATAAATCTAAAAAGGCATAGTGCTTGTGGGATATGCATGGTTTCTAAATTCTGAAATAATAGTCGACTGAATGGCACACAAATACAGGTAGCAGAAACACCAATCCACTGCTACCCTCCCTGTGTTCCAGCAGCATTAACAATCATGGCACACACCTATCCATGCACACATGGGCAGATTTGGGCACAAAAATGCTCCACATGTGAGAATGAAAAAGACATGGCAAGGCTTATTCTGCTATTATACATGCTCCTATTTGCATGCATACATGATTTCAATTTATTTGTGGAAGCAGAAATGATAATAGTTTATTTGTTTAGTGAAAAACAACGTTCATCAAATCCACCAGGGTCAAACCACCAGTGTATTCTAACATCACTGACTTGTATTACAATAATCCTTGTTTATGGTGAGATTAGTTTCCTGGGATAAGGCCAAGCTTAATAGAGACTGAGCCACATATATTGTATGTCATACTGGATACTGGAGGTGAATTAGACATCTGGATAAAGCATCACTTTAGTATCAAAGACTCATTGCTGAAGTCAGCCCTGAGCATACCCTCATAAGCACTAGCAGATAACAGCAAGCTTCTAAATATACTATACAGAACCATTTCTATTGGGTTGCTAAGAGTGGTGTTTATTATACCTGTCTATAAAATTTAACCAGTATCACCCAGCATCACTAACCCACAGTAAGTGACTCTAATCCAGGGAACAAATATAGATATGTCTGTCATGGGCAGAAGCATGAGTCTGTCTGTGTTCTTATCCGTGCTTTTACCATTACATAGCTATGTATTTCATCTAAAACTTGAAAATTATAGACCTCATTACCTGATTTTTCCCGGAAGAAGGCAAATTCTGTTGCTCTGGATCACTGCGTCAAAGTCAGAGGTCGTGAGAAAAGGATAATTAACATTATTGTCACTATCTAAAGTGATTCAATTATTGTTCACTGCCTAAAATCTATAATGATAAGGCAAAGTTAATTGTTCATGTTCACAACTGTGGAATTGTTTTACCAAAATATGGCTTTGCTGGTTATTAGAGCATTACAGATTAAAGATTTCCAGGGAGCATTATAGACAGAACAAGCTGACATTTGCTTCCTAGGAACACAATTAGTTACTAAATAAAAAGTCAGCCACAATAATTCTATTTAACAAGCAATAATGAACACCTGATTGTGCTGATGCTCTTGCTTTTGTTTTAAATCCTTAAACTTGTTATGGAGCAGACTACAAGGACAGTTTCAAGGGGACAGACTAGTAAAGACATACATGTTGTGGAGCTTTTTCGGGAAATTATTCCAGGGGAATGCTTAATTCAGAATAATCCTACTTCTAACATCAGTAACAGCAAGACTCTTTTCAAGGGGACAGACTAGTAAAGACAGACATGTTGTGGAGCTTTTTTAGGAAATTATTCCAGAGGAGTGCTTAATTAATAATAATCCTACTTCTAACATCGGTAACAGCAAGACTCTTTTCCCCTGATTATTTGTCATTAAAGTTCCTTTACCACACTACATAGTTTTAACAAATCCAGCCGCTAATACTTCAGCAGATTCTTCATTTTGCCACTAAATGGTAGGGATGCACTAAATCTAGGATTCTGCCTTTTCCAGCAACATTCAGCTGAATCCTTGTGCCTGGCCTAACCGAATTTGCATATGCAACTTAGGGGCAGTAAGGGAAATGACGTAACATTTTGTCACAAAACAAAGAAGTAAAATATGTTTTTTCCCTTCCCTTATTTGCATTTGCGAATTAAGATTCGGATTAGGTTCCATATTCAGCCACATCTTTCATGAAGGTCCCAAATAGTGGATTCCGTGCATCCCTACTAAATAGATAATTCAGAAACAAATTACAGCAGAGAAAAAAACATCTCAAATCCTTGGAAAATGGCACTGTTAAATTAACTCAAGACAACAATGAGATCATACAAAGACACAAGATCAACTGCTTTTACCCATTATCAATATATTAAAGGAGACTTAAATCTTAACTAATGAATTAGGCTAGAAATGTTATACATTATGTTTTTGGCTTCTGTACCAGCCCAGGGCAATCACAGTCCTTTAGCAGTAAAGATCTATGTCTCCAAAGATGCCCCAGTAGCTCCCCATCTTGTTTTATATAGATTCACTGTACATGCTCTGTGCTGCTGTCACTTACTGAGCTTAGGGACCCACTCACAATATACAGTACACATAGAATATAAATGTCACTATAAGTCTGATTAGTAATTAATACAGATAATTACTACATGGCAGCAGAGAAACCAGTGCAATTAGCATTAGAATTTAATATTCAGCCCTGTAGCATCAACTTATTTTACAGGCCAACCTGGTTTTCTGCTTGATAATTTCAACCCCTAAGCTTAGCTTCTCAACTTTTAGAGCCCACTGAGCATATGAATGTTGCAGACACTTTCTAAGATGGTGACCCCCTGTGACAAGTTTGAAGTCCTGGATCATTGCTGCTATTGACAAGCTGAAACTTTAGACTGGTGCAATACGTTCAGTATATAAAAAATGACATTTTTAGCCATATTCATTTTAAGGGTTTAGTTCTCCTTTAAGAACATTATGACATTTCTCTTATTGTCCTTAATATATTAATAATGAGTGAAGGCAGAGGATCTCCTGCCTTTGTATGAATTTTGTGGTCACACCCTAGTTGCAACCCTGTGCAATGGTTTAAAACTGTTAAGTGGTGAACACAACTTTGCCTTTTTTGCTACAGCTGAAACATTAACCTGCCCATTCTAATTAGTCTAAATGAATTACAATAGCTCAAAGCAATTAATGATTGCTTTGAAAAACTCCTAATGGTCTGTGGCAGGAGACTGTAGAGGCCTGACTGCTGTACTTACAGACAGACAGCTATTCCCATGGCAATCCATCCCTACACAAAGGATAAAGTACAACTTTTTAATCACACTTACCACCTGATTAAGTAACAATTGATTTTTATCCATCCATAACTACTAGTGGTATTTACTACTGCAGCAATCATTGCTCAGAGCCTTCTATGGGAATTTCTTTAGTGGTTTTGATGCATATATATATTTTTAAAATGAAGGAAACATTAACATTCTCTTCACCACAAACTATAGATGGTGTTTGTATCCTACTGCAGCCTGCAGAAAATGATTCTTGTAATTCAGGCAGAAATTGATCTTGCTAGTGACTCTCTCAACTACATCTTTCAGAAATGGAAGATGCATTGAAATGAATAGAGCTTAAAGGAGATGGAAAATAATGTAACTGGAGGAGCCAAGTTGTTAGGCATCCCACTCCCAGTGATTCTAGTCACTTACCTGCTACCCTGAACTGGTGGCCATATTCATCAAAAAAAGACAAGCCCAGGGCGCCGTTTGCTAATACCATCCCTCCATTTCTTTTATTCTCCCAGGCATCCTCTTTACCAATTCTAGGAGGCTGCACACAAAGTACAGAAACACTAGAAAATGTTCCGTACTGCACAAATGCTCATCCAAGTCTGACGGAGGAAAACCAGTGCTCACCAAACAGTACCCAGGCTGACTGCTATGTTGTCATTGATGGAGTGCCTGATATTTTCTGTGTTTGTTTATTTATGGCACACTGTGCATTTATGGCAATGGTAGATAACAAGATTAGTTGTTGTGATAAATCTCCTCTTCTGCAGGAGACTAATCTCCTCCAATCTCCTTTCCCACAAGAGTTAAAGGAACAGTAACACCAAAAAATGTAAGTGTTTTAAAGTAATGAAAATATCATGTAGAGTTGCCCTGCACTGGTAAAACTGACCTGTTTGCTTCAGAAACACTACTATAGTTCATATAAACAAGCTGCTGTGGAGCAATGGCGGAAATTGAAAAACGGCTATATGGCACAGGTTAACTAATGGATAACAGATAACACCATGAGACAGACAGAGCTTATCTGCTATCTGCTGTGTAACTTGAGCTTTTTCTCCTTTGAATGACTGCCCCCATTGCTACACAACAGCTTATTTATATAAACAATAGTAGCGTTTCTGAAGCAAACACATCAGTTTACCAGTGCAAGGCAACACTGCATTATATTTTCATTACTTTAAAACACTTTTATTTTTTTGACGTTACTGTTCCTTTAAAGTGAAAAGATTTATTAGCAGGGCTGGAACTAGGGGTTGGCAGAGTAGACACGTACCTAGGGCGCAAAAGCTGGGGGCGACAGGCACTTACCTCCTCCGTCGCCTACCCCATGTCTGGTCCCTTCTCTCCAACTGTCTGTTATATTTGCATGTCTATTTGCACTTCCGCACGTCAATTGCAACTGGACAGGTTGCCTGGGGCACCTAGCCCGGCTCCGTTTGTTAGATATGTTTTACCAACATTGCTCCAACTTTGGTAAATGTGTTGTACCATCCGGTGATCCACTTTATTGCTGGTGGAAAAGCATTTACAGATTAGTCGCCCACAGAAGGAGATTTGTTGTGGATGACTAATCCCCTTGTCTACCATTGCCCTTATTATTATTTACATAGCATCATCTTCTGCAGAACTTTAAAGTGTCTTTCACAGGTCATTTCATAAAAGTGTGCCTATAGTTTGTGAGTGAACTGCATAGTAAAATCTGACCATCTGTGTGCATAGGCAAAAAGTATGTCAGCTCATCAGATCGTCATTCTACTTTTTAAAGGGACAGTTCACAGTTACACATTTCATTTTAATACCGAAGACCGCAAATTATGTCTTACCATTTTATAAAAATGCAGGTTTTTGAAAACTGGTTTTTACTTTCCTCCCTCTCTGACTTTCTAAACTGTTAAAATTTGATGCATAAATGTATCTCAGTATGTACTAATGAAGCTCTATTTCTAAAGTTACTAAAGCTTGGGGAGGAT